>CH000255.1:106411-118052 GCA_000149265.1 Ciona savignyi | reverse complement strand
AGACACCTCATGCCCACAGTCGAGATACCTCATGCCCGCAGTGGAGATACCTCATGCCCGCAGTCGAGATACCTCATGCCCACAGTCGAGACACCTCATACCCACAGTCGAGACACCTCATGCCCACAGTCGAGATACCTCATGCCCACAGTCGAGACACCTCATACCCACAGTCGAGACACCTCATACCCACAGTCGAGACACCTCATGCCCAGTCGAGATACCTTATGCCCACAGTCGAGACACCTCATACCCACAGTCGAGACACCTCATGCCCACAGTCGAGATACCTCATGCCCACAGTCGAGATACCTCATACCCACAGTCGAGACACCTCATGCCCACAGTCGAGACACCTCATACCCACCGTCGAGACACCTCATGCCCACAGTCGAGATACCCCATGCCCACAGTCGAGACACCTCATACCCACAGTCGAGTTACCTCATTCCCACAGTCGAGACACCTCATGCCCAAAGTCGAGACACCTCATACCCACAGTCGAGATACCTCATGCTCGCAGTCGAGACACCTCATACCCACAGTCGAGACACCTCATACCCACAGCCGAGACACCTCATACCCACAGTCGAGTTACCTCATTCCCACAGTCGAGATACCTCATACCCACAGTCGAGACACCTCATACCCACAGTCGAGACACCTCATACCCACAGTCGAGATACCTCATGCCCACAGTCGAGACACCTCATACCCACAGTCGAGACACCTCATACCCACAGTCGAGACACCTCATGCCCGCAGTCGAGACACCTCATGCCCGCAGTCGAGATACCTCATGCCCGCAGTCGAGACACCTCACACCCACAGTCGAGTCACCTGATGCCCACAGTCGAGACACCTCATGCCCGCAGTCGAGTCACCTGATGCCCACAGTCGAGACACCTCATGCCCACAATCGAAAACCTACCTTGGTTGCTAATGATTGCAACAGTAGCACGGGAATTTCCCCCAAGTGAAACTTTTCCTCGGGCTCCATGTTGTAGCCCCACCTTCGGGTTAGCTTCCAGCTCTACGTAGAACTCCCTCGCTTCAGGGACTTTCCCTATGATGGGAACCTCAACAGAAGACCTCGTTTCACCCTCGGCAAACTCCACCAGCCCCTGTGATGTAACAATAGACAATTAAAAAACATCACCATGTAACGTACTTACATTATTCATGACATCACATCATGACATCACTTCATGACATCACATCATGACATCACACCATGACATCACATCATGACATCACATCATGACATCGCATCATGACATCGCATTATGACATCACACCATGACATCACAGCATGACATCACAGCATGACATCACATCATGACATCGCATCATGACATCACATCATGACATCACTTCATGACATCACATCATGACATCACACCATGACTTCACATCATGACATCACATCATGACATCACATCATGACATCGCATTATGACATCACATTATGACATCACATCATGACATCACATCAAGACATCACATCATGACATCACATCATGACATCATAATACCTGACAATGCTGATAATCTCGAGCAGCCACAGCAGTCCCATCCATTGTCTTCCAAACAACGACGACTTTCTCGCGGAAGCTTCCGGTTCTCAACACCGGTATTCTCACACTGGTTGAGTTCCCGATCACTGGGTATGAGTCCTTGCTGAACTGCACCACGCTTCGGTCTGTGTGAGAAACAAATTCTCCAAGTTAACAATCGTGCCAACCAAGTAAGAACTTTAAACCACCCCCACAAAACAGCGCCCCCCACAAAACACCTCCACAAAACACCCCCCCAAAACACCCCCAAAAACACCTCCCCCCACAAAAACATCCCCAAAACACCCCACAAACACTTCCCACAAACACCCCCCACAAAACACCCCACAAAACACCCCCCAAACACCCCCCACAAAACACTCTCCAAAAACACCAAACCCACCTTCATCCCCAATGACGTAGATGGTCGTCCTCCTGTTCCCATACTTGGCTCCTCCTCTTAATTTCTCGAGTTCGATTGTGAACCTCCGTTCGTCGCCCTCCCCCTCCAACAACTTCACTTCAATGTTCTCCATAATCTGGGGTTCGGGTGGGTTAGTGGGGACGTGGGGGTTCGGGGTGGGTTAGTGGGGGCGTGGGGGTTCGGGGGGGTTAATGGGACGTGGGGTTATGGTTGGTTATATTGGGATCATGGTCGACTGGGTTAGTGGTAAGAGGTTATACTGGGGTTCAAGTATAACGAGTTGTTCGCCACCCAAAGCATCATTGAAAACCAGCTCCAGCTATTCGAATGAATCCTAATTCACAGCTTCTAAGTAATATTTCTCCTAATACTGCTTGGCTAATTGGCTGAACAAATAGTAATGTCTTCATTCACCAACCCGTTAGTGACCCATACTTACCTGACCTTTCACACAGTGGATAAACATGACCTCTCACCTGATTGTGGTCAAAGGTCACGACCCCATGACCTCTCACCTGATTATGATCAAAGGTCACGACCCGATGACCTCTCACCTGATTATGATCAAAGGTCACGACCCCATGACCTCTCACCTGAATATGATCAAAGGTCACGACCCCATGACCTCTCACCTGATTATGATCAAAGGTCACGACCCCATGACCTCTCACCTGATTATGGTCAAAGGTCACGACCCCATGACCCCTCACCTGATTATGGTCAAAGGTCACGACCCCATGATCCCCAACGAAGTCTCTCCCATGCTCAGCTGACCCGTCCACTGTGCGCCATCTAGCGGAGACAGAACCATCCATCCCCCCAATGCGATGGACCGGGACGGACACGATTCCCTCGCTTTCTTTGAACGAGAATGTTGATTTCGAGAATCCAACCGTCCCAGCATCTATTGTGATGTCATCATTATTACATCATCAAGTATTAATTTATTTTGTATAAATGTCATTGTGACAACACACTCTAATTATGACATCACACCCATACTAACATCACACCCATGATGACATCACACCCATGATGACATCACACCCATGATGACATCACACCCATGATGACATCACACTCATGATGACATCACACCCTTAATGACATCACACTCATGATGACATCACACTCATGATGACATCACACCCATGATGACATCACACCCACCGATATCATTGAGCACGACGACTTCAGTTTGTTTCAAGCCGAGTTGGAAATCTTGGTCGACGCTCGTTAGCTCCACCTGGAGGGCGATTTGTGGTAGGAAGATGTTGCGATCCTCGAAGTCGATGTGGATGGTTGATGACGTTTCTCCGTCTTCGAATCGGATCTACGGGAATTCAGATTAATACGTTAGATCTATTTTAAATAGAAGAAGACGAATTCCGACAAAAACCTTTGGTGGGCGCTTGCGGGTTGGATTTACTAGGGAAGTGATGAGGATATTAAGCCTCCGTACTTAGTGTTTTTTGATTGCCCGTAATAGAAGACGGGAATTATCGACGACAAACATAAAGGAACTTAGGGAAAAGTCCGACCAAAACCTATGTGGGTGTAATGTACCCCACCTTAGTGCCCGGTTATCTAGCCACCCACCTGACCTATCCTTCAGTACACTACGGTTTCTATCCTTCCTTCAACTTCCAACAAAAACCTCCCTTAGCAAGATGCACTCAAGATGGTTTTGTAATCGCCCATTAGCCCCAATGTATCCACAGCCCCAAAAACCTGACCCCATCCCAGTTATCTCCGACACCCAAACCCACCTGCCCCTTCCCCCGATCCACCCCACCCACCTGCCCTCTGCCCCAATTGATCCCACTCCCATCCCTCTCCTCCTCCTCCTCCGAAGATGACGAATATCTCCTGGATTGTCGTGGAGATCTCATCTCATCCGCATTCGGTCCATGGACCTCGTATCGAACCGTGCAATCTCCGTCGGGTGCTGAGCGGTGGACTGGTATGCCTATCATCTGTGGGGTGAGGGTTATATGGGGTTGTGTGGGGTTGTGTGGGGTTATGGGGGGTTGTGTGGGGTTGTGTGGGGTTATGGGGGGTTGTGTGGGGTTGTGTGGGGTTATGGGGGGTTGTGTGGGGTTATATGGGGTTGGGTGGGGTTGTGTGGGGTGGGTGGGGTTGTGTGAGGTTGTGTGGGGTTGTGTGGGGTTGTGTGGGGTTATGTGGGGTTGTGTGGGGTTATATGGGGTTGTGTGGGGTTGTGTGGGGTTATGGGGGGTTGTGTGGGGTTGTGTGGGGTTGTGTGCGGTTGTGTGGGGTTATATGGGGTTGGGTGGGGTTGTGTGGGGTGGGTGGGGTTGTGTGAGGTTGTGTGAGGTTGTGTGGGGTTGTGTGGGGTTATATGGGGTTATGTGGGGTTGTGTGGGGTTATGGGGGGTTGTATGGGGTTGTGTGGGGTTGTGTTTGGTTGTGTTGGGTTGTATGGGGTTGTGTGGGGTTGTGTGGGGTTATATGGGGTTGTGTGGGGTTGTGTGGGGTTGTGTGGGGTTGTGTGGGGTTGTATGGGGTTGTGTGGGATTATATTGGGGTTGTGTGGGGTTATATGGGGTTGTGTGGGGTTATATGAGGTTGTGTGGGGTGGGTGGGTTATATGGGGTTGTGTGGGGTTGTGTGGGGGTTGTGTGGGGTAATGTGGGGTGAAAATGTTGCTATATATTTTGTTGTGTGGGGGTAAATGCGTGTTTTTGGTTATGTTAATGGGGTTGTGTGTAGTTATATGTGTGTTGTGTCAGGGTCGCATTGATTACTTAATTATGCACTAGCTCTTTAACAATAATTACCTGTCGCATTTATCGTTATCTTACCCGCCAAAAACCGTTAGAGTTTACCGCCCATTTAATTTTATATATCGTTGTATTGTGTTTTAAAGTTAGTTGTGATTTTATACTGCTAACGTCAATACAAGCATTTTATACAAAAAAATCGGTGAGAGCTGCTGACTACAAGTTATCGAGAAGCTGCCTATAAGTGTAACAATATATGGGAGTGTGGGGTGTGTACTCACAGGTATTACGTAATCAAAAACGGATATGACGTCACAATTACCTTCATGCTTCGTCGGAACAAATATTTCGATTTCAGAAACTCGACCGTGCACACACCAGGTGGCGCAAATCCAGCGTGTAGGACTGGAGCTGTGATGTCATAATGGTAATGGTTGACGTCATCGATACATGTGCAACATTGAATATAAGATTCGGACTTTGTGACGACACAAACATGGGTTCGAAACTTAAAACAAAGGAAAAATTATGACGTCATACACTCCCCCCATACTCACTCATAGGAATGCACGTGATCGCGACAACAGCGGAATCGGGGGCCGCGATCTTGGGTCCTCCCGGAGTTGACCTCAAAGAAGCCCCGAAGAAAAGTTGCCCCACGTGGTTGGGGTCGTTGTACACCGGAATTCCCACTTCTTTCACCGTCTCGTCGACGTCGAACACTACGCTCATTGTTCCTCCTGTGACGTCATAGAAGGCATTGATAATCACAATTTTTTATCCTAATATTGCGGGAATTCCCCCAACTTACCCCTGTAATGTGTCCCGCTGATCGCTGATTGGTCGGTTGTTTCACAAACAACGAACGCCGAATTGCTGACGTCACCTTTCCTCGAAACAAGCAAAGTGGCGATACCGGAAGTGGCGCAAACTTCGAATTGAGTTTGCGCGAAACTCACTGTCCCGAAGTCTGTGGGATGGTTAATTACCATTGTTTCACGTGATAATGCTCATTTTTACGTCACAATGTTTGTTTTAACGCCACGATGCTCATTTTGACGTCATAATGTTCATTTACGTCATAATGTTCCTTTTGACGTCATAATGTTTATTTCACGCCATAATGTTCATTTTAACGTCACAATGTTCATTTTAACATCATAACACCCACCTTCCTCGGCGAACACAGTGACCTCAAGCCTCCCTCCTCCCCCCCACTCTTCCCCCACCATCCGCTTCCTCCAACACCACAAGGAACTTGGTGAGATCCGAACTCTGCATCCCACTCACATCCAACTCCAGGTGTTTGTTGATCTCTTTGTGCGCGAACTGCAGGGTTCCGTGGAGTCCCTCGATGCCTGTGGGTGAGGGGACACTAATCGTATCTTTTATCTTCAAACTGGGATTTTCCCTCAATTTACCCAGTCATTTTAACTTCTCTAAGAACGGTGGGTATTATGATTATTTTATCGTGGTAGGATTGGGGTTTCCCCTAATGCAATCCTTTCAATCTTTGTCCGGCCCGTTGGTCTAAAGATTAAATCCGTCGCCTTTTAATCGAAAGGTTGCAGGTTCGAAACTTGTCGCTAGTAAGTCGGTTGTGTCCTTGGGCAAGGCACTTTACGAACATTGCCTGGACCCAGCGGATTAATGGGTTCTACCAAATTGAAGGAACGTGTCTATCATACACAACATACTGCAATAGCTCCGCTAACCTGACGGTGGGCGCAAGGTATGATCCCGGGTATTCCCCTCCCGGATGGGTCTAAACCTTCCGGCCAGGACCCGCGTTGACAACTTACCTTTCGGGACTTCCCCTTGTAACCCCCGCACCCCCCATTTGACGAGAATGGGCCCGTCCGACCCCAGAGACCGGATTACAGCCAACCTCCCCATAGAGGACTTGGATCGCATGACCAACGTTGTCTTTGAGAACTCGAACACACCAGGCTCTGGAATGAATGACGTCATATATTACGTCATCATGTGACGTCATCACTCACCGTCATCCTCAATGATGGAAATTGTAGCAACGTCATTGGCGAGTTTCGTTCCTTCGCTGGGGTCGGAAAGTATGACGCGGAAAGAGCGACCTGTGTCGTCATAAACGTCATTGTCGATGATCGGGACTTGAATGTGTGTTTCCGTCATCGCGTTCTCGAATCTTACAATGCCCTGTGTGACGTCATGGTTACGTTAAACTTAGAACGTTGACACGTCGTGCACAATTATTGCGTCACGTTTAAACATTGCGTCACGTTTAAACGTCATAATCATGCAAATATGTCATAATACAGAGCCAACCAACCCCGGAAGCTACGTAATCCTTCCCAGCGATCGCGGTGTCATCCTCTGTCTTCCACGTCACCAGGGAAACCCCCTTTGTGCTCCTTGTTCTCATGACAACGATCTCAGCAACGCCGCAGTTCTCTGTGACGTAATATGCAAATTAGCTGGCAGCAATTTATTGACGTATAGGTCGTAGGTGGGGAAATCCCCCATTATTGAACCTGTGACCCCTAGGAACCCACGTAAATAGGGAAATCCCCCAACTCACCCATAAACGGATAAGCATCCTTGGGGAATTGAACCAGCGAACATTCCTCGTCGCTCAACAGCGACACCATGCAGTGATCCAAATCCAACGTAGCGCCACCTGACGGATCCTCCAGCATGATGTTGAAAGCTTTCTCTGTTTCGTCATAAATGATGTCGGGAATCAACTCGATTTGAACTTGTTTGATCACCTGACAACAATTACCATTGTTTTACGTCACAAATACTTATGACGTCATAGTACCTCTCCGTCAGCGAACTGTATGACGCCACGTCCGCCTTTGTAATGCTTTCCGTCGCGCCCGGTGATGTCACGAGTGTACCACGTCACAGCCACGTGACCATCCATACCCACAGTGCGGTGAACGGGAACGAACGCGAATCCGTCGTTTTCCTTGAACACGTAGTTGGGTTTGGGAAACCCAAGGATCCCGGATTCTGCGGATATTGTACGTCATCAACTTAATATGACGTCATCAATATGTCATACACTAGACATGACGTCATCAATATGTCATCAACTAGACATGTCGTTATCAATAGTCATAAACTAGACATTACGTCATCAATACGCCATAAACTTTATATGACGTCATCATTACGTCACAAATTAAATATGACGTCATCCCACCTTCATCCTTGATAACAATGACCTTTGTCCTCCGGAGTCCAAGAGCAACACCCTTCTCCTCCCCATACAATTCCACCCAGAACGAAATCTCTTTCCCAGAGAAATCGTGCAGAAGCGGGATCTCTATGCTCGAAAACTCCTCGTCATCTTGGAACCTGTGACGTCACAATGTTAGGAAATGACATCATGGTCGATGACGTCATCATACGTTATTTCTCCGTCGCCCCAATCGAGGCTTTGAATGAGCGGCATTGTCTCCGATTCGAATCTCATTGTTGAACCCGTGTGTTGCCCGTTTTGTGCTGCAATAAAAGGGATTGTTGTTGGAACAATGGGTTGGTTATGACGTCATTTACCATTTTCTTCTTGCATGAGTGGTTCGATCTCAATCTGGGAATCCCCGTTCTTTCCGTGTACCACCACCCTGCATATACAAATTATTACGTCATATCATGACGTCACACATATGACGTCACACTTATGACGTCACACTTACTGTTCCACTTTCTTCCTTCGCATCATCGTTCCTTCTTCACCTTGGCTCAAAACCTCGTAGTCGTCGTCCAACTTAGAGCCCATGTAGGTGCGCCATCTGACGGATGTTTCTCCGTGAAAAAACGACCGCCTGGTGGGGATAACCACCATCTTTGCGCTTCTTCGAACCAGGTACTTCGATTTGATGAACTCGATCACGCTGCCTGTATGACATCGGTACTTACGTCATATACTCTTACGTCATACCACGTCATCTCACCTGCTCCCATCGCTGGCAGGAGCGGAATAAGCGCCGGTGACGTCATCATCGCTATGTTGCTGAGACGATAGTTCTTGGCTTCCTCGCGGTCGATGACGTAGACACAGCACCTCCAGCAGCAGAGGAGGATGAGTCCGATGAGGAGGAAGAGGAGAATACACCACAGGATGATCAATAGGGAGTACGCCGGTTTGCATCCTGTCATTACGTCATCATGTGTGATGTCATTACGTCATTATATGTCACGTCGTTACGTCCTTATGTGTCACGACATTACGTGTGACTTCATTACGTCATTATGTGTGATGTCATTACGTCATTACGTGTCACATCATTACGTCATTATATGTGACATCATTACGTCATTACGTGTCACATCATTATGTGTGACGTCATTACGTCCTTATGTGTCACGTCATTAAATCATTACATTATTATGTGTGACGTCATTAAATTACGTAACTCATGTCCACGATTATGACGTCATACTCACGTTTCTCGACCTCTGCGCGATATATCATCCCGCTCGACGTGGGTTGGTAGGAATAATAGAATTTGCAATTGTCATCGTCATCTAGGGCTGCGCATAACACCTCGCCCGATGCCGTGTCGATGCTCTCTGTGACGTCATAACCATAATGATGACGTACTGTTGCTATGACGTCACTCACCTTCTGTCATGGAGTTCTTGTCGACCTCTATGACGCCATCAGTGCACTGTGTGACGCAGTCCTCCCTCAATGGCCCGCTATTGTGCATCGTGCACTGCACGCACTCCTTGAACATCGCGCACGACGGACAATCCTGGACGCAATCCGCACACGTGGGCCCGCTGTACCCGGATGTGACGTCACAAACACATGCGCCACAGACGCACTGACCGAATCCGGAGCAGATGACCCCACCCAACCCCATGCACGTGGTATTGTTGGACGCGCATGCGCAGTCGCTTCCTTCCCAGCCTACGTCACAAACGCATTCACAGGAACACCCGTCACGCGTCACCGCTCTGCAACAAATCATCATTTAATACGTCACAGATCATCGTTTAATACGTCATAGATCATCATTTAATTATTAATTAAAGTTTATTACGTCATATGACGTCACAAACCTTCCATTCCCGGAACAAACGAGTCCCGCGCGCTTGGGGCATTCATCGCATTCGCAGAAATCTCCGAAAATCTTGGATTTCCCGTGTCTGTAGCCCGGGTCGCACTGACATCTGTTGTTTAAGCACTTTCCTCGACCTAATGACGTCATTCGTGATTACGTCACAACATTTGTGATAACGTCATATTATTTGCGATTACGTCACATCATTTGTCATTACATCATATTATTTGCGACTATGTCACATCATTTGTGATTACGTCACGTCATTAGTGATTACGTCATCACACCCAAGTACGTCATAACACCCAAGTACGTCATCACACCCAAGTACGTCACGACCTACCAGAGCACTGAGCACCGCCTCCTAGCGGCAGACATCCGATCTTCCCCTCCAATGGGATGCTGCACGAACTTCCGGTCCACGCGGGGAGACAACGACATATTCCGCACGAGAAGTTGCCGTTCCCACTGCACGATGGACTGTTCACCTGTCAATCATCGTTACGTCATCAGGTGACGTCATCAAACGAAGGCATGTTATAAGAGAAGTGAATCCAATGTGTTGAATGTATGTAGTGCGTCATTGTGTGTCGCAACCCCGGCCGATAACTCGTCGAAATTCGGTTATAAGAGAAGTGAAATTCTATTCAATGTGCTGAATGGATATAGTTATGGGTCCTAGTTACCATTATGGGTTCGAAACTTGCCTCGATAGAAATAGGTGAAACTGATCTAATCACAACTGAATAAATCTTATTCGCGAAGCAACGTCATAAACGAATCAACGTCACAAACGACATTGTGACTTTACTCTCCCACGTGGTTTTGGCGGGAAACCTGATGTCGCTACTCTTTCAACACAAAGCGCGTGTATGACGTCACAATGCACATACCACTACATTAGCGGCGCATCCGAAGGCGCTGACGACGGTGGTCGCGATGGTGAGCTTGTCATCGTACTGTCGCGTTTTCACTATGACGTCACCAACCGGACATGACGTACCACCTGGGCAAGCTTCACGGTTGGCTGACAACGACATGTTGTAGTAGACCTGGGAAGATAAGAAGGGGAAGTCCCTGATACGCAACCACAGCATGTACCACCCACCTTGCTGCCCGATTCCAACCCCCCAACCAACGTACTGTCCACAGACATCCGGCTGATGGCGCCACCGGGTCGCGTCACGTGATACCACGGGCACAGCACGCTTTCATCCGGGTTTGATGTCACAATCTCTTGTTTACCTACGTCATAAATGCGTTACAAAAGGAAAGCACCATTCCACTACAAAAAGATGTAACAGAATGAAGAACGACGTAATATATAAACAAGAAAGGGGAATTCCCATAAGGTAGTTACCCGTGATATCGAGATATGCCTTCCGCACCAGGTCGACCACATTGCTCGAATCCTTCTTCAACACTCCCCAGGTGGATCCCCTAAACACGTCCTCCGACACGTACTGGGGAGGATTGATTGAAATTGATTCTCCGAAGTTTAGTAATATTAAGATCTCTATGGCCAAACTTAACACGGAATATACTGGGCAACCCCTGGTAACAAATAATCGATGAAATGCATTCTATATTACAATGGAAGGTGGTTGGAAAGGTTTTGATGCTGAAGTCTACACTTGTCACACCCGATTAACGTAGCACATCAAAACATCCCCCACCCTACCCACTTCTCAGGCCTCACCACACCAACCCCACCAACCACCCTCTCCCCACCTATAGCTTTCGTGGTTCCCCCTGTTGATATTCAAAAATTTCCAGCTGTTTAATTACTCCGAGCTTTCTTGCCATCGTTCGAATTTCTGTTTTCTTTAAAAATCCAAGCCATCACGATTGCCCCCCCCC
>CH000255.1:39515-52893 GCA_000149265.1 Ciona savignyi | reverse complement strand
TCACCCACCGGTATTCAACCCAATAATCCTCCATAACTTCCCCCCCCCCCATCCCCATCCAACCCCCCATTCCCACCCACAGAGATTCTCACGGAGATCGAATCGATGAGCACGGAATTCACGATGGAAGGGGAGAATGGAGGAGGGAAGCGCGGAACGCTCCTGCAGATCCAACGAGCGCTCGGGAGGTTCCAGGAACTCGGTGACGAGAAGATATCAATTGTCCAGCAGGTGGCAGTGTTGAAGAATTATTGGGAATTATTTTCGTAATTTGGCTGGAAAAGTACGGTCGTGTGACCGAATGGTTAACGCAACCAATACATATACAGACTTAAAAATACGGTCCTGGTGACAAGCCCATCATGGGTTCGAAACTTGGCTCGGTAAAAAAAACAAAAACATTTTGGTTGGAAAAATAACATTTTAAACTTGATGTTTAACAATTGTTGGAGCTAAAATTACAATTTTATTTGAAACCCAACCCTGTGGCTGAGTATCAGTTAGTGTTGGAGCAAAATAGAATTGTTTTCACTTCCCCCCCAACATGTCTAGCATGAAGCCCGTATTTAACCAACGTGAATCGCAGATCAACGAATCAATTGAGAATCGGAAGAAACAAGTCGACCATTCGAGTTATCGGTTCAAAATAGCGTTTCGTCCCGAACAGCGTGATGAGTTTCGACGTGAAGCTCATGTGAGACACCGTGTGTTTGTTGTGACGTGTGGCAGGATGAATGTGGAATATTTGTTGGAATAAGTGAATATTTATTAAATAATAGTATATTTAAGAGGTCGTTAAACCTAAGAAAATTCCACTTAATTTACAATTTAATATCAAACCCAAAAGAAATGTGTGCATTTTGGGAAGGATTGTGCAAAAAGCGAGAATTTTATGTTTTGATATTTATTATATGATGTTTATGTTCCCCCAGAAAGTTGATCACCAGCGCTCGAAGAGACCGCGGCGTCGACAATATCCCGACAAACAGGAGAAGGTAAAGTATGGGTGGATTCATTGATGTGTGACATAATGTATTATGACATCACAGTCCAAATACACCATGATGGATTCTGGATTCTCGAAATCCTCGCAGAGCGGTGGTAACCATGGCAACTCGGCAAACCCACCACCCGAGGTCAGGAGGGAGAAAAAGGACGAACGCAAACCGGAGAAAGTTGAGAAAAAAGATCCGATTTCCATGGCAACCACTGTCGCACTTCCGGTATCCATGACAACCTCAGTGAAGAGCGTGGCAACCAAGTCGTCAACGAAAGTCGCGACCTCCGTCAAAACCCCCACACCAAATCCAAATGGTGGCGCTAGCAAGCTAAGTAAGGGAAAGAAAAAGAAGAAAAAAATGCGGGTGAGTATATTGTTTCTATGCGAGATATATATTGTTTCTATGTGGGATATATATTGTTTCTATGTGGGATATATATTGTTTTTATGTGAGTATATATTGTTTCTATGTGATATATATTTTTTCTATGTGATATATATTGTTTCTATATGAGATATATATTGTTTCTATGTGAGTATATATTGTTTCTATGTGGGATATATATTGTTTCTATGTGAGTATATATTGTTTCTATGTGGGATATATATTGTTTCTATGTGAGATATATATTGTTTCTATGTGAGTATATATTGTTTCTATGTGGGATATATATTGTTTCTATGTGAGATATATATTGTTTCTATGTGGGATATATATTGTTTCTATGTGAGTATATTGTTTCTATGTGGGATATATATTGTTTCTATGTGAGTATATATATTGTTTCTATGTGAGATATATATTGTTTCTATGTGGGATATATATTGTTTCTATGTGAGTATATTGTTTCTATGTAAGATATATATTGTTTCTATGTGGGATATATATTGTTTCTATGTGAGATATATATTGTTTCTATGCGGGATATATATTGTTTCTATGTGAGATATATTGTTTCTATGTGGGATATATATTGTTTCTATGTGAGATATATATTGTTTCTATGTGAGTATATATTGTTTCTATGTGATATTCACCCCCCCCCCCACAGCCCCAAATGGACCGCCGTTCCCTCTCCCCCCAAATCGACCTCCCGATTGACCCCGACGAACCCACATTCTGCATTTGCGACCAAGTTTCGTTCGGTCAGATGATCGCATGCGATAACAAGAAGTGTCCACTGGAGTGGTATCACTTCTCATGTGTTGGCCTCACTGCAAAGCCCAAGGGGAAGTGGTATTGTCCCGACTGTCTGCGCGATATGCGGACCAAGAGGAAAAAAGAAAAATAATTTTTCAACTTTATTTTTTTAAATTTATTTCAACTGCTTTTGTTGTACAGAATTCGTTAATAAACGAGTGCTCGCTTTATGTGTGACGTCATAATACCAGCTGATGCGCGTCTCGGTTGATTGGTTTTCAGCGAAGGCGATTCTCGCTAAAAGCTTTATTTCGTCATAATAGTATTTATAGACAATGGTAGGAAACAGTTCGTAATAGATAATGTTGCGCGATACTTGATAATTGTGCTTGAACAAAGCGATAGTTACGTCACAGAGGGTATTGTGGATTTGAATCAAACTAATCAGTGATTAACGCCGGGATGAATGGACGGTTTAAGTGAGTAATTATTGAATATTCAAAACAATGTTTGATATATTATGTTGTCAGTGTAGTGTGGACTGTTTGTTTATATATATGTGAGTGTCAGGCTTTATCCACAGGTATCATAAGACACCTTATACCCACAGTCGAGTTTCTGGAGTTATTATAGTGTGTGGATGGTTGGTTCATTTATATCCTCGTGGGTGGGAAGCTAGGCTTTATTCACGGTTATCGTAAGACACCTCATGCTCACAGTCGAATTGCTGGAGCTATTACAGTGTGTGGATGGTTGGTTCATTTATATCCTCGTGGGTGGGAAGCCAGGCTTTATTCACGGTTATCGTAAGACACCTCATGCCCACATACGAGTTGCTGAAGCTATTACAGTGTGTGGATGGTTGGTTCATTTATATCCTCATGGGTGGGAAGCCAGGCTTTATTAACGGGTATTGTGAGATACCTCATGCTCACAGTCGAGTTGCAGGAGTTATTACAGTGTGTGGATGGTTGGTTCATTTATATCCTCGTGGGTGGGAAGCCAGGCTTTATCCACAGGTATCGTAAGACACCTCATGCTCACAGTCGAGTTGCAGGAGTTATTACAGTGTGTGGATGGTTAGCACATCTGTTGATGAAAAGCAAAGAGTGTTGTTTTCCTCCAAGATATTGTAACCCTGGTATGCACAGTTGCACAGCTTAGACTTTAGTTTAAGTTATTTATTTTCAAATGAAGCTCACCACCGTCCATATGATATGTAAGCATTGTTTACATTTTGTTGAGTAATATTTGAACCAACTGGTTGTATAGGAGCTCGCCATGTCATATGGGGTTCGAATTCAAACCACTTCCTTCAAATATAAGTAACCTCCCATTGAGGTCAGCGGGAAAATGCATGCCCGATGATAGTGTCATAATACCCCAGTATGGAAAGTACGGCAGCTGCACACTCGAGTTTTTTTTCTCTACGCCTTTGCACACTTGGGTAATTTCACACATGCTCGTGAGCTGGCAGCATAAACATCGTATAATTTCCAACAAACCTGTAAACCTAACTCTGGACTTTGGGTACTTTAATATTGGTATATTTTTTGTTACGTAGATAGATATGTTAGCTGATAGATACGATAGATTTAGGATAGAATAATATGTTTGTTTTAGATTTTTACAAAATAGTAATAAAAAGTAGATTGTGTGCATACTTGAAGTGTGCACTCATGGACATTTTCGCACTGCACGCTTAAATATTTGATGCGTGCACACTCGAGATCTCGTTGAAAAGTGACGTACTTTCCATACTTGATAAATACCCATCATAACCCCTCCCTAACACCCCCTAATATCCCCCCACCCCCCTAATACCGCCCCCCATACCCTAATACCCCCCCCACCCCCAGATAAGTTGATAGACGAGGACGACGGCACGAGTTGCACATCCTCCCTCGCGACAACCCTCACTCTCAGCGAGGACAATGATGACTTGAGACTTGGAGCTGAAGGTTTGTGATGTCATAATGAGATTTGTTAAGTGTTTCTCTAGTGTCAGATAACATGGAAATGGTCAGTTTGATCTGAATAACGGAACAATTGTCAAATCAAATTTTAATCTTATATGAATGAAGCATTACATATTTGTTATTTAAGATTTTATTTATTTTACATTTAAGCTACAACCTGTTGCCTAAGAAATTTGATTTAAAAATCTCACAAAAAAAGCTGGTTAATGTGATTTAGAAACATTATTTCTGATGTTATTTTGTGACTTATGGTTTGTAATGTTATTTGCTTCTGTATGATGATGTAATAATGCATCTGTGTGTGACATCACTATAATTGATTCATAATGGGTATAATGGCACTTAATCTCCCAAATTTAATTGACTTGAATTGGTTGTTTAATATCATGGGTCACTAATGGGGAAAAGTAAACTGTGATTTTGTATTTTGACTAATGGACAGTTTTAATAGTAGAAAATCATTCTAATTCAACTATGTTTATTTGTACTTTAAAAATGTAATTTAGGAAAAAAACTTAAATTAACATTTGCTAAAATAACATTTGTGAAAATTTTTAATTCTACTCTAATTTACAACTAGTATTTTTGGATTGTATGTCTTAATTAGTTGCACTAAGTGAATTTAAATATAATATTTAAAATGATAATAAAGTATGGCAATGAATCTATTTGTATCTACAACCACCTGTCTACTCCACATTTAATTTCTTCATCAATAAGTTCAGGTTGTTCATGTTTAATTGAGATGAATATTTTAATCAAGTTTGAATGTAACTTTCATCATAACTGATTGCGCAATTTATTCATCTCATTTGCATAATATATTTAAATTTACAACCAGATATTTATTACTGGCTTGGTCCATACATTGTTAAGCATCATGAAACAAAAGTTTTATTAGAATCACATAATATTCATATTTGAAATATTCAAATTGATTCAACAAATGCAGATTGTTATTATTCAAGTAAATTATTTGAGCAATTTGAAAGTCCTGATCGTAGGCGCCAAATCCCTGGGTGGCAGGGGTGGCAAGTCACCCCTCCATACAAATGTCAGGGTGGAATGATAGAAAAAAGAAAACAATATACGTCACACTCAACATTTTTACTCATTTAAGATCCTCTTTGAGATAGCAGCATGATAAATATTTTAGCACGAGAGGTCCAACTTATCTAAGTTGATTTTGTTTGCTTTTTGTTTGGTTGTAAGGAAGTCCTGGTATGCTGCCACCCTTTTGTTGGTGTGCTTTGAGAAAAATTGACTTCTGAACCAGTGTGTCAATAATCCATTTGGCTTCGTATAATTTAACATCAATCTAACGAGAAACACAGCTTTATATGTTAATTCCAAGTTTGGCACATTTCCCACTTTGTAAGTTCCCACGACTTGGTTGCACAAATCGATTCATATTCAAATTTTGGACTGTAATAACCGGCTTGAATATTCAGAATATTGAATGTAAGAAGGAATATAAACCAGTCCTGGTAACTCATAGAAAATATGCCACCGGCGCATATATACAGGAAATAGAGGAAATATACAACAGAACTTGTTTTAGTGATAGGTTTATGATTTAACAAAGAAGATTGTGTTGTCACAAATAAATATAACACAAAATATATAGGTTGTCGGGACAAGTCCTCCATGTTTAGCTGTTTTGCATGATATCTTAATCACATGTTGATTCTTAATTATCTCATTGTTATTAACTCTGTTACTAAATAATTACTCTATGACACCACAATGAATTTGTAATTAAACAAAAAGAAGTGAATTTCACGTTGGACAACAAACCCCATGTTCAATGTTGTGTGTGATATGTTATTTCTATTTCAGCGAACTCATTTGACGACGCGGGGAAAAAGGAGGAAACAAAAAGTTTGGAAAGGTGACATAAACATCATATATATTGATTGACATAGAAATTTAGTCAATGAACGCAATTTAATTTTTAATGTCAAATATGAAATACATGTATCATTATATTAAAATAATTGTTTTAATCATTTTTCTGGCTTGATGTTATTATTTGTTGACCATATATATTCAATATATTGTGTCTATGTCGAATATATTGTGTCTATGTCGAATATATTGTGTCTATGTCACCGTATCCACGGCAACAACCATCCACAGAGTAACGAATCGGGTACAAAGAAACCTCATCATCGCTAGGAACCAAAGTTCGATAGATTCGGCCGAAACAACATATTCATCAATTTGCAGGTTTGTCATCATATTGTTTAATACCGGGATGTCTAAGAATATTTTGTCAAATTGTTATGATTTTAAACTTAATTCTCATTTATACCAAGTTCAAGCAGTTTATCCTGCATGGTTATTGCATTGTTTACCACCAGATTACATGATATCTATTAACCCCCTTGAAATATCTGGTCGCACATGGTCGCACATGGCCGCACATGGTCGCATATGGTCGCACATGGTCGCACATGGCCGCACATGGTCGCATATGGTCGCACATGGCCGCACATGGTCGCATATGGTCGCACATGGCCGCACATGGTCGCATATGGTCGCACATGGCCGCACATGGTCGCATATGGTCGCACATGGTCGCACATGGTCGCATATGGTCGCACATGGCCTCACCCACATTTTATTCCTTAAGTCAGTGTTTCCCAACCAGATTCCACGCACAAAAAGGTTGGGCAACACTGTTTTAAGTGAGCTAATGATCCTGTAAATCATATGGTTGAGCTATTAGGAATGTTTTGTCAATTTATTATGTTTTTAAATTTTGACCTTATTTTTTTAAAAACTGTTGAATTTTATTGGAAAATAATGAAAATTTCAATTTTTCATTCAACTGTTCAGAACCTTTAAGTTTGTGAAGTCATCATTTATGACATCATAATGTATATTTCACAAACCACAATTCATTGTGACGATGCAGTTATTTGTCGAATATCGGCGGCAAATAGTTTAACCCTCTACTCCCTCTAGTGTTGTGGATTTGCTGAAAGCTCGGGAATGCAACGCGACGGAAGTTCTTAACAACCTGGGATTCTGTGGGAAGTCCGTCGACCAAACTAGAACTGACGTGAGTGGGTTTTGCCCGCGCTAGGTTTCGAACCCAAGATGGTCGCGTCCCTAAGATCATTTTCATATAGAATCCGGTATCGATGGATGGCCGAACGTTAACGCAAAATGATGTTGCTCATGCTCACAGTCGATGTTGTATTGTGGTGGTTACTCTTAGTTACTATTGTAGCCGGCCGATTTTCCTTTGCAGTTACGCGTATTCTTCAAATAAAATTTATTGAAAACCAAAACGAATGAAAAAACAATAAATATTGAATACAAAAAAATAGAAATCCAAACCTGAGTTTAATCATTCACTACAGATTGCCTTTACCATGCTATCTCTCACCGTAGAATAAATGTAAGGAAAGTAATAATTGAAACTAATGTAATGAAACATGCTTTGCTTGTGTTCAAAACTAAAGAAAACAAAGGATAAAAGTGAGAGAATAATACACTAAACAGGAAATAATAAATCTCTCACATTAATAGCTGAATTGATGCTGTTGCAATGTGTGGATGATCATGTGACCTAAACGACCAATATTTTCACAGATTTTATCTCGATTCACCCCAGCCCCATTCAACAACCGTGTAACAAAGACCAACAATCAAGGTATTGTGACATCATAATATTAGTTGATGCTAATAACAATGGGTTTAGGTGATGTCACTGATGAGGTCACAAAGAGCATCAACAAAACAGAGGAATGGTTGTTGCATCACCATGACGATGATGACGTCAAATCCAAGGTAACCACGGTGATGTCATGATTGGTTGCCATGGTAACCACGGTGATGACATGATTGGTTGCCATGGTAACCACGGTGATGACACGATTGGTTGCCATGGTAACCACGGTGATGACATGATTGGTTGCCATGGTAACCACGGTGATGACATGATTGGTTGCCATGGTAACCACGGTGATGACATGATTGGTTGCCATGGTAACCACGGTGATGACGTGATTGGTTGCCATGGTAACCACGGTGATGACATGATTGGTTGCCATGGTAACCACGGTGATGACGTGATTGGGTTGCCATGGTAACCACGGTGATGACATGATTGGTTGCCATGGTAACCACGGTGATGACACGATTGGTTGCCATGGTAACCACGGTGATGACACGATTGGTTGCCATGGTAACCACGGTGATGACATGATTGGTTGCCATGGTAACCACGGTGATGACATGATTGGTTGCCATGGTAACCACGGTGATGACATGATTGGTTGCCATGGTAACCACGGTGATGACACGATTGGTTGCCATGGTAACCACGGTGATGTCATGATTGGTTGCCATGGTAACCACGGTGATGACGTGATTGGTTGCCATGGTAACCAGGGTGATGACATGATTGGTTGCCATGGTAACCACGGTGATGACACGATTGGTTGCCATGGTAACCACGGTGATGACATGATTGGTTGCCATGGTAACCACGGTGATGACATGATTGGTTGCCATGGTAACCACGGTGATGACATGATTGGTTGCCATGGTAACCACGGTGATGACGTGATTGGTTGCCATGGTAACCACGGTGATGACACGATTGGTTGCCATGGTAACGAGATATTCAGACAGGTGATGTGAAGAAGGCTGCCCCCCAGTGGACAAAGAACAGACGAAGGTTCTCGGCGAAATCGCGACAATCGTCGTTCGACCTCCTTCCCAAGGTCAACGAAGAATCGTCGGAAGGTGGGATTTGCTCCCTCGTGTGGTGGTTAATATATTCTCCACCTAGTGGCCAAATATTGGCTTCATTTCTTTTTGTTTCCGAATTCATTTCCATTCATCACCGTGTTTGTGTTTGTGAGGAAACAATCGTTTCAACGTCCATTAAGTCTTAATCTACTCTGACATCACAATGGCTTTTAATGTTTTGGCCTAATGGATGATTATGACATCACAGTGAGTCACTCAGCGAATCGACCAATCGCGTTAAAGAATCTCATTTTACATTTCAACCAACCAGATTCCTTCGAGCTCGAGGAAATCAACAGGTATCTATGATGTCATCAATAAATTCTATGATGTCATCAATAAATTCTATGATGTCATCAATAAATTCTATGATGTCATCAATAAATTCTATGATGTCATCAACATATTATATGATGTCATCAATAAATTCTATGATGTCATCAACATATTATATATGATGTCATCAATAAATTCTATGATGTCATCAATAAATTCTATGATGTCATCAATAAATTCTATGATGTCATCAATAAATTCTATGATGTCATCAACATATTATATGATGTCATCAACATATTATATGATGTCATCAACATATTGTATGATGTCATCAACATATTATATGATGTCATCAACAAATTGTTATCTCCATAGCAACAATGACCTGGGAGAAATTAAGAGTCATCGTCCAATTGTGACCACACCGCCACCTAATGGCGAAAGTGATGGGACTTCGAGTGGCTTCGACGAGGACCTAGCAACCGTTGCTAACCACCATGATGATGACGTCACACATGTGTCTCCAAGCAAAGTTGTTGAAACTTACAAGGTATGGGTTTTTGATGTCATTGATGATGTCATAATCGTTATTTACCTGCAGCCTCCGTGTTTCTGCGGGTCTCATGACGTCACCACCGATGTTCGATACGTTTATGACGTCACACTTGGAGAGCCGACGAATAGCAACTGCAACTCGAACATTCTTCGATGTCATGCTCGCTCATCCGCGCAACTTTGCGTCATTACTCGGAAAGATGACGTCATTACTCGGAAAGATGATGTCATACCAAGAAACAATGATGCTGTTTGTAGGAAGAATGACATCACCACCAGTAGAAACAGTGACGTTACTTCAAGGTGCAATGACGTCAACACGCTGATAAATGATGTAACTTCCGGTGGTGCTGACATCACTCCGACGAAAACTGACCTCATCACTAGCAATGATGACGTCAGCCCGAAGAAAGATGACGTCAAACTTCGTAGATCGGAAGTGAGGCGGCGACGACGCGAATTCGCGGACCAATCAGCGATTTCCGGGGACAGTATTAGCGACATCTCGCGGTCTTCCATTGTTCGTCGCGGCGGAAGCGTCTTCTCCCGACGCCCGCGAATCGGCACTTATGACGTCACATCCAGTAGCGTTCCGAAAAACTCTAATTGTAAAATTAATCGTCGTTTCGCGTCGGATTGCACGTGGGGAACCCCCGATGCCGAAGTTTCTCGCGGAAATGACGTCAATAATCGGTCGGCTCGCGGGCGCCTCAAGCGGCAGATTTGCACCACAGTGCTACCACACGGGGGCACTATTCCTGTATAATATTTCTATGTTGCAATTAGACGTCGCTTAAAAGTTTATGCTTTGTGACGTAACAATATCGTCATCCTCTGCCTTTTCTTTTAAGATTGTTTTAGATTGTGACGTAACAATGCACCTTCAATTTGTTTATATAATAAGAATAAATCTATGACATCACAATTGGTTGTATTTATTTTTAATTGGCATTGTGACGAAAGTCGCGACAATAGGTTACAACAATGGGGTTCTTTCTGACGTCATAGTCGCCTTTCTTCTATTATAAGTGGGTCGTAGGAAGAGAATCGCGATGACGAAACTCGCTACAGCGAATATAGTGGGCGGAAGTGACGCAAGAGTCGATCCTTTTATCCAATCCGGGGAATTCCCCAGTGCGATCCTTCCTACGATTGGGTGGACGATGAAGAATGTCATCCATGACGTCACAAGTATGCACGAAAACATCATTTCCGGGTGAGGAAACGTCACTTCCGAGGCGACTTCGAACAACGCGGTTTCCGCGATCCCCATGAATGATCCCAAAACCGCGTGTGACGTCATAAGCCCTACTATGCTTCCCGCGCTCAGCGACCACGTGATGCCGGTTGTCCCGACAACCAACCCCGCTAGACCAATCAGCGCCGTCGTTTGAAACTTCTTGTTCCGGTCCAGTGCGCGTCCAGCTATGAATGGACCAATAGAAAAGCAGATGAACATCAACGTCATAATTTGACCGGATACTACGTCATAATTGCCTGGGATTTCCCTCATTGCGTCACGTGTCAGTGACGAAAGCAAAGTTACGCTATTGGCTCCGGACGCCGCCGAAACGCCGTACAAGATCGCGACCAGCGCGAATTCCTTGTTGCTAAGCAACGAGCATTCCGGTTTCTGACGTAACAATCGAGCTTTGCTGGGAGGGACTTCCGGTTTGTCCTCCAAGAACGCGATCGCGATGAAAAACGTCACAATGGTCAAACCGGAAATGACGGAGAACATCACAATCAGTCGGAATCGAACTTGTTCTAGAATAGTGACGTCATCCATTGTTCCATCTTTTGACGTCACAATGGTCGGTGGAATAATCGAGCCCATCGCATCACCGGCTCCAACCGCGATAAACGCGGAAGCCATAGATGACGTCAGTTCCGATTCTGGAAACCAAACAGCGGCCACTAGCGGCGGAATCGACATCGCGATTGCATTGTTTATTCCCATTATCGATTGTCCAAGAATCGCGACCGCGAAGCCGAACTTCCGGTTCGTCATCGCCATTGTTAGCATCGCGCTTCCCAGTGACGCACTTCCGGTCATCCACAACGCCATCTTGCGGAGATTTGTTCCACGTTTCGCTGCCATGGCAACCAATGGGACGGATACCAGCGTTGCCATGGTTGCGGAGTTTGTCAACCAATCAGCAGCTCCGGGGCTGACGACGTAATAATCGGAAATGACGTCATTAATTTGTCCGAACACGACGGAGAGAAACGATCGATTGAAGATCGAGAAACAGATGATTCCAAGCACGAACCATCGTGATGTCATAGGCCGTATGACGTCATCAACCGCGTCATCTTGTTTGTTATTGTTGACGTCACAAGTGGTGACGAAAGGTTGGTCGATTGTGACGATCATCTTCTCATTGTACTCCAACGCCATCTTGTGATCAACCTCCGTCATTTCGTCATCAGCATCGCTTAGCAACGAACGTGACGTATCTGATACGTAACAAGAAGTGTCGTCATCAGTCCATGTCACCATACCGTCATGCTCAAATAGCTTGAATGACGAATAACCGACATTGTGACGTGGTAATGTCGATTCCATAGTGTTTATCACGTCACAATACAACATGGCTATTTATTGGCGCAAAAAAAGGCGAAAAAGGCGATTAATACCACGTGATAGTCGTTGTGACGACATAAACCATTGCTGTTATGACGTAACAATATCACGGGGACGTTATTCCAGATTAACCACCATTGTTGATTTAATCCGCGATTAATTCCCTAATGTTGTTGTTCGATTAGTTGACGTCACATCCGGGAAGTGACGATTACTTCGACGATTCGAATAATCTGCAACTTTTGTCGTTTGCCACAAAACTATTTCACGCAGCGTAAAGTCTAATGCATCGCAATATATACTAGTGATGGAACTTAGTAAGTTTGGATTGTTTATTTTGATTTTGCTTCTTTATTACAATAATAAATATTAGGTGGATGAATTATTAAAAAAGGAGGATAATCGGCAAAACTACAATAGTTAAAACACAGGAAATACACAAGTCATCACGGTATAAAATTTAAACCAAACATTAAAGGAATGTAGGGTCGTGTGGCCAATAGTCACCGATATATGCGACTCACATACAACAAAGCTCTCAGCAACGAACACATCAGTATAAATATATTGAATATAACTTTCTTACAATTAAATAAATGAATATTAACAAACTTTCCGGCAAATTTGTGTCACTGGCGAAGACCAACAAATAAAGACATCTATGGGATATCTATGGGACATTTATGACAATATTTGCATCCACTGTTCGCTTCTTCACTGCTATCAACCCACAATGCAATTAATTAATCGTTTACAAAAAAACTTTCAATCTAAATTTCAGATAAAAA
Organism: Ciona savignyi; assembly: GCA_000149265.1. Lineage (NCBI taxonomy): Eukaryota > Metazoa > Chordata > Ascidiacea > Phlebobranchia > Cionidae > Ciona > Ciona savignyi. The sequence continues at coordinate 39,797 of CH000255.1, read as the reverse complement.
GTTAGAACACAATTTAGTCATTTGTAGGCTACTCGATTGAGACAATCCTTCAATTTGGTATGACCCCCGCGGCCGGTTAGTCTGGCGGTTAAGTGCATCGCCTTTCAATCGAAAAGGTTGCAGGTTGGAAACTGGTCGCTAGCTAAAGTCGGTTGTGTCCTTGGGCAAGGCACTTAACGGACATTGCCTGAACCCAGCGGATTAATGGGTTCTACTAAAACTGAAGGAACGTGTCTATCCTACACAACACACTTTTTTATTTCGGGCTACCCGACGGGGGGG
>CH000255.1:28049-39330 GCA_000149265.1 Ciona savignyi | reverse complement strand
GTATGCATAAGTGTCCAACACACCATGGTAGGCCTTCACACCTGCCCAAAAATTTGAAAAATATGAAAAAAAGGTACACATGTGGATAGCAAGAGGAGTACATTTTTCAGTCCTATATCACAAATCGGATTAACAGTCTGTATCGAAAGATTGTCTGGTATTTATAAAAGCCATTCGAAGTTAGGTTCTTGAAAAAATATCCGAACGACCCTCTACCGGAGTGAAAATAACCAAAAATGAGAAAAAATGACTAATTAATTACTTTGCTAATTAGCATAAGTAATTAAGTGTAAGATTTTAGACAAACAGTTGACTAGTAACATTTATCCACACTCAAATTTCTATAAATTTGGAGATTTTGGCAAAAAATTCAAAATAGCCCGTTTTTCATTTAGGAGGCGTTCAACTAATTATTTTCCCTATCTCTCCAATGCAAACTGACCTCACAAAAACGACTGTCACTCAAAATCCTGACATAGGAAGTCTTAGATTTTTTCACAATTTAAAATTGAAGCTTGGATCTGCAACCTAAACTCAAAACCCTACAAAATTTTGTTTAAAAATTTTGAGCCCATACCCCTTCGTACATCGGCAACTTTTTTCCAACAAAACAGCTAGCAGATGCACATTCAACACCTTTATTTTACAAAGCACTGCTCCCACGATTACAAAACTTTACAGCTAAACGAGAACACCGGGCGCGCAGCCTAGCACATGCTGCTTTCAACAAAACAAACATTGGGGAATCACCACCATTGTTACTCAGCAAAACACTAGTTTAAAAACAATGACTCATGGAGGGTACCACTCGTCACATCCTGCCGTTCATAGAGGTCTTAATTGGTTATACGCCATCTTGGAAACGGTGACCGTTCCAGTTTGGTTTAAACTGTTTGAACTTACTAGTAGAGGTCATTCTGTGAGACTCCGGTCCAAATTTTAACCGTTTCGGTTGACTGCTTCGGCTATTACAGGCCTTCGACTGAAGGGTGGTCATTCTGTAGATTTCATTTGGCGACAGTGTCACTGGTGATGACTGAAACTCTTCGTACACATTAAAATTCACTGCTTGATGTTCCACAAGTTTCAGCACATTTTTTCACTGTAATTTGAAAGGTTTAAAGTCCATAACCAGGGTACAAATAGTTGTTTTTGAGTAAAAAAACACACCCAATGTCACCTTTGAGCCTCTATGACCACATTTTGTCCGCCTCCACTTCTTTCACCAATGTTTGACAATCAAGGATGGTTAGGATTGGTAAGTTTTTATATCTTCTGTATGCATAAGTGTCCAACAACACATCTAGGCCTTCACACCTGCCCAAAAATTGAAAAATATGAAAAAAAGGTACACATGTGGATAGCAAGAGGAGTACATTTTTCAGTCCTATATCACAAATCGGATTAACAGTCTGTATCGAAAGATTGTCTGGTATTTATAAAAGCCATTCGAAGTTAGGTTCTTGAAAAAATATCCGAACGACCCTCTACCGGAGTGAAAATAACCAAAAATGAGAAAAAATGACTAATTAATTACTTTGCTAATTAGCATAAGTAATTAAGTGTAAGATTTTAGACAAACAGTTGACTAGTAACATTTATCCACACTCAAATTTCTATAAATTTGGAGATTTTGGCAAAAAATTCAAAATAGCCCGTTTTTCATTTAGGAGGCGTTCATCTAATTATTTTCCCTATCTCTCCAATGCAAACTGACCTCACAAAAACGACTGTCACTCAAAATCCTGACATAGGAAGTCTTAGATTTTTTCACAATTTAAAATTGAAGCTTGGATCTGCAACCTAAACTCAAAACCCTACAAAATTTTGTTTAAAAATTTTGAGCCCATACCCCTTCGTACATCGGCAACTTTTTTCCAACAAAACAGCTAGCAGATGCACATTCAACACCTTTATTTTACAAAGCACTGCTCCACGATTACAAAACTTTACAGCTAAACGAGAACACCGGCGCGCAGCCTAGCACATGCTGCTTTCAACAAAACAAACATTGGGGAATCACCACCATTGTTACTCAGCAAAACACTAGTTTAAAAACAATGACTCATGGAGGGTACCACTCGTCACATCCTGCCGTTCATAGAGGTCTTAATTGGTTATACGCCATCTATAGATGGCGTTCAACCAATTAATGGAGCGCTTTGCGTGGCAGGATGTGACGAGTGGTACCCTTCACGAGTCATTGTTTTTAAACAAGTGTTTTGCTGAGTAACAATGGTGGTGATTCCCCAATGTTTTCTGTTTTTGTGAGGTCACTTTGCACTATAGAGATAGGAGGAATAATTAGTTGAACACTCCTGTAATAGGAAATAAAATTTTCAATCGAGTTGATTCTTCTGCGCCAACGTCAGCTACTATCGATTGGATCTACAATGGCAAACTCTGGGCAAATTTTATCAGGGAAATTCCCTAACCATAATAACTAACGCCACCAGAATAATTAAATCGATTGGACTTTTCTTCCTTATTCTATTTTTAAGTGGAATTCAATAAATGGTGATTTTCCAAAAAATAGGTTTGGGGAATACCCATTTTTTTGATTATGGGTCCCAATTGAAAAATTGGGACACATATTGTTTTTGTCCGTTTTTTTTTCGTCAAAGGTTTGGCAGGCATGGCATGTCGCCCCGACATCTACCAAAAAGAATAATGGAAATCGCAATGAAACTTAGTGATCTGTTAGATAACTGGGTATAGATATGCAGAAAACAAAATTATGGGTGATTAATTCAGGGGAATTCCCATGGGACGTTAAATACCAAGACGGTATTTAAAAAAAAAAATCGCTTTTTTGGGCATAGCGCTTGTACGGCTGTTACAATTTCAATCATATTTGGTGAAATGTAAATGTGTTAGTCACTGATTTAACATTTAAAAGAAATAAAAAAATTACCTAGGGAAATACCCTAAAAATAAGATTTTGTTCTGAAATCATGATTGTGACAAGCATGCCACGTCGCCTCGACACCTTTCAAAAGGAGTAATGAAATCGCAATAAAATTTGACATTCGTAAGACAGACCAAAATTTTGGGTAATGAATCAAGGGGAATTCCCCTGAGACGTTAAAAACCAAAACGTTTTTTTTCTAATAAATGAGCTTTTTGGGGCATAGCGCTTGAAGGGCTGCTCTAATTTTGATCACATTTGGTTAAATGTTACACCATTAGACACTTTAGGCCAATTAAAAGAAAGAAAACATTTACTTATGGTAATTACGTTAAAAACGAAGTTATGTTCCTGAATTAAGATTGTGACAGGCATGCCATATCGCACTGACAAATCAGATTAAAACTTTAACAATTGTTACATAACATGACCCACATATGTAAAAACAAAAACTTATACTAAACCCAGGGGAATTTCCCGAAACCATGAAAAAAATAAATCGGGCTGTTTTGGGAATTTAGCTTCATTTCACTACAGCGAAAAGAGAAGCTTTAATTTAAAACGTTTGTGGTGAAATGTTCGTAAATGTAATTAAAAATACGTCTGCACAGTTTACCACCCAAGAGAGAACTGATTTTTAGAAATTCAAATTCGAAGACATCACGTTAATTTAGCACAGCACCGAACGTTAATTACTTGAACACCCCGAGAGATAAAATCGTGCGTGTAAAAATAGGCAGGCAAGATAAAATGATTAAAAGGTGCAAAGGGTGTAAACTACGTGTAAAATAAAAGGGAACAAACAAAAGGCGTAAAACAGTGTATTAAAATTGTATAAAATGGTGTTGTTTAGTTCAGTTTATTCATTTTTTGCGCCAGTTTTTAAAAATGGCAAACGAATATAATCACGATACAGGAACGGGAACAATATTAAGCAATCCAAATTTAATTAAGACTAAACGATTTAAAGCCCTGAAGAAGAGTGTGCGGTAAAAATTGTTAAAAGTGTATATAAGGCGGGTGTGTGAAAGATATATATAAAATGTATCCAAAACAAAACAAACGAGTCCTCGTGCGCGTTACATAACTGCCGAAAAACAGCTACAATATTTGTTTGGTGGTTTTGGACCGTATAAAAAATACTCCAAAGAGATGTTTATTGTTCCAAGTAAATTGAGTTTTCTGCGAAATGGTAAATGTACGAATGGTATTACAAATAAAACATAAAAACACATTTACTTACTAACTATTCGTGGCTTTTTAGAATTTCTTTTGGTTTCAATTAAATCAATAGAATATAATGCAATGCCATATTGCGAACACATTTGAACACGCTTATTTTCACTTCTGAACATAGAAATCAAATAAAAAAATAAACATTAAATTTTCGCAGTTACAAAACACTACAAACAAACAACTTTTGTTTACAGAATTTTGTGTTGTGATTAGTACAGTACAAAGAAGTGAGTATTTTTGCGAAAATACAATGTTCAATAGATTAAAGTACAAATTAGCATTGACAGATTTAAGTAAACGACATTACAAAATAATAAATAGAACATGATCCCTAACCATTATTGGCCTATCAAAGTTGCATTTCTTTTTAGTTACAGATAATTTATTTATTATTTATATACAGATAATTTTTATTTAAGACAAATAAGCAATTATTCCGAAATTAACAACTAAAAATAATTAATTAGCACTATACAGCTAAAAATACAGTTTCACAAAGTCATTGCAGTTTGAAATACGCATTTTTGGGCTTTATAGGAAGTTCCTTTTAAAGTTTGCTCTCGTTTTTTAACCGTTTGTAAAATAGACTTGCAATATGATGTGGTGGAACGACTGTAGCGTTTTGATAGTTTGTTTGGGTCTTTTGTTGCTACCTGTACTAACTTGTTGAGCGGTAATCCAGACTCCATCACGGAAGGTTGATTTATTGTTGACCAAATGCAGATACAATGAAACACGCATTCATGATTAATTCATTAAATTCGGGCACGACTTAATAAACACTGAACTCGGCTTCTCTGCATGTTTACTGCAGGAGCCACGGTTCTAAACTGTTTTTATATTAATTCATGTTTGCAAAACAAAGAGGCATGGCATTATGTGAGAGATAGGAAGTCCAGGAAGTGTTTGACCTTGCGGCCGCGTTAAAGCGGTTTAACAACCGTGTGAAGGGGAAGTCACATGGAACTAAAGTTAACACGCGGTACATATTGAATAATGACAAAAAACACGGAATTCCTACACACCTTGCCTTCCCCGATAAACTGTTTTAAATTTTGTAAACCATTAATCCAATATGATGTCTAGAAATCATTGTAGGAAATTCGTGGCGACGATACATACGATAATGGCAAACAAGTCCAACTTGTATCATAGTAGAACATCGAGAAAAACTGGAAACGGGGTTTATTTAAGTTGAATTCTTGGAACTTCAGCTTGGGGATATCTTTGAAGTTCGGTCTTTACAATATAGAGCTCTCAAATGTAGTGTTGGTCAATCGTTCCTTGGGCGATATAAATAGTCGGTCTCGTGGCCCAAGCAAAATAATCCAGACATGCCGACATAAGCGTAGCTGGTTGTATATACAGTCCTGTATCCTGTTGGATTACGCGCTCTGTAAGAGCACCAACAGTTGCGCCTCGCAAGAGCATTGATGTAGCTCTTGTAGCAAGAGGACGCCATAGTTTCAAAGGCTTATGAAATGTCCCCAGTAAAATAGTTCAGACGTACAAGCATGGACTTAGCTTGGCGTGTAGACAATCCAGTTGCACTGTGATCAATGGAAGCACCCTTCTTTCGTCTGACCAGCTGTGAAGTTGTAAGTAGAAGTGTAACTGATTCAATTATGCCAATGCGAATGCCTCTTTTCTTCCAGAATACTTAATTTAATCTGAGATAGTCCTGCGTGTTCAAACACGTATTGGAGATTCACCACTGTAGCGTTTTGATAGTTTGTTTGGGTCTTTTGTTGCTACCTGTACTAACTTGTTGAGCGGTAATCCAGACTCCATCACGGAAGGTTCTTTTATTGTTGACCAAATGCAGATACAATGAAACACGCATTCATGATTAATTCATTAAATGCGGGCACGACTTAATAAACACTGAACTCGGCTTCTCTGCATGTTTACTGCAGGAGCCACGGTTCTAAACTGTTTTTATATTAATTCATGTTTGCAAAACAAAGAGGCATGGCATTATGTGAGAGATAGGAAGTCCAGGAAGTGTTTGACCTTGCGGCCGCGTTAAAGCGGTTTAACAACCGTGTGAAGGGGAAGTCACATGGAACTAAAGTTAACACGCGGTACATATTGAATAATGACAAAAAACACGGAATTCCTACACGACCTTAATAAATGGGTTGTCTCCAGTTTGTTCATCAACGTAAGAACGCACATCTATACTTCGAAGTATAGTGTAACCCAATTTTGTGGCAAGCTTGGAACCATATGCAGACATTACCAAAGCCAGCACATAGTCACATCCTTCAGCTGCAATTATGTTTTCCATTTCATGCAGTAAAACGGCGGCCAGGCCTTGATTAGCATACTCCTTTTCAATTGTTAGCATTTGACCAGTATATATTTTCTTAGCATCGATTAAATCAAAAATGTCTTCTTCTCCTAAACGCTTGAAAAGCCTTGTTTTTATTGCAAGCCAGGGGTATTCCTTTTGAAGTTGAATGATTTGGGAGTTAGTTTCCAACGAATTTTCCATTTCCGACTTTACCCGCACTGTGCCAACGTTCACCGCAATTAGTTTATCACTTTGGGCTTCAAAGGCTCCAACTGAGACATTCTGCTTCATATATATGTCGACGCGACGTTTCAAAACATCCAAACGTTCAGAATAAGATACGTTTAAAGCGTCCAATGAGGGTTCTTCGGTAAAATTAGCAGCAATAAGTCTTTGCACTTCAGGTAGATGGCACATTTTTAATGTCTTAAAATAAATCCTCATTTTAATATTGTAACATTCTACACCAACCTATACATGCAGATGTATAACATGGCCAATATATATATATATTTATACAATATACTTTTTTTTAAGTTTAAACTAGAGTGACAAACACGTACCAATCAAATACATCTGAACTACACAGTTTGACTTTAAACCATATTCTGTAGCAGATATGACCCAAGTCCTGGGAAAACATTTTAAGAAAAATACGGGTTGTTTTTTTGTTATATTAAAATCCTGTAATACATATTGTAATTGTGCATTATAATTATTTATGTATTTTATATTTTGAATATCAGTAAGACATACACAGATTAATTAATTTAATTGGTTTTGTTGGTCGATTTCTTAGACGCTTTTTGGTTTAAAGCACGTTTTGGAACAGACAGACAAAGGCCCGGCGTCTCAGGATGGTGACTATTGTGGGGAGGGGGATTATCCAGCAACATATGGCGCAGGGATTAATATCGTTTAACAGTCCACAGGAAATTATGGGGGGAATTGGCAGAACAAGGGTGCGCAGAGGCCGTGTTTACACCAAAACGACAAAAGCGTTCTTGTTGTGTGTTGTGTCGGACAGACGTTTCTAAAATAATACGCATTATCTGTTATTCGCTTATTTACAACGGTCTGATTTTGACGTACAACAAAAAAATGTTTTTTTCAGGAATATATCATGCGATATTTGACAGGATTTACACCAGAATGAGATTTTGTCGTGCGTCTGACAAAAACCTTTTTTGTCGAAAGTGTGTTTTTCGTTTTTTTATTTTAGGCGATTCATACCTATACGTCTTTTGTCCGGCATTTTGCGCGAGTATGGATATACGCTTATAATGGAAAATATATATGAAAATAAAGGTGAAGATATCAATATTTTTAATTGATATATAAAGCACTATCGTCATAGAACACCAACAAACTTTTGGATAAATACTATATTGGATAAACAAAACATGCTACTGAAACACCTGGAAAAAATCAATTTTTTTTAAGTTTGACAAATTTACTTTTTTTTTAATTACCGGTACTTTTAGATTGTAGCCAATTACAGAAAAGAAACACTTCTATAGACTGTACTCAAGGAGACTCAGGGTATTTTAGCTGATTCCTTAACCAAGTTTAATGCAAGAACCAACAGGAGAAGTATGGCATAGTAATTATTAAAACACTAACAATATACTGCACAGCACGAAATGGATACAGGAATGTAAATTAGTAAAATAGTGATAATAAATCTAGTTTGAAAACAAAATCTAGCCTCTGGTATGTACTTTTCAGTTGCCGGCACTGGTTTGCAAAAGTAAAATTGATATTTTTTAACTACAAGACTGTTTCATTGCAAATTATTTCCATATCGGTATCAGTTTTGTCAGATGATGAACTTGAATTGGTCCATTCATGATGTAAACACAAATGCATTCCAGCGTTAGTCACATTTGATATACATATTCAACTTGTTTCTGTTTCTGAATTTTTACTTACAAGACAAAAAATAAGTTTATGGGAATGTTATATTTGTATTGTTAAACCAAAATGTTGGGTGATAAATCCAGGGGAATTCCCCTGGGACGATAAAAACCGAAACGGTATTTTTTTTCTAAAAATTTATCTTTTTGGGGCATATAGCGCTTAAACGGCTGCTCCAATTTGAATCATATTTAGTGAGATGAAATTGCATTTAACTTACTGATTTAAGATTTAGAAAAAAAATTACCCATGGAAATACCATAAAATATTATTTTGTTGTCAAATCATGATTGTGACAGGCATGCCAATTCGACCCCTGAATGAACCATGTTAGGGGAACTCCCACCAATACCAAGAATATTAGAACATCCACCATTTTCTCGTATTTTAGGCATTTCATTGGGGTTACATTATTAAATATCAATGAAAAATACACCATTTAAAATAATTACGAAACCACCGCAATAACATAAAACAAATTAATTTCTTTGTTTCTATTGTCGTTTGTTAATGCACCAACGTGAATACTTTATTCAGAAAACATGGTTGTTAAGTTTGAATTGTTAAGTTTGTAACTCGGGAAGTCATTAGTTTGTGCAGCAACAAACGATTAAGATATACCATGGGTGATGAGGTAGCCAGGGAGCCCGATGGTTTCTGCATGCAGCAACAAACGATTAATATATACCAAGGGTGATGAGGTAGCCAGGGAGCCCGATGGTTTCTGCATGCAGAATAATATAGCGGACACTCAACAGGGGTTTTATAATAGTGGTCGTTCACACGTGGATTACATGCTCTGTGTCACCTCTTTGTTTGGTATATAGGATAGGAGGATAGGATATTCATGTTTTATCCCCGTGAATGGGAAAACCTAGGGGGTTATCACACGGGCAATCGTCAGATCACCTCGCGCCCATCGTCGGTTACAGGAGCTATTGCAGTGTGTTGTATATGATTCACACGTTCCTTCAATTTGGTAGAACCCAGTAATCCGCTGGGTTCAGGAAATGTCTGCTAAGCGCCTTGTCCTATGACACAACCAACTAGCTTTGTCCGGCCCGATGGTCTAGCGGTTAAGTGCGTCGCCTTTCAATCGAAAGGTTGCAGGTGCGAAACTGGAACGTGTCTATCACGCACTTAACCGCCAGTCTAATATGCTCCATAGCAGCATTCTTCGGCGATCACGTCGATGCATACGTAATATCCGTTTCATCCATCTTTGTTTAGTGTATTTGGGTAGTTGATTTTACTTTTAAACAATATTGCAATACTTCTGCTTTTTTGCTTGCTTCTCAATTCCAATTTACTCGCCCAGTAATGCGTGAAGTCGCGTTCAGTTTAAAAGATAATTAATCCCAGCCAATTATAACAATTCTATACAATATGAACCAGAATGGAAAACTAACAAAACTGAAATTCCACTGATATGATAATGTTAAAATGGTGTTGTTAACCAATGACAATCGAAAATGATGTTTAACCTTTAAATGTTTGTTACCGCGAATCGTGTAGCTTTAAAACCTGAACCGTACTTATGTGATGTGATAACTCATAATAACGAAACAACGAAATAAGCTACTTATTACTTGGTTGTCTAGTTACCGGTAGAATGCACCGTGCCGAACCCACAATAAGTGTGCTAGCCTGCGGGCATGAGATTGTATCACTTTAGTGAACTTCAGGTTACATGAAACAAATATGGGACTAACGGTCACCTGAATTTAGTGGATTGATGGCTTGAACTAAATTAAAGTAACGTGTGTATCATGCACAACACACTGCAATAACTCCGGTAACCCGATGGTGGGCGCGAGGTATTCTACCGGAAAACAAATGATGTAGTTTGGTTAGTTTTAGTATTTGCTGTCCATTTGTAACAGCAAGAAGTAAAACAGCTTGAATAAATTATACAAAGAACCAGGAAAAACAGCAAAACTGCTGTAGTTAAACACGTCACTTACATGTACAAGGTATAATATAAGAAAGAAACATGGCGGTTAAAAATATCTCTTTTGTTTATTTATCAGTGAAGCAAATTAAACTTTACAATAAAAAAGAAAAAGAAATTGCGTATTAATTCAATATAAACCATGACAGAAAGCTGGTAGATTATAAAATAAACCAGTGAGTAGTGTAGTTTATGGCGACGGTTGACACGCGGCGATTAAATCCATCTGCGTCGCCATAAAACCGCGTTGTCATCTACTTGACCGATTTGTCGAAGCGACCTATTGTTGTTGTGGCTATGACGTCATAATACTAACAAAGGACACGCGAGAGGTGCTACCTTTAGTTGAATTGAACAGGTAAATATGAAGAATCACCACAGCGGTATAAAACGAGAAATAAACGAGGTGAGAAATGTTTTAATTATTAACACATATTATGCATAATAATAATGATATCTAGGAAATAAAATCAATTCAAGACTAGACATGGTCACAACATAGAGGCAGGAGGAAATGTTAAAAAGTGTACTGGATAGGGTGAACTATATATTGATTAATGCCAGATTACTATTATTGGTGTTAGGGACTGGTTATTGGACACAATCATATTATAACTCTGTTTTTGTTCTAAGTTCAGTTTATGTATGGTTTTAATTGAATTCCACCCTAGTTGGTTTAAGCAGCTACTGGTTAGGGACAGCTGACTCCATGACACCTATGTCTCTGTTCGTTACTTGCAGTAATTAGATTTTTCTTCTATATATTGTTCAATGCAAAAATTGTTGTCATCGGTAACACTAAAAGGAGGGAAAGCGGGAAGGAGGGAAACTGCTCACTAAAACTATGGAAACTCATTTAAACCCTGCCCTAAACAGTAATCTCAACCCCAGAACTAACCCTAACTTCAACCCATGTTTATAACTGACTCTAATGCCATAATCTTTATTTTAGTGAGCACTTTTAGTTTTTCTT
>CH000256.1:40870-53964 GCA_000149265.1 Ciona savignyi | reverse complement strand
TATCATATACAACCCACTGCAATAGCTCCAATAACCCGACGGTGGGCGCGAGGTGATCTGTCGATTTGCTCGTATGTTAACCCCCCCGGGTTTTTCCTCCCCTCTTCTCCCCAGATACATGAATATCCAATCCTATATTCCTATTCCTTTATAATATATCAAATTCCAAGGTATTTTGCAACCAAATTTAAATATGTTGTTTCATACCAGAGAAGAGTTGCGATGAGCTGACGAACCCACGTAACGGGATGGTATCAATCAGTCAACCCCCTGGGTGGCACGCGGATGGCCGCCAGGTGCGCTTGCCGAGTATTATTGTGAAGAGAGGTTCACGTTGAAACCGAATGTTGAAACGCGGACTTGTTACAGAGGATCATGGACCGGCATCACACCAACATGCGGTGAGCAATAAACCTTTCATTTATCTCTACTACAATGTTTTTAAGACTTTTATCACAAAGTAGTTGATAGTTCATTACACTAACATGACATCTTGAAACAATTGACCGGTTAGTCTGAAGATTTATTACGACGCCTTTCAACCAAGGGTTTAAGATTCGAAAGTGATCGCGAAACTGGTCCTTGATCAAGGCACAGACATTGCCTGAACTCAGCAAATCAATGGGTTCTACTAAATTAAAGCAACATGTGAATTATATACAACACACTGCAATAGCTCCGGTAACCCGACGATGGGCGCGAGGTGATCTGACGATTGCCCGTGTGTTAAACCTGGTTTTCCCATTTACAGGGATAAACATGAATACCCTATTCTAATTGTTCAACAAACCAAGTGGTGAATTAGCGGACAAGTTGCTTCCCGCACACATATTCACCCCTCATGTCCACAGCACCCAGGATGTGCGCTCCTCCTCCATCTATTTCCCAAGGAAGCTACTCCCCCATGCTCCAGGAGTATAGTGAAGGCAGTAGAGTGGTGTATGCATGCGTGGATGGCTTCCAACCACTCGGCCACACGACCATCAATTGCATGGCCAACCTGTTGTGGTCGACCTCACCCCCCTCATGCTACTCAGGTGAGCCCCAGTGAGGGATGCACAATATTGAATTTCTAAACTTTAAAGATTCGAGTCTTTATGTCCAATTTAATAAGAATAGTTGGTATTCGAAATTGAATGTAAAGAAAAATTTTGTGAATTCAAAGTAGTAAAAATGCTTCTTCGTTTGTAATAATGATCAAAAATATTCTGCATGGTAAAATATGTAGTCTTTAAAATAAGGTGATAACGGAAACCAATTATTCATCTCATTATGCAATCCATAAAAATAGATTGAGGTGTAGTTTCTATATGTGACCAAACAACCAGCATGGTTGAGTTGTTAGGTGTGATGTAATAATGCAGGTCAGTGTTGGGTGTGATGTAATAATGCAGGTCAGTGTTGGGTGTGATGTAATAATGCAGGTCAGTGTTGGGTGTGATGTAATAATGCAGGTCAGTGTTGGGTGTGATGTAATAATGCAGGTCAGTGTTGGGTGTGATGTAATAATGCAGGTCAGTGTTGGGTGTGATGTAATAATGCAGGTCAGTGTTGGGTGTGATGTAATAATGCAGGTCAGTGTTGGGTGTGATGTAATAATGCAGGTCAGTGTTGGGTGTGATGTAATAATGCAGGTCAGTGTTGGGTGTGATGTAATAATGCAGGTCAGTGTTGGGTGTGATGTAATAATGCAGGTCAGTGTTGGGTGTGATGTAATAATGCAGGTCAGTGTTGGGTGTGATGTAATAATGCAGGTCAGTGTTGGGTGTGATGTAATAATGCAGGTCAGTGTTGGGTGTGATGTAATAATGCAGGTCAGTGTTGGGTGTGATGTAATAATGCAGGTCGGTGTTGGGTGTGATGTAATAATGCAGGTCAGTGTTGGGTGTGATGTAATAATGCAGGTCAGTGTTGGGTGTGATGTAATAATTCAGGTCAGTGTTGGGTGTGATGTGATAATGCAGGTCAGTGCATACTTTAAGAGAAACAACATTTGCGTCGTGGACATACGCGCTTAAAATACGCACACACAAATAAAGGCGTTAACTTCCCCGGGCTTTAGTCACATAGTTTATTGCACCTTAAAATATGATGGAATTATTTTATAAGCGAAAAAGGTTATTTAGAGACTAGACTCTTTTTTAGTATTGACAATATTTATTCCAATTAAACAACTGTTTTTAACTAGTACAAATAAACCTTATAAAATTGTAGTAAATAATTGAATATATTTTACCGCGGTATTGAATGATAAATTAATGTTTAATCTCATGGAAAGCTGATAGTCTTATAGTTTAAATATAATCTAAATATTGGAAAGCTGAAAATTGTCCGCTGTTTGGAAGCACACCTAGCCATCCATTGCAACAAGACCTTTCACAGCAGACAATGTGTAGACACTTAGTCTGGTCTGTTTAACACTGTGCATCAGGATAATGAATTATGACATTTTGGAATGTTGTTTGACTGAGTCCTAAATTTCCCTCATCACTGTTTAAAAACATATTGCTACATTTAAAATTTATACACATTCTAGAATAGGATTCAAAATATATTATTCTAGAATATCCTAGAATATGTAATTATCCCATATTTTGCATCCCTAGCCCCAGCCTTACCATCCAAACCATTCTTTTGTAAATCCTGTCGTCTTATACCGGTCCTAAGCTATGATTAGCAATATTGTTCATAATATAAACGCACCAGTTTTATTTGAATCTAGCACAGATGATGATATATTCCTGTGCGTGAGCTCGTTGTTGTTATTTGTGGTATCGTCCCATTATACGATGACACGATACTATGATGTCATAATGTGCTGTACTAATCACAATGGCTTGTGCAGTTTATTGTTCATACGACAGTAACAAGATCAGTAGTGTGGATTATATGTGGATAAAGTTGATATTAGGTTGATAACAAAGTTGATATTAGGTTGATAACAAAGTTGATATTAGGTTGATAACAAAGTTGATATTAGGTTGATAACAAAGTTGATATTAGGTTGATAACAAAGTTGATATTAGGTTGATAACAAAGTTGATATTAGGTTGATAACAAGTTGATATTAGGTTGATAACAAAGTTGATATTAGGTTGATAACAAAGTTGATATTAGGTTAATTACAAAGTTGATATTAGGTTGATAACAAAGTTGATATTAGGTTGATAACAAAGTTGATATTAGGTTGATAACAAAGTTGATATCAGGTTGATAACAAAGTTGATATTAGGTTGATAACAGAGTTGATATTAGGTTGATAACAGAGTTGATATTAGGTTGATAACAAGTTGATATTGGGTTGATAACAAAGTTAATATTAGGTTGATAACAAAGTTGATATTAGGTTGATGACAAAGTTGATATTAGGTTGATAACAAAGTTGATATTAGGTTGATAACAAAGTTGATATTGGGTTGATAACAGAGTTGATATTTGGTTGATAACATAGTTGATATTTTGGTTGATAACATAGTTGATATTAGGTTGATAACAAAGTTGATATTAGGTTGATAACAAAGTTGATATTAGGTTGATAACAAAGTTGATATTGGGTTGATAACAAAGTTAATATTAGGTTGATAACAAAGTTGATATTAGGTTGATAACAAAGTTGATATTAGGTTGATAACAAAGTTGATATTAGGTTGATAACAAAGTTGATATTGGGTTGATAACAAAGTTAATATTAGGTTGATAACAAAGTTGATATTAGGTTGATAACAAAGTTGATATTAGGTTGATAACAAAGTTGATATTAGGTTGATAACAAAGTTGATATTAGGTTGATAACAAAGTTGATATTGGGTTGATAACAAAGTTGATATTAGGTTGATAACAAAGTTGATATTAGGTTGATAACAAAGTTGATATTAGGTTGATAACAAAGTTGATATTAGGTTGATAACAAAGTTGATATTAGGTTGATAACAAAGTTGATATTGGGTTGATAACAAAGTTAATATTAGGTTGATAACAAAGTTGATATTAGGTTGATAACAAAGTTGATATTAGGTTGATAACAAAGTTGATATTAGGTTGATAACAAAGTTGATATTAGGTTGATAACAAAGTTGATATTAGGTTGATAACAAAGTTGATATTAGGTTGATAACAAAGTTGATATTAGGTTGATAACAAAGTTGATATTAGGTTGATAACAAAGTTGATATTAGGTTGATAACAAAGTTGATATTAGGTTGATAACAAAGTTGATATTAGGTTGATAACAAAGTTGATATTAGCAGCAACAACTGCGGTTGAAGTGATGGATTGTTCACAGCCACCAGGAATTGACAACGGAGAAATATTTTGTTGCCTTCCAAATGCAGGTGGGCTTCACTTAGTTCAACTAATATTGTGTGTTGTGTTGTGTATTACTCAGCTCCGTACTTGTATGTTTGATCTGTCAATTGAATATTATTACTGAATTGTATATGTTACCCCAGTGCATAATATGAGTTGTACCCCAGTGCATAATATGAGTTGTATTGCAGAGGTCACTGGGGTGTGTTGTCCAGTGGGGGGGTCATTACAGTTCGCATGTAATGGGGGATTCACCCTCCAAGGGGGGCTGCCGGAGTGGACTTGCAACGTGATGGGAGGTTGGAATGAAGGACTTAGTTCGTACCCCACCAGTGGGAAGCCTCTATACCCACAATGCATTCCAGGTTAGTTCAAATGACGCAAGTTAATCGACTCGCTATGACGTCATTTCCTGCATAATTAGTCTGACACGTTTTGACACTGTCTTTATGAGGTTGTGTCCAGCTTAAAGGAATTCTGTACTACAGATATCTGTTTAAAATATGTTATTCGTTTGACAACTTTGACATAGGCCTATCTAGGTTTGACATGAATCACTGAAACATTTTGTCGACTGAAACAAAAAAAAAATCTTGAAAAAGAGGGTCGCTGTACAATGTTGAATTGCATGTCACTAGAAATGTACAATACTGGTGTGGTTATCCACCTCTATGTAAACAAACAGTTCCAACAAAACATGTAAACAAACTTTACATTACCACATACAATAACAAAAAACAATTAAATCATGTGTACAGTAATAAAGCTCTTGTGATTAAATTAAAGTGAATATGTATGACTGCTGCAGTTAGCATATGTGTTTTGATTAAAATGTCACCTTAGTGTTGATGTTAAATGTATGTGTATGCCTATGTGCTGTCGTCTAATTATAATTCCTAACATTTACGAATGATCTCTAGGTCAAACATAGATGAAAAATTTGTTATATTATATGGTATGTTGGGCAATTGAGCAGTTGAATTATGTTCATTTGAAAGCCAACTGAAGGGAAATCAGTAATGATCTATCCGGATGTAATAATGCATGAAGTTCTATGAAAGGAAGACTGATACTCCGGTAAAACTTTCAAAGTAAGCTAAATAGGCAGAAATAGCCGCCCAATCCAGATACATTTGAACATCCGGATGTAATAGGATATGATATTCATGTTCATCCCCATAATACATGTAGTTCTATGAAATGATGAATAATACTCTGGTTTCAATTGAAGAAAGTTAAATAAGCAGAAATAGCTGTCCAATCCAGATATATTTGAACATGAGAGTGTTACACTTTTAGGCAGGGTCTCGATAACCTGTAGTCAGCAGCTCTCACCGATATGTATAAAATGCTTGTATTCACGTAAGCAGTATAAAATCACAACTCCACACAAACACAATGCAGTGGTCACATATAAAAGCAAATAGGCGGTAAACTCTAATGGTTTTTGTCGGGTAAGATAACGAACGATAAATGCGACAGGTCAAACAGTTGATTATCATCAAGTAATCAGCGCACGCACCAAAAACACGTACCAAGATAAAACATCTAACATTAGTACATGGTTAGGATAGGATAGTATATTCATCTTTATCACTGTGGATGGAAAACCAAGGGGTTAACATACGGGCAATCGTCAGATCACTTTGCGCCCACCGTCGGGTTACCGGAGCTATTGCAGTGTGTTGTATATGATAGACACGTTCCTTCAATTTGGTAGAACCCATTAATCCGCTGGGTTCAGACAATGTCCGTAAAGTGCCTTGCCGAAGGACACAACCGACTAGCTAGCGACCAGTTTTGCACCTGCAACCTTTCGATTGAAAGGCGACGCACATAACCGCTCGACCAACGGGCCGGACCTTGACCACGGTATCCACGCAGATGTGACGTCGATCGCCACACCACGGGACGACACAGGGGGGTACAACGATAACATGATGCACACAGTGCTTGGGGTTGCTGTCGGTGTATTGTGTCTGCTGCTCCTAGTGGTGGTGCTGGCATTCTCCCGACCGAAGATACGAAGTATGAAACGCAGATGGAGGGACATCAGGGAGGATGAGGTATTGATGTCTGCGTGCTTTTACCTTAAACAAATAAGAGTGTTCAAAGCAGGCTCTCGAGCCTGGATAATGGTGCATGGAATAGGACCTCGGTTGTATTTTGTTGGTTTTCGGAGCGCGAGGTAATGATTAAGAGGGACAGATGGGGACATTCGTACTGTGCCGTTAGAGGTGAAATTCTTGGATCGGCGCAAGACGAACGACTGCGAAAGCATTTGCCAAGAATGTTTTCAATCAAGTTGTTCAATGTTAATGAAGGTCCCCCAGCTGCTATTAATCTGCTTTGACTATCTATGTATATTCATGTTTTATCCCTGGGAATTGGAAAACGCAAGTGGCATTAACACATGGGCAATTACCATATTCAACAGATTACCTATCATCGTTAAATCGTCAGATTACCCCTCACCCAATGTCTGGTTAACGGAGCTATTGCAGTGTGTGGTGTATAAATCGCACGGTTCTTTTGGTGGAACCCATTAATCTGCTGGTTTAATAATATCATTAATGCCTTGCCCAAGAACACAACCGAGTAGCTAGCGACCAGTTTTGAACCTACAACCTTTCGGTTAAAAGGCGTCGCACTAAACCCCCAGACTAACGACTGAAAGGTTAAAATGAAATGTTTTAACGATGTTTCCTCCAGAATGGATTGATAGTGAATGGTCAACGAGTGACGTTACCCTCATATGAACAAGCTACTACCTCCGATATAACGTGGACCGAACCAACCACCATGCTCAACTCATTGTCACAACCACATTCCCATACATTAGACCACAATACACCTCATACTATTACACAACACACTGATATACAACATACCAGTACATCTAACACTGATATACTACACCACAATATATCTACTGACATACTACTAACCAATACATCTAATACTAATATACCACTAACCAATACACCTAATACTGATATACTACTAACCAATACATCTAATACTGATACACTACACACTCATACACTTGAAGAAAATACGGAATTGACAATTGGTTTCGACAATCCACGTAGAGAGGCGACGCAAGACGTTTCCACCGAGCCATTATTAAGCTGACACCAATTCGAGAACACATCTTAGTATTATTCAAATTTGTGAATGAATCCGTGTGTATTTGTCTCTGCTGTATCTCGCATATCCTTACGTGCACCAGCGAAGCACCCAGTGATATCATTGTTATCACGTCTTTTGATTCGCCATTTATGATTTCCTATTTAAATCACTCAAACATATTTGCAGTATTTTATAACATCTTTATGTTTAAGAAAACGAAGTTTTATGTTAAACCAGATATTTATGTTCATCCATGAGTTTGGATTATAACTGGAAGGAGAAAAGTATTAGGAGAACAGATGAATAGGATAGGATATTCAGGTTTATCAACGTGAATGGGAAAACCAAGGGGGTTAACACACGTGCAATACCGGATCTATTGTAGTGTATTGTGTATGATTCACACGTTCCTTCAATTTAGTAGAACCCATTAATCCGCTGGGTTCAGGCAATGTATGTTAAGTGCCTTGCCCAAACACACAACCAACTAGGTAGCGAGCAGTTTCGAACCTGCAATCTTTCGATTTAAAGGCTTCAGACTAACCGGTCGGATGAAAAGGAAGTTCACGTTTAAATAATCTGGGTATAAGTTCCGTGGATTATGAAATATTTGGTTTTGTAAATGGTAGTGAGTGGTTGGTGGGTGTGACGTATGGACGATTGATGTGGAAACCCAGTATTTACAGAGTTTGTCGCAGCATACCATTGAGCATTATATTTAGTTTATTTTTTGTTTCCACGATGAAAACCAGAAGTACGACAGTCGTTAGAACACGTCTAAAAACCAATATTATTACGGTAGTCGTCTGGTCACCGGAGTTATTGCAGTATACTAAGAATGGTCATGTTTTAACCATTTCATTGGGGTAAGAAGTGTATATTGCAACCTTCTATTGCATTTAAAGAAGATACCGATGAAAGTGCTGTATATGATAGAGATGTTTTAGCTCGACCCATCAATTCGCTGGGATCAGGCAATGTAGTGAAGTGCTTGGACGGTAGGGGCTGATATCGATCGAATCAACTTAAGACAGGTTCTCACCAAAATAGCAAAGCACCTAATATGCTGAAGACATTTAAATAGTTTTAGTTTATTAATTTTTCCCCCCAGTTTTAAAAAAGGACAAAAGAATCAAAGCACGACACAGGAACAGGAAAAAAACGGCAAAACAAACAGTCATTAAAACATATCAATTATAAAAAGGATATTCTTGTTTAAACCGTTAACACAATGCGCAGAGCGCCTTGCCAGTGGTTCTATTGTTACATCCGCAAATAAAATTATCTAATGTATAGTCGCTTAAGTCTGAAAAGCTTGTCCGTTGCATGCAGGCTTTTGTGCAACACGAATAGATTATTTTGTAAAAAGCTCTTCGACACACAGTTTGAAAAACGCTGTATAGCTGAAGGCTGTGACCGATAGGTTTCAATCCATGATCCTACAAGCTATATATGAGCTAACCGGCTGTGTTATTTACAAAGTTATTGCAAAGTCAGTATAATCCGACAGGATTTGCATTTTAAGAAGTAAAAGGTTAGATGTGTGAGCTGGGTTCACGGCAAAATCGATGGACGCTTAGCAATAGCTCTATAACCACATTGTATATCTGGCTACCAAGCACGTCAAGTTCTTATAACGTTGAATGATTTGTTTGAAATATAATCGAGATCATGTATTTGTCCATAGAGTACTAATATATTAGTACTCTATGATTTGTCCGACTGATTAGTCTGGTGGTGTAGTGCGTCGCCTTTCAGCCGAAGGGTTACAGATTCAAAACTAAACGCTAGGTAGGTCTAGTCGGTTGAGTCCTTGGGAAAAGTATTTAACTGATATTGTCTGAACCAAGCAGATTAATGGATTCTGGTAAACTGAAGAAACATGTGCATCATACACAACACACTGCAATAGCTCCAGTTAGCTCGGTAAGAGCTTCGGCTGTCTGCACGAAGCTAATAAGTTATAGGTTCGAAACTAGCCGCTCCTTAGTCTCGTTTACACCTTGGCAACAGAACAATAACCTAGAATTGAGTGGAATGGTTTTAAACCAATGACTAAAAAATAAATATATAATGGTTGGAACGTAAAATCGTTCCATGTTTAACTTTTTTTAGTCACCAAAAGTTATTTGACTAGAGCGTTAATTATCTTTTAGCTGAATTATTAACTGTTTTCCTATTGACGAGGATAAAACTCCTAACTTTATTGCAAGTCGGACTATAAAAAAGAATTATCAAACATTAAAACTGTTTTGTACCTAGGGCCGATTAGATTGGTGGGTTAGTGCGTCTTATTCACTGGAAGGGTTTAAGCTTAAAGGGGTCAGTGTTATCATTCTCACACACAACACACTGTGATAAAACTGGTAACCCGACGGTAAACGCGAGGTAATCTGACTTTGTTTTTCTTTTCCTTGTTATGAAACATGAATATCCTAATGTGCATAAAATGTGGGGACATATAGTGTGAACTTCGGAATAAACAACTTGATTCTGCCACTCAGCTAGCAGACCGCTTATTATGCGAAGGTGGGAAGTCTGCTTGACAACAACTAGCATTGATTGACTGCAACAGCCGCCCTTATCTTCTATCGATTCCACAGCGTCATAGCTGATCTAACACAGACTAACTTCATAGGCTACTTAGTCATAGCGCCTAGCGATTAAGCTTGGTCGGTACTAGAAGCTTATTTAAGTTATATTGTCAATGTTTAAAAGCCGAGTTTATTTGCGAACAAAGTACCGTCTGACGTAACAATGGACGGTGATGGTGACGAGGAAGTACATTTTCTGCGCACGGTTGGTTTATTGTGACGCAACAGTAGAAACATGAACGTAACAATACCCTCACAGGAAGACGAGATATACCTTCAATGCGTGACGCAGAAGGACCACCAGGGCAAACTGTGCTTGGCTGCGGAGGGCTTTGGGAACCGACTGTGCTACGTGGAACAGTCGCATGAGGACAAAGTAAGTTATATCCCCCAAACTACATATGGAACAACGGTTTGCAGACGTGAAACATCACGCTACGTTACTTCCCAATATCTTGGGTGTTCCTACAGCGTTTTAGTATCATCAAGAATTAATGCATTTAAAGCATCGTTTGAACGGTTGTTTAGAAATATGTAAATGTAGTGACAATAATATAATTGAAATGATATTACAAACGTTAATTAAACTGGGAGTGAATGTAACACCTTGTCCAAATATGCGTTCATGTATCGGCAATTATGCCAGCAGTGTATTACATGGGCTTTATGCTAGAATTGTATCACATTTGACCATTTTAAACTGAGCTAAGAAAATGACAATATTACTCAACTGCGAAGCATTTATTTATTTTTTGGAAGTCTTTTAAAAATAGTTTAGCTATAAAAACTGTATTTTGAATAATTAACTTTGGCATATCTCTCATAAGTTGACATTTTTTCATGTAACTTATCGTTAGACTGGTGGTTTAAATTACGCCACGAAAGTTTGTGATGTCATAATTCATTCATCCACGCAGGATTCCAGGCCAACAGACGCCCCAAGATGTGTCTTCGTGCTCGCGCAAGCTCTTTCAGTGCGCGCTCTGCAAGAACTGCTCGCGAAAGACGAGGTAAGTTTTGTTAATTAGATCAATTCTCTCACACAACTCGCCGTCGCTACCGTGCGCAACAGGGGTGCCTCTAAATACTACAGGACCGCTTGGATCACTTTGCTATGAAAAGTAATTCTAACCCTGTCCCAAACACTAATTTTAACCCCAGAACTAACTTTAACCCCAACCCTAACATTAATATCATGACTTTTGTAATTACGAAGTATAGTTAGCGCTTAAGCGATTCAAGGGCTCCATGCGATCCAAGCGATGCATGCGGTCCTGTAGTATTTAGAGGTACCTACACACAACTTCAATATTAACTATGCTAAGCAGAGTGGGGCGGATACAGATGAAATAGAAGAAGCACAGCAGAGTATCGTATCAGGGGAAGACCAGGCAAGACGTGGTTTGCCGGGTTATGTGGGTGGATTGGGACGGGAATTTATTGAAGTCTCTTTTTTGATTGAAATTTTCCTTGTTTTTTTTTCAAGTGACTTTTTTACACAAGTTTTGTGTTCAAGTGACTTTTGTACACAAGTTTTGTATTCAAGTTACTTTTGTACACAAGTTTTGTATTTAAGTGATTTTTGTACACAAGTGACTTTTTTTCAAGTGACTTTTGTGTGTTTATTTTTTTGGTTTCTCTTGTGAGAATACGTTGTTTGGTGCCGTGTGAAGACTGCTGTGCAACCAACGCGACCAGCATGTGTAAGACTGTTTGACGTTTCGATTTCTTGTTATCTATCGGTCGATTCGACGCCTCTTCTAATTGGGCTGTTACAGATAGAAGATGGTTCAACACACAGTCGGACATTGCTGTATGGGAACGCCGTCCAACTCAAGCATGGGTTAAGCGCAATGGTGAGTATCTTGTCTTTGATGCTTGAATGCAGCCACACTATGGAACCAGCCTCTCACAGGATGATATAAAAGTGTTCAATCGAAATACAGAAATAAAAAATATGGATAGGATAATTATGTATAACCCCGTAAATGGGAAAACCAAGGGGGTTAACACACGGACAATCGTCAAATCACCTCGCGCTCACCGTCGGGTTACCAGATTGTAGTGTGTTGTATATGATAGACACGTTCCTTCAATTTTGGTGGAGCCCATTAATCCGCTGAGTTCAGGCAATGTCCGTTAAGTGCATTGCCCAAGGACACAACCGACTAGCTATCGACCAGTTTTGAACATTTGACTGAAAGGCGCACTAAGTTACCAAGCTAATCGGTCGGAACAATAGAAAAATCCTAAAATAACATGGGGGAATCCCCATGTGCGAAACATAACATTAAGTTGTATAAATCGTGGACAGCTGGCATTGTAGCTTTTAATGGGGAAAACTGAAAGGAAGAAAGCTGCTCACTAAAACGGAGATTATAGTTAGTTTTAAACATGGGGTTGGAGTTAGGGTTAGTTTTGGGTTTTCAAATATTGTTTGAGGCAGGGTTTAAATTATTTTCCGTAATTTTAGTGGGCAGTTCCCCTCCTTCCTGCCTTCCCTCCTTTCCTCTTTTAGTGTTGCCCCTTTTAATGTTATCACTGGAAATCTATTTTTTACTATAAACGCGCTTCTTAAAACCTCGTTTCCGCATATGAGATAATGTTGTTACTTCCAGTACCTCACCTGTCTGACCACGGCCAGCTCAAGTTGTGACAAACTTGCATTCGATGTCGGGATATCGGAGGACCAGAGTGGTAAGTCTTTGTAGGTCCCTATATTTTGTACAAGTCCGCTAGGTCCAGCGCTAGGTCCTCTAGGTCCAGCACTATTGCGGAAACTAATTTAAACCCGGCCCTAAACACTAATCTCAACCCCGGAACTAACCCTTACTCCAATCCCATGTTTAAAACTAACTCTTATATTATAATCTTCCCTTTTAGTATGCAGTTCCCTTCTTTCCGTTTTCCCTCCTCTTTTAGTTTTACCCAACCTAGCGCTATACCTAGCGGGCCTAGCGGAAGTGTAAAAAATAGAGGGACCAAGCCTTTGTTGGTGGTTGTGAAGTCATGTGTGTGATGGGGGTTGTGTAGGTGAGGCGTCGTGGTGGACGGTTCATCCAA
>CH000256.1:3447-25618 GCA_000149265.1 Ciona savignyi | reverse complement strand
ACACCCCCATCCCAACTTCTTCACCCCATCCTAACTTTCCCTCACCACCATATTGCAGGGTTAAAAGGCTCCAAGTTTCACTTCAGTCGCACAAAGACGTCCAACGCACACGTGGGGTCCAACCAAGCCAACCAAAGCAAACCGCGGCTTGCAGAGGAGGTCTTACCCGATCACTACAATGAAGTCTTGTACAAAAACGACATCGACCAGGTTTATTTCAAACATAAATGTGAAACGTAAAATATAAAAAGTGGTTAAAGTGATTTAAATCAAAGTCACCACAGGTCTATTATAATAATAGATGTGTGTACTTTGCGCATATTTTATGTCCCAGTGTAGCTGGGTTAATCGGTAAGACATCTGGCAGGTTAGTCTGGCGGTTGAGTGTGTCGCATTTCAATCGAAGTGTTGCAGGTGCGAAACTGGTCGCTATCTAGTCGGTTGTGTTCTTGGGCAAGGCATATTATGGACATTGCCTAAACCCACCAGATTAATGGGATCTACCAAATTAAAGGAACGTGTGAATCATACAACTCAACTGCAATATCTCCGGTAACCCGACGGTGGGCGCGAGGTGATCTGAAGATTGCTCGTGTGTTAACCCCCTTGGTTACCCATTCATGGGAATAAACATGAATATTCTACCCTATACCACCATGTTCAGGGACATTGCCTGAACCCAGTGGAATGATGGGTGTTACCACATTAAAGGAACATCTCAATTATACACAACGTATGTGTTAATCCCCTTGGTTTTTTCATTCACGGGAAAAAACATGAATATCCTATCCTTACCCAAATTTTCCATCAGTTGATGCGATCGACGCAATATTCCTTCTCTGTTCGTATCTTTCCTGAGCAAGACCTCGGCAGCCTGTATGTGGGTTGGGTGACTTCAGACTTCCATTGGAATGTCGACAACTTCCAACGTGGACTAATCCCCACCGTCACCATTACGCTCGGCGATAATAAAGGGAAAATAAGTGAGAGGTATTTGGTCTGATTTATTAGTCTGGTGGATAGGTGCTTCGCCTTTTAACTTGAAGGTAAATTCAAAAATGGTCACTAGCTAGTCGGTTGTGTTCTTGGGCAAGGCACTTTACGGACATTGCCTGAACCCAGAAGAATGATGGGTTCTACCAAATTGAAGCAACGTGTGAATCATACACAACACAATGCAATAGCTACGGTAACCAAATAGCAGACACGAGGTGATCTGAAGATTGCCAGTGTGTTAACCTCCCTTGCATTTTTTCATTCACTGATAAACATGAATATCATATCCTATGTCGTGAGTTTCACTTGCTTCTTCACCAAATATGGTCATCCCCAGCGTGAAGAGATCGAACTGCTTCGTTCTCTGTTGTGGGGATCTCCCCCAGCAAGCCATGCCACCCAACCAATCATCTCCTGGGATTGTGGTCACATGTATCATCGACACGGCGACAGGGCTACTCACGTTTGCAGCCAATGGAAGCGATCTTAACACTTTCTTTCAGGTTGGATCATATTTTGTTGTACAAAAGCGGATTAATGGGTTCTACCGATTGAAGGAACGTGTGAATCATACACATCACACTGCAATAGCTCCGGTAACCTGACGGTGGGCGCGAGGTGATCTGACGATTGCCCGTGTGCTAACCCCCCTGGTTTTCCCATTCACGGCGATAAACATGAATATCCTGTCTTATCCTATCCAAAACCCTAATAGTATTTGTTGCCTTAGAAATTTCTTTAGAATCTACCTGACCCATTTGTAATTATTCAGGTTGAACCAAATGTGGAACTCTACCCCGCAGTGATAGCTCTCCCAACCGCCCACAATATATTCCAATACGAACTTGGACGAACCAAGGTGGTCATTGTTTGAATTTGTTTCCATTTTTTCTCACCAACCATCATGTGACTTATCGGCCATTCTTCATGGGTGCCTCTAAATACTACTTGGAGCGCTTGGATCACTTAGATTGCTATAGAAAGTAATTCTCACCCTGTCCCAAACACTAATCTCAACCCCAGAACTAACTTTAACCCCAACCCTAACATTAATATCATGGCTTTTGTAATTTAAGTATAGTAAGCGATCCAAGTGCTCCAAGCGCTCCATGCGATCCAAATGCTCCATGCGATCCAAGCGATCCTGTAGTATTTAGAGGTACCGATTATTCATTGCCATGACACAAGACACAAGTTCCAACATCCTTGTGATAAGAGTTGAATGAGATCATGAGCCAAAAGGTGGTGGAAACCAGATCTGTCTAATTAAGGAACTTAACCTATGTTGCTTGAACCCAAGAAATAATGGGCTAAACAGTGGATTTCAAATGATACAGCCATATATATTGACCAAACAGATAGATTTATTATTCTCACATTACTAGCTCCATATGCAACCTGTGTTTAGACATCTGTGTGGTTATCCATGAACTGACATGGTGTAATAGGCGCGGGATGATCTGACGATTGCCCAAGTATTAACCCCCTTGGTTTTCCCATCGTCCGGTCGGTTAGTCTGGCGGTAAAGTGAATCGCCTTTTAATCGAAAGGTTGCAGGAGCGAAACTGGTCGCTAGCTGGTCGGTCGTGTCCTTGGGCAAGGCACTTTACGGACATTGCCTGAGCCCAGCGGATAAATGGGTTCTACCAAATTGAAGAAACGTGTGAACCATACACAACACACTGCAATAGCTCCGGTAACCCGACGATGGGCGCGAGGTGATCTGACGATTGCCAGTGTGGTAACGCCCTTAGTTTTCCCATTCACGGGGATAAACATAAATATTCTATCCTGACTCAATGTTATTGCAGCACATCATGCCGCTATCGGCTGCAGTGCTAAAGTGTGAGCGGAAGAACGTCGTCCCACAATGTCCACCCAGATTGCAGGTGCAAACATTGGAGCAAGTATCATGGACTCGCATGCCTGGTCGTCTGCCACGACCCGAGTGTCGGAGAGATATGGATCGGACGAAAGGGTGGACGTCTGAGTCGAAGTCATCGGATAGCGACGCTTGTAAGTTGAACTCGCATGGTCTGATTGATTAACTCAATGTCCCATGTTGTAGTGTAGAATTACTGGATTGTGAGTTTAAAACAAATGAGGTTTATTGGGTTGAAAAAACTAAAAAACATTTCCACACTGAAATGTTTATGTTCTGTCTTTTCGAGAACATTTTCACATACTGAAACATTTTCACATACTGCAACATTTTCACGCACAGAAAAATACTACGTTTAGTATGATACCTTTCAATTGAAAGGTTGTAGGTTCAAAACTAGTCCCGATACCCCACAGTGGGCAAGTGATAATTTGATATTTAAACAGCTATGGGGATTCACATGTTGATTCTTTGCATTTCAAGATAATGTGGTGGTTGTCCACATTCCCGAGGAGAATCGGTGCATCGACTTGTTGGAGCTCGGTGAAAACGCGGATCTTCTGCGATTCCATGAACGAACCTTGAAACTCTATTCATCCATGTGTGCTCTGGGGAACCACCGTGTGGCCCATGCGTTGTGCAGGTATTGAGGTGTTGTTGCCACAATCTATGTCCGATTGATTAGTCTGGTGGATTAGTGTGTCGCCTTCAGTTGAGGGGTTAAGGTTCGAAACTGGTCGCTAAGTAGTCGGTTGTGTCCTTGGGCAAGGCACTTGACGGACATTGCCTGAACCCAGTGAATTATTGGGTTCTATCAAATTAAAGGAATGTCTGAATAATCATAACACACTGGAATAGCTCCGGTAACCTGACGGTGGGCGCGAGGTTATCTGAAGATTGCCCGTGTGTTAACCCACTTGGTTTTCCCATTCACGAGGATTAACATGAACATTCTGTTGATGCAGTTATATTGATGAGAAGCAGTTGATGCGAATCATTCGCACGGAGGGGTTGGTGGGGTCGGTGAGGGCAGCTTACCACGACCTGCTTATTGAGATGCATCTCTCTCCACATGCCAATGCCAGGTTTGTAAAGCTCACATGAGTAGGAGGTGTATATAATCCAGATTACAAACAGTAAACGAAGCTCGTACCTCAACCCTGACCGGTTAGTCTGGTAGTTTAGTGCAATGGCTTTCAATCGAAAGGTTGCAGGTTCGAAACCGGTCGCTAGCTAGTCGGTTGTGTCTTTGGGCAGGACAATTAACGAACATTGCCTGAACCCAGCAGATAAATGCGTTCTTCCAAATTAAAGAAACTTATCTATCATATACAACACACTGCAATAGCTCCGGTAACCCGACAGTGGGCACGAGGTGATCTGACGATTGCCTGTGTGTTAACCCCCTTGGTATTCCCATTTACGGAGATAATCATGTATATTCTCCTATTCTATCCTAACCCACTTAACCCACCACTTAAAGGAGGAACACCCAGCACGAATACATGTTTCCGTTGAACGACAACACACAGTCCATCGGTCTCTTCAGCGACCCTGCAAGCAAGCGTCCCATGGTCCCAGGTGTGGGACCATCTTCCTCCATCCGACCGACTTTGCATTGGTCTCCAATCAATGTGGTCATGCAGTAGGTTCATTGCAACACATATGGATCGGGATTTTTCAACTTTTATTTTTCAGCCCAAGTTTGATTCATGATGTACCACTGGAGGTGCCAGAGTTCCCCTTGGATGAGTTACGACAGAATGTGATTGGTCAATTGCACGAGGCAATCCGTGCATGTTATCGAAAGTGCAAGGATAGCACTGGAAAGAACCAGGAGTATTTGCTCGTGTAAGAACTTGTGTATTTTGTGTAACTTAAATAGGCTAGCTACCTTTTATTCTGGAGTAACATGACTTTTATGGCCTAAATTCCTGGTCCTGGGGCTTTGGTAAACCCATCCATACTAATATATTTGTATTGTGTGCAGCCCTCCGCTACGCTTGGCTTTGACTTTGCTGACAATGGGTGTCTTCAATGATGAAGATATCACCAAACTTCTTATCCTACTTGCTCCAAGCTTCATCAGAACATTGGTTGAAGATGAGAGTTTATCAGGTGAATACATCCTTCCTATGCCCTTCTCTACACACACCCCACCACCATTCTTAACCCCCCACTGCCCCACTATTTTTCAACCCCATAACCCCCATAATTTTTAACCCCCTCATCATTCTAAACCCCCCCCCCCCCCCCCACCCCCACAGACCTGATAGAAGACTCCCACTGTGGGTTGCTGGGGTTGCAGTTGGTGGAATCAGTGAAGTTGGAAGCTTGCCTGCTCCTCGAGCATCTGATGGAGTTGGTGTTACGCCATCGTGTGGAGGCGCTGGTTTCATTCTCGTGTGTCATAGTAGAAGAGTTGCAACAGGTCGGTATGGGTTCCAATGGTGGGATATTCATGTTTATCCCTGTGGATGGGGAAGCGCAATGGGCATTAGTTAACACAAGGGATACCGTCAGATTATTTAGGGCCCACTATTGAGTTACCAGAGCTATTGCAGTGTGGAATGTATGATTCACACATGTGGGTTTAGTGGCCACGTCAAATTATACCGAAACTTGATAATTGATTGTTGTTTTGTCGTTTTGCCGTTTTTTTTTTAATTTCCAAATAGTTATCAAAGGACCTGCTTCGTGTTTTCATTGCGGAAACAAAAAATAATCTAAACTAAACTTTAATTTAGTAGAACCCATTAATCTACTGGGTTCAGGCAATGTGGGTTGAGTGCCTTGCCAAAGGACACAACTGACTAGCTAGCAACCAGTTTCGTACCTGTAACCTTTCAGTTGAAAGTCTACCCACTAATCCACCAAGCTAACTGATCAGACAATGGTGGTAATGCTGGATATTGCAGGACCAGAAAAGCAGGTACCAAGGCGTGATGGAGGCAATCAATATGTCGGCGGCCATGACGGCAAAAATGACCCGAGAATTCCGTTCGCCACCTTTGGAACAGATGGCAATCTTGCTGAAGTGAGTTATCATTGAACAATCCTTCATGTTTGTGGTATTTCCTTTCAAACTATTTATTTTCAACCGTCAGAGCTCATTGCTATGGCTTCACATACCACTTGTTTACTTTTATTTCTTTTCTTATTACTTTTATTGTTACTTTTTTTTATTACTTTTATTTTTATTTTTACTTTTATTTTGTTTACTTTTATCATTATTTTTATTTCCAACTCAGATTCAAAAGTGAAGAACTGGAAGAGAACTGCCCACTACCACAGCACATCAAGGACCTTCTATGGAACTTCCACACGGACATGCTGCTCGACTGTGGGGAACAAATTGAAGAGGAACCTGTGGAGGAGGATAATCAGGTAAAATGGAGGCTGAGTTGTCTGGCGGGTTAATGCATTGCTTTTCAACCGAAGGGTTGCATGTTCGAAACTGATTGCCAGCTAGTCGGTTGTGTCTTTGGGCAAGGCACTTAACGGACATTGTCTGAACCCAGTGGAATGATGGCTTCTACTAAATTGAAGTTGTAAATTATATACAACACAATGCAATAGCTCTGATAACTTGACGGTGGTCGCGAGGTGATCTGACGATTGCCTGTGTATTGTTTAATACCCATGAGTTTTCCCATTCATTTATGGGGAGAAAAATGAATATCCTAGTCTATATTCTCTCTTATGTTGCACAAATATTACTGTGATGTTTATGCCAAACTCGTTAAACATCCAGGATACGCTGAGGAGCAAGTTGTCTTCCATTGTTTCCCGCATCCTGCACAAGCGGAAAGAGGAGGAGGAGAGTCCGGAAGAGTCATCGCATGCCACAGTGGGTGGGGGATCGTTCCGGGACTTAATCATCATCACGATGATGGGGTGGGCTCGAGGACCTTCCATCAACAACCCCCAGCTTGTACGCGCGATCTTCCGACTGCTGTATCGACAGTACAACGGTGTTGGAGAGGTAAGCTTTCCTCAATATGGGGATTCCCCTGAATAAATGAGAAGAGGATGTTGTTTACATGCAAGTGACATTGCGTGTAGTACAGAGGTGCTAGATTCGAAACTTGAACAGGAAAAACAGTTATAAGCTCTTATATGTGGCCAAATGGTTACCTCATATACGATATTCCATTCAATCTAGTATCTATAGGGCTCTTATATTTCTATAGGACTATTTTAGTATAGTATAGGGCTCTTATATGTGGCCAAATGGTTACCTCATATACGATATTCCATTCAATCTAGTATCTATAGGGCTCTTATATTTCTATAGGACTATTTTAGCATAGTATAGGGCTCTTATATGTGGCCGAATGGTTAGCACAACCGACTCATATACGGAATTCCATTCAATGTAGTGTATCGTTCCTCGCATATCTTTTTGTTGATTACTTGATTGCCCTTAATTTGATGACGGGCGGGCCGTTTCCCTCTACGGCGCATATAAATATATTTTATATATAAAAGTGTGCGTTGAATGTGAGACAGGAGAGTAAAAAACTACCCATGTATGATTCGATAGATTAATACAATAGTATTAATCCTTCGGTCTAACTTCACACTTTGACCCCCCAGATGCAGAATGCGTTGATGAAGACGTACTGCATCAGCGCTGCATCGGAAGGCGACACGATGGCTCTGTTGGAGTCGTTGTCCCGTCTTCGCTCCTTGCTCTCCGTGCAGCTTGGACAAGATGAGGAGACATTGATCATCAAGGGGCTCAAGTAATTTGCCATGTTTGTAGTTTATTTGCTGGGTTGGTAATAGAAGAAAGTCAAAATCAATCGCCGTTAATGTATTTTAATCACATTTAGTCGCCAGCTACTCAGTTGAGCCCTTGGGCAAGGCACTTAACGGACATTGCCTGAACCCAGCGAAATTAATGGGTTCTACTAAATTAAAGGAATGTTTCAATTATACAACACACTACAATAGCTCCGGTAACCCGACGGTGGGCGCGAGGTGATCAGACGATTACCGTATGTTAACCCACTTGATTTTCCCATTCACAGGGATAAACATGAATATCCTATCCTATTTGTAACTTTTCTTATCATATCCCGGTCAAGATTTGTGCAACGCTATTTGTATTTCTATTTTTACAGAACCCACTTATAATAATTCATATTCAGTTCCATCATGAACAACAAGGTGTTCTACCAACACCCGAACCTCATGCGCATCTTGTGCATGCACGAGACCGTCATGGAGGTCATGGTCAGCGTGTTGGACGGGGACGGCGATTCAGACTCCATTGGTACGTCGTTGCGATAAACCGTAATCCCCCGATTTTCACCCAGTTTTAATTATCCATCTTCGCCATTCTTCTGCCAAATTTAACCCTAAATTTTTATTTTAAAACATCACCCCAACATCCACCCCTATTTAGTCAGCTTTCTACAAAACACTGGTCGACTTGACTGCTATATCCCGGATCCATGATAGATAATGTATTTATGGTCT
Source organism: Ciona savignyi (assembly GCA_000149265.1). Taxonomy (NCBI): domain Eukaryota; kingdom Metazoa; phylum Chordata; class Ascidiacea; order Phlebobranchia; family Cionidae; genus Ciona; species Ciona savignyi. The sequence continues at coordinate 17,253 of CH000256.1, read as the reverse complement.
ACATTCCTGGTCCCAGTGCTACCATGGACCCACCCATACTAATGTAATGTATCATGGCCTAAATTCCTGGTCCCAGTGCTACCATAGACCCACCCATACTAATGTAATGTATCATGGTCTACATTCCTGGTCCCAGTGCTACCATGGACCCACCATACTAATATAATGTATCATGGCCTACATTCCTGATCCCAGTGCAACCATGGACCCACCCATACTAATGTAAAGTATCATGGCCTACATTCCTGATCCCAGTGCTACCATGGACCCACCCATACTAATGTAATGTATCATGGCCTACATTCCTGGTCCTAGTGCTACAATGGACCCACCCATACTAATGTAAAGTATCATGGCCTACATTCCTGATCCCAGTGCTACCATGGACCCACCCATACTAATGTAAAGTATCATGGCCTACATTCCTGATCCCAGTGCTACCATGGACCCACCCATACTAATGTTATGTAATGCTTCCTTCACCCCCAAAGTTGTCCATCAATGTCCACCAAACCCACTCCTTATTATTTTACCACCAAAACCCCACCCCTCATGACCCCCTTTCACCCCTCAAATTTCACCCCTCAAAATCCCAACAGAAGTCAAATTCCCGAGGATGGTGGCTGCTTGTTGTCGCTTCCTTTGTTACTTCTGTCGGATCAGCCGATTGAACCAGGGAGCCATGTTCGAACATCTCGGCTTTCTGCTCGAACACTCATCTGTTGGACTTGGTGGGTTAAGATAGGATATTCATGTTTATCTCTGTGAATGGGAAAACCAAGAGGGTTACCACACGGGCAATCGTCAGATCACCTCGCGCCCACCGTCGGGTTATGAAAGCTATTGCAGTGTGGAGCTATTGCTTTAATTTAGTAGAACCCATTAATCCACTGGGTCCAGGCAATGTCCGTTTGGTGCCTTGCCTAAGGACACAACTGACTAGCTAGCAACCAGTTTCGCACCAGCAACCTATCAATTGAAGTTGTGATCCTTTGTTTTATTTTGATGCATTTTGTCGTTCCATCGCAGCTACTCCGTCCATGCGTGGCTCCACTCCACTAGATGTCGCTGCTGCATCGGTGATGGACAATAACGAACTGGCGTTGGCGCTGAAGGAAAGCGACCTCGCTAAGGTGAACTTGTGTAGCTTTTACACCAGACATTGGCCAAATCCGGCCCGTTGGGTCTTTTATTCTGCACCGCCGGATGTTAACCACATGTTGCAAGACTAAATACAAATGTCAAAGCTAAATTATGACGTAACAGAAATATTAGTGTGTAATGTACCTTATTCCTAGGTTTAATATTTTTATCAGCAGTGAAAAACTATATGTGAGTGGCGGATTGATCACTTAACCCACCAGTCTAAGAATGACGTAATTTTGCCTCTAATTAAATAGTGTGCCCCCCTGTGTTATACTTACATGGGCCTCATACTTTCCTTCTCCAGTTAGTAGAGCAGTTAGCAACATGTGGGGTGGAGAGCAGTCAACTGCTGCTACGGAAAGGCTACCCTGATATTGGATGGAACCCCGTGGAGGGCGAGAGATATCTCGATTTCCTTAAAAATGCTGTTTTTGTCAACGGTAAGCACATGTGGGAGTTATTTTCACTGTCTGACCACTTAGCTTGGTAGGTTAGTGCATCGGCTTTCAGGTAACAGATTTCGAAACTAGTCGCTGGCCAGTTGGTTGTGTCGTTAAGCAAGCCGCTTAATGGACATTGCCTGAACCCAGCGGATTAATGGTTTCTACCAAATTGAAGGAACATGTGAATCATACACAACTCACTGCAACAGCCAGTTAACCTCACGGTGGGCGCGAGGTAATCTGACGATTGCCTGTGTGATAACATCCTTAAATATCCTAGTTTATAGCTACATTAAACAAATGCTACGTTGTCCCAGGGGAAAGTGTGGAAGAGAATGCGAATCTGGTCGTGCGACAATTAATTCGGCAAACCGAGTGTCTGGGTCCAAGTTTACGAGGGGAAGGGGGTCATGGCCTGCTTGCTGCTATCACCTCAGCGTTGCAGATATGCAGGGACCGGAGCAGAGATGGGCCGGATCTCAACTTGTGGTAGATTTTCTTCACTTGAATTAATAAACACAACAATAAAAAATTTTGTTTGCTAGTATTCTTTCGCTTACCAATAATAATACAACTGGATTGATAAACACACCAATAATAATAAAACTTAATTGATAAACACACCAACAATAAATTTTGTTTGCTTATTATTGTTCTTTCGCTTAGGTTTGGCGGGTTTGGATATACCTTTTTAAATGACGTGTTTTAACGACTGTTCGTTTTGCAATCTTTTCCTGTTCCTGTGTTGTGATTATATCGTTTGCCATTTTTAAATACTGGGAATAAAATGAATAAACTAAACTAGTAAAACTGGATTGATAAACGCATCAATAATCCATGTTCCATGCCAGCAATGAATACGACAATGACGACGACATTCACATGGGTTTCTCCATTCTCGCATTCTATTCCACCCTTATTGACCTGCTTGGAAGGTGCGCGCCGGAGAAATACTTAATCATGCAGGTTGGTTGTATGCGTGGTCAGCATGAATGGGATATGCAAGGGGGTTATCATACTGTCAATAGTAAGATTGTCTCGTGCCCATGATCAGGTTATTAGTTATTGCAGGGTGTTGTGTATGATTAAGGTATTCCTTTAATATTGGTAGATCCCATCATTTCGCTGGGTTTGGGTAATGTCCTGTATTGCCCAAACTATTCAGTTGTTTCCTTAATATCAACCTGATAGTACCCTACATGTGCATGTATTATATACCATACCTATGCATACACCATGTTTCACACACCATGTATCCTTCAGGGCAAGAGTGATGCCATTCGCATCCGAAGCATCCTGAGAAGCTTGGTTCCCCGGGAAGACCTTATTGGGGTGATCAGTCTTCCCTTTGATCTTCCACGCTTCGAGAGAGGTACTAATGCTACAGATTCCCTGTGGTTCAGGACGCTGTCTTAACGGCAAACCATTGGACTAAATACTCTTGTTTGATACATTGAATTAACAACTATTTGAAACACACATAAAAACTGGTATAAAATATTCATATTGAAAACACGTCTTAGTAGTTAAAAAGAAAAGAGAGATCTTAATTTTTTTCGACAGAATTTGCGCAAACAATACCAGCACGAAAATCAGTATTGCTCTGTCGCCAATGTTAATTACTAAAATGCGCACAGAGATAAATAATAAAAAGGTGCGCGTTAAAATAGCACAGCAAAGGTAAAACATTGAAAGGTTCTAAAGGTATAAACTAAATTTGAAATAAAAGTAAACTAAGTAAAAAACACTGTATAAAAGGTGTGCTAAAGTGTATAAACGGCTGTATAAACAAGAAACGACAAACGACCCCCAAGCACACTAACATTGTGTATTCCTCCACCCCCATTGAATGTTATTCCCCCATTTCCCCCCAACAATCCACAGAAGGATCAAAGAAAAAATGTATAAACTAAATGTAAAAAGTGATCTAGGTATAAAACGGTGTATAAAAGCTTTACTAAAAGTCATTAAATGGTGTATGCTTAAAGTCAGTGTATGATACACTAACATTGTGTTGAATGTAATTTCTTCCCAACAATCCACAGAAGGATCAACGAACATCCGAGAGCCGGACTTGAGCGCGTGTTTCATCCCGGATCACAAGGCGTCCATGGTCCTCTTCCTGGAGCGAGTATACGGGATCGATTCCCCGCATCTTCTCCTCCGACTCTTGGAGTCCGGATTGCTCCCGGACATGAAGTCCGCAGCCCAACTTGATGTGGTGAGTCCTGTTTGTACATAAGTTGTTATGATGAGACCATAGTTGCCACATTTGCTTGACTAAAATAATCTAGTTTGACCTCAAAAATCATCTGGTTTAATCTAAGTTGAAAAATAAAACATCAAAAATGTAAAATTATATACGTTAATACACAATATATATCTAACATCTAGATTGTACAATCTTACATCTAGAATGATGCAAAAACACCTAGATTTAGATGAAAATAATCTAAAATGGCAACTATGATTGAGATGTTCCTATCATTTTTTTTAAATCCATCATATCATATACTAACTAATATTATTAAGGCTGACAGGTGTTGGAATAGAATATTCATGTTTATTGGGAAAACCAAGAGACGTTATCACACGGGCAATCGTCAGATAACCTTGCATCCACCGTCGGGTTACCAGAGCTATTGCAGTGTTTTGTGCATAATTCACATGTTCATTTAATTTTCCTAGAATCTATTAATCCTTAGCGATCCTACAACCCTTTGATTAAAATGAGACAGACTAATCATCTAACCTTTCTTTACAAATCAATTTGTTGCTAATAAGTGATATACAATGTCTTGACCCCGATTATTGCAGAAAAATAATATTTCTCACTGATAGCTTCTGCAATATCTGTCACAACACCCCAATCTCCCCTCAGCCCCACATAAACTCTACGGACATGGCGTTGGCGTTGAATCGCTACATGTGCCACAGTGTGCTCCCTCTGCTGGTGAAGCATGTCTCACTGCTGGCGCACTGCCAACACCGGCCGCAACTTCTCGACCAACTCTTGCACACGATATACAGGATGTCGCAAGCACAAGCGCTCACCAAGGCGCAGAAAGAAATGATCAGTGAATGCCTGGTGGCAGTGGCAAGGTATGTTGTGCACCCTTCATTACATTGTAAAGAAGTGTCAACGATATGTGACAACCGAGCTGACAATATTTGTTGCAGTGTGTTACAACCCTCCCTGCTACAAGGGCTGCTGCGGAAACTGACATTCGATGTCCCAGCACTGACGGAGGAAACTTACATCCCCCTTCAGGTTTATAAGAATATGCAATGATACCACTATGATGATAAATGGGGTTATATACCATGAACAATTATAAAATCACCTTATGCCACTGTCGGGTTAAGATATGATATTCATGTTTATCCCCGTGAATGGGAAAACACAGGCGGCGATAACATACAGGCATTTGTCAGATCACCTTGCACCCATCGTCGGGTGACCGGAACTATTGCAGTGTGTTGTGTATGATTCACACGTTTCTTCAATTTGGTAGAACCATTAATCCGCTGGGTCAAAGGCAATGTCCGTTAAGTGCCTTGCACAAAGACACAACCGACTACCCAGCGACCAGTTTCGAACCTGCAACCTTTCTTTGAAAGGCGATAAACCATCAAAACTATTTGGTCGGAGAAATGGGTTGCTCAAAATAGCCCAGTTTGGATCCACTGGGTCAAAGCAATGCCCAGCAAGTGTTTGCCTTATATGCTTCTTATTTTTTTTCTTCCAATATGAATACTCAATGTGTTTGATGCAGCTGTTGAAGGAGCACTACAGCAGATGTTGGAAGTATTACTACCTCCTGGAGGGATGTCCAGACTTTGGGGTGGCCACAGATGAGGAAAAACATATCACTATGGTTCTCTTCTGGGGGATTTTTGATTCACTTGTTAAAAAGGTAAAACTCATAAGTCAGATTTTATGGTAATGTAATATTAGCATCTCTCTTTACACACACATATATATATATATGTGTCCGACCGGTTAGTCTGGTGGTTTAGTGCAGTGCCTTTCAGCCGAAGGGTTGCAGGTGCAAAACTGGTTGCTGGCTAGTCGATTGTGTCCTTGGGCAAGGCACTTAACGGACATTGTCTGAACCCAGCAGATTAATGGGTTCTACCAAATTTAAGGAACATGTGAATCATATACAACACACTGCAATAGCTCTGATAACCTGATGGTGGGTGCGAGATGATCTAATGATTGCTTGGTGTTACATAAAAATCCTATCCTGTCCTATATATCCATAAAATTAATCTACCATACTTTAAACATACGATACTTGCAGCCGTACAGCCAGGAATTGTTCTCCAAAGTTCTGCCATGTCTATGTTCCATCGGCAACGCCCTCCCACCTGACTATGCACTCTCCCCCGCACTTGAGAAGTTGCACCAACAATCGTCCATAGATTCCCACGGGAAGTTTCATCCACAGCCTGTGGACACAAAGAGGTGGGTGTGGTGCTTGTTAATGTGGTGCTTATAGGTGTGGTACTTGTTGGTGTGGTGCTTGTTAATGTGGTGCTTATAGGTGTGGTACTTGTTGGTGTGGTGCTTGTTAATGTGGTGCTTATAGGTGTGGTACTTGTTGGTGTGGTGCTTGTTAGTGTGGTGCTTATAGGTGTGGTACTTGTTGGTGTGGTGCTTGTTAGTGCGGTGCTTATAGGTGTGGTACTTGTTGGTGTGGTGCTTGTTAATGTGGTGCTTATAGGTGTGGTACTTGTTGGTGTGGTGCTTGTTAGTGTGGTGCTTATAGGTGTGGTACTTGTTGGTGTGGTGCTTGTTAGTGCGGTGCTTATAGGTGTGGTACTTGTTGGTGTGGTGCTTGTTAGTGTGATGCTTATTGATGTGGTGCATGTTGGGTCATATGATGGATAACCTGATTGATTAGTCTGGTGGATTAGTGCGTCACATTTCAATCGAATGATTGCAAGTTCGAAACTGGTCACTAGCTAGCCTTGGGCAAGGCATTTAGCGGACATTGCTTGAACCTAGCGGATTAATGGGTTCTACCAAATTGAATAAACATGTAAATCATACACAATGCACTGCAAAAGCTCTACAATATAACCCGACGATGGGCGCGAGGTAATCTGACGATTGCTTGTGTGTTAACCCCCTTGGATTGCCCATTCACAGAAATAAACATGCATATTTTATGTATACACAATACAATGCATTCATATCTTATCCTATTTGTAGCATTTTATTCCCGGAGAAGTTGGACGTGTTTGTGAACAAATGCTCGGAGCAGTGGCACGACACATGGGCATTGGAGAGGTTCACCCTGGGCTGGAGTTACGAGGCTCATTATAACGAAGCACTCAAACAACACCCCATGCTGAAGCCATATCGTCTCCTCAATGACAGAGTAAGTGGTTTGGTATTCATCTACGGCTGATTAGCTTGGTGGTTTAGTGCGTCGCCTTTCAACTAAATGGTTGCAGCCTCGAAAATGGTCGCTAGCTAGTCGGTTGTGTCTTTGGGAAAGGTACTTAATAAACATTGCTTGAACCTAGTGGAATATTGGGTTCCACCAAATTAAAGGAACATCTCAATTATTCACAACACACTGCAATATGTCAATCATTTAGGTGATCTGACGATTGCCTGTGTGTTAACAACCTTTGCGTTTTCCCATTCACGGGGATAAACATGAATATCCTACCTGCATCACCTTATTTGCATACCCCCCCCCCCCCCCTTCCACAGGAGAAGGACGTATACCGGCCGAGCGTGAGGGAAGGCATCAAAGCTCTCATCGCGTGGGGATGGAGTTTCAAGAAGATCGTGGAAGCCACCGATATAAGCCAGTTACCAGCTAAAGTCAGATGCTCATCCCAGTCCAACATTGTGATTTGTCTTTCTTATTTAAACCATTTTAACGGTAGAAATTTTAGACGACATATGCATTTACGAAAGTACCTTGTGTCCACTGTCGGGTTACTGAAGCTATTGCAGTAAGTTGTATATGATAAAGACATTTTGTTCAACCCGTTGTTTTGCCAAATCCAAGCAACTATGGTTATGTGTTTTTTCCAAGCAATGCAACAGACTCCATAATCAGATTGTTTCGATCCCACAACCTTTCCACTTTGTCCAACGAACTATCATGAGGGATTCACTCCTCCATGTGTTCGTCAACTAATCGAGCAATCATCTCGCAGACAGCATCGGATGCCCATGGATACCTGCCACGACCGTACGATCTAAGTGGGGTATCACTCGGTCGTGAGATGATGCGCACTGCCGAGATGCTAGCGGAGAACTTCCACCTGGTATGGGCGAGGAAGAAGATGGGGGAGTTGGAATCCAAACATACCAACCTCCCATCGCATCCCATGCTCGTACCGTACGACCGACTCACTGCCAAGGAGAAGGAGAGAGACAGAGGGAAAGCTTACGATTTGCTCAAGTTCTTCCAGGTATGTTGTTTCAGCCCAATGTAGAAACAATAACTTCCACTTTAAATAAATAAATTTAAAAGAAAGCTCAAACGTTTCAGTTTCTTATTTATTTCCCTCTTCGGTGCTCCAAACTTCATGTTTATTCTATAGTTTATTTCTATTGTTTTTATTAAAATGAAACTCTTTATTAAATCCTTACATGAACCCATTGGTTTAATGGGTTCTACCAAAAGTGAAGAAACATGTAAATCATACACACTGCAATATCTTCAGTAACTCGACGGTGGGCGCGAGATGATCTGATGATTACCCGTGTGTTAACCCCCTCTGGTTTTCCCATTCACGAGGATAAACATAAAATATCCAATATAATTCGATTGTTGTATTCAGTTCAACAACTATGTGATGAGCAAAGCTGAGAAGGAGGAAGTTGATGTGAAATCTTCGGTCGAAAAACGATTCTCGTCGATGGTTTTGCAAAGACTATTGAACTATGTGCAGCAGGTTAGCTATGTGCAGTGGGTGAGCTATGTGCAGCACGTGAGCTATGTGCAGCACGTGAGCTATGTGCGGCACGTGAGCTATGTGCAGCACGTGAGCTATGTGCAGCACGTGAGCTATGTGCAGCACGTGAGCTATGTGCGGCACGTGAGCTATGTGCAGCACATGAGCTATGTGCGGCACGTGAACTACGTGCAACAGGTCGGTATTTCATACTTGTGTGTGGATGGATGTATAGATGGAAAAGCCCTGCTGAAAAGCTTGGTCAAGTGCCTTTTTATCCTGTTGTGTATTGTGTCGCCATGTTTTATACATAATTCCTATTATAGGCCACTGTGTATGTGAATGGTGTAAGCCAAGCGGTTGAGATGATGAAGCAGAGACAGCAGGAACACGCTGCGTTCGGTGGAAATTATGAACCACCTTCCCTGCAGCAGCCACAAGCTAACGACGACATCAAGTTCTTTGCGAAGGTGATAATTGATGTGGTGACATGTCCGACCGGTTGGTATGGTGGTTTAGTGCGACGCCTTTCAACTGAAAGTTTTAGGGTTCGAAACTGGTCACTAGCGAGTCAGTTGGTCAATAGCTAACCTTGTGCAAGGCACTAAGCCAAAATTGCCTGAACCCAGCATATTAATGGGTTCTATCAAATTGAAGGAATGTCTCAATTATACAAAACACTAGCTCCGGCTCCGGTAACCTGACTGTGGGCGCTCTGGCGATTGCCAGTGTGTTAATTGGTTTTCCCATTCACGGGGATAAACATGAATATTCTATCCTAATCATAATGACAATATTGCAGGTCGCCATGCCGTTGATGGAATCTTATTTCAAGAACCAGGAGATATATTACGTGGAGGCGTGTGGGAATGCCAATGATGGAATCGCAGTGGCCTCCAATAAAGAAAAAGAATCTGTTGCAATGTGAGCATTTTTCCAGTTTTATTTATTTATTTTATGCAGGTTTTGCGGCCATATCCAAATAAATAAAAGTAAATATTTGATTGGATTTTAGACTGATTGGTAATTAAATTTTAGTGTTTTAACGAATGTCGTTTTGCCGTTTTTTTAGTTTTTCATTTTTTCCAAATTTTATAATGGTCATGCTTCATGTTTTCATCGTGGAAACAAAAAATAAACTAAACTGAAGAACCATTTTAAACTTATTTGTAAAGTTTTGTTACCCAGTGTCGGAAACCTAATAATTTCATTCTTTCAGGTTGTTTTGCAAGATGGCGCTATTGATCCGACAACGCATCACTATGTTCGGTAGATATTGCGTCAACGTCAGTTCTTTGTGTTACTAACATGTTGTCTGCAGGTGTGGACGCTGGAACTGCAATCAACTGTGTGAAGATCCTGGCTGAATGCATTGACGCCTCGTAAGTTTGCAAACATCTGATTATCATTTAGAATGGTGGTGTGGCGCCTTTCAACCGAAGGGTTGCAGGATCGTAACTGATCACTAGCTAGTCGGTTGTGTCCTTGGGCAAAACACTTAACGGACATTGCCTGAACCCAGATTAATTGGTTTTACCAAATTGAAGGAACGTGTCTACCATATACAACACACTGCAATAGCTCAGGTAACCCGATGGTGGGCGCGAGGTGATCTGTCGATTGCCCGTGTGTTAACCACCTTGGTTCACCTATTTACGGTGATGAACATAATTATCCGATCCATGACATGAGTTTTGTGCAGAACAATCACGAAGGCGTGTTCCGAATCAATGAAACAAGCTCTCATCTCCTTCTTCAACAATGCAGCTGATGATTTGAAGTTGATGCTGAACCACATACGAAGGTATGTCTCTTTAACTTAATTTTCAGATAGTTCAATCGAGAGCACTGGTAGTCGAAAGGTCATTGGATTCAGCCGCTTGACACCTGTTTTATTGGATAAATCACTTGGTGGACATCTCTATAAACCCACTTGATTATTGAATTAATACATCTTAACTCTTTATAATATACAACACACTGTAATATTTCCAATAACTCGACTGTGTGAGGTAATCTAAACAATCACCCATGAGATACCTCTCCCACGTTCATTCATTGACGGGTATAAAACACAACCCACATAACACATGATACGCAGCTCCCATATTTACTCATTCCGAAGTATAAACCACAACCCACACATAATGGTTGATCCACAGCGGTCGTATCAAGATCCTCCAAACGATGGTTGCAGGAGCGCACACCAGCAACTACGTCAGCCATTGTCTCCTCCCTCTCCTCACCATCTTGTTCCGCCATCTTGGTCGTCACAACTTCGGTGGAGAGCTCTTGTGTGAGTGGGTTGTATGTTGTCTGACCGATTAGCTGGGTGGGTTAGTGTGTCCCCTTTCAACCGAAGGGTTGAAGGTGCGAAACTGGTAGCTAGCTAGTAGGTTGTGTCCTTGGGCAAAACACTTAAATGACATTGCCTGACCCAGCAGTATAATGGGTTCTACCAAATTGAAGGAACGTGTCTATCATATACAACACACTGCAATAGCTTCGGTAACCCGACGGTGGGCGCGAGGTGATCTGACGATTGTCCGTGTGTTAACCCCCTTGGTTTCCCATTCACGGGGATAAACATAATAATCCTGTCTTGTCTTAAGTAGATTGTATTATTTTGAATAATAATCCCTCCCTTTTACAGTGGATGAGATCCAAGTCTCCTGCTACAAGATCCTCAACGGGCTGTACAGCCTGGGAACTGGGAAGTCGGCTTTCATAGATCGGTAAGTACCATCATCATTGTGTGTTGATCCCCATACTAACCCATCATTGATAGTTTGAAGGAATGTTCCACTTCCATCGCTACCATCCAACTTACCGAGCTCATCTTCAACAAGTAGGTTCATCATCAAATTTGTGCTTTTATGACATGAATCATCAAATCATCAATGTGTTCTACTAATTATTAATAAATAATGGGTTCTACTAAATTGAAAGCTCATACGGTTAACCCCCTTTAAGTTTTCCCATTCAAAAATATATAACACATAAATATCCTTAGCCGAAGAGTTGCAGGTTTAAAACTGGTTGCTAGGTAGTCGATTGTGTCCTTGCGCAAGGCACTTAACATTGCCTACACCCAGCCAAATAATGGGTTCTACCAAATTGAAGGAACGTGTCTATCATACGTAACACATGGAAATAGCTCCGGTAACACGATAATGGGCGCAAGGTGATCTGACAATTGCCCGTGTGTTAACGCTCCTTGCGTTTCCTATTTACGGGGAGAGGGTAGGATATTCATGTTTGTCCCGTCAATGGGAAACCAAAGGGGTTAACACACGGGCAATCGTCAGATCACCTCGCGCTCACCGGATAAACATGAATATCTTATTCTATCACGGGAGATTGTATTTAAACACCACATATCCATATAAAGCAAAATGTTAAACAAGACGATTATTCCCCCAGCCATAGAGCACAAGTTGGAGAATGCTTGGCGGCGTTCGCTTCTGCCTTCCCTGTTTCCTTCCTCGAACCCAAACTCAACAAGTTCAATTCATATTCGATTTACAACATTCTCAGCATCAAAGATAGAAAGGGTAAGTTCGACTATCCTTTCAATTAATTCCCCTCAGAGCATAAGCATGAACCATCCCAGCCCTCGGATTGCCTCCCAACCTCGAGCAATTGACGCCACATCTTCCCATCCTGGAGACCCTGCTAGCGGATATCAACCACCTTGCGGACTCGGGTGCCAAGTATGAGGAAGCTCCAGAGATGATTGACATAATCCTCCCACTCATCTGCAGGTGGGATTTACTACACCAGTGATCACTTTTCTCTAATAGGATAAGATATATTTATGTTTATCCCCGTGAATAGGAAGATAGGATAGGATATATTTATGTTTATCACCATAGATAGGAAGATAGGATAGGATATATTTATGTTTATCCCCATAGATAGGAAGATAGGATAGGATATATTTATGTTTATCCCCATAGATAGGAAGATAGGATAGGATATATTTATGTTTATCCCCATAGATAGGAAGATAGGATAGGATATATTTATGTTTATCCCCATAGATAGGAAGATAGGATAGGATATATTTATGTTTATCCCCATAGATAGGAAGATAGGATAGGATATATTTATGTTTATCCCCATAGATAGGAAGATAGGATAGGATATATTTATGTTTATCCCCATAGATAGGAAGATAGGATAGGATATATTTATGTTTATCCCCATAGATAGGAAGATAGGATAGGATATATTTATGTTTATCCCCATAGATAGGAAGATAGGATAGGATATATTTATGTTTATCCCCATAGATAGGAAGATAGGATAGGATATATTTATGTTTATCCCCATAGATAGGAAGATAGGATAGGATATATTTATGTTTATCCCCATAGATAGGAAGATAGGATAGGATATCCATGTTTATTCCGAGAATGGGAAAACCAAGAGGGTTAACACACGAGCAATCGTCAAATCACCTCGTGCCCACCGTCGGGTTACCGGATATATTAATTTGTGTTGTATTAGATATAAACTTTTGTACAGTTATCACTTACCACCTAAGTTACTAAAACTATACATCACTAGATGAGAAAAATAAGCATGTGGCTGTTTTAAAGTTTAACAAAGTATGCTGAAGTTGTTTTTCTTTAACGAGCCAAGTTTCGAACCCATGATGGGATCGTTGCTCGGACCGATTTTGTAGTGTAGTCTGCATATGTATCGGTCGTGTTAACCATTTGGCCACACGACGATACAAGTATGCTAAGGTTAGTCATGTACCACCTGAAAGACTGAAATGTACCGCCGCTGGTATGCGTACCATAGTTTGGGAATTACTGCATTACACCTACTGTTGCATATAACCCCCCCTTTAGTATGTATGAGTATATAGCTATTTTAAAGTTTAAGTGCACTGAAGTTAGTCATGTACCACCTGAAAAACTCTCACATACCACCGGTGGTATGCGTACCATAATTTGTGACTTCCGCATTACACCTACCACCACATATAACCCCGCCTTCATCCACCCAGCTACCTCCCCCCATGGCTAAAGCAGGGTCCGGATGACAACGCTGCTGTCTCGACTGGATTCTCATCATCCGTATCGAGCAAAGTTCTCGACGTTGTTCTCCGTGATGTCCTTCGTCTCATCCATAATAACCTTGGAACGGATGAAGCAGATTGGATGAGAAGGATAGCAGGTCAGGCACTTATTATCACTGCATGCACATTGTGAAGTAGGATACGATACAATATTCATGTTTATCCTGTGAATGGGAAAACCAAGGGGATTAACAC
>CH000259.1:14830-34514 GCA_000149265.1 Ciona savignyi | reverse complement strand
TGTGGGCATGAGGTGTATTACTGTGCTCGACTGTGGGCATGAGGTGTATTACTGTGCTCGACTGTGGGCATGAGGTGTATTACTGTGCTCGACTGTGGGCATGAGGTGTATTACTGTGCTCGACTGTGGGCATGAGGTGTATTACTGTGCTCGACTGTGTGCATGAGGTGTATTACTGTGCTCAACTGTGGACACGAGGTGTATTACTGTACTCGACTGTGGGTATGAGGTGTATTACTGTGCTCGACTGTGGGCATGAGGTGTATTACTGTGCTCGACTGTGGGCATGAGGTGTATTACTGTGCTCTACTGTGGGCATGAGGTGTATTACTATGCTCGACTGTGGACATGAGGTGCAATATGTTTCCAGGTCAAAGTTGAAACCGACCGGGATTTGCGAAGAGCCGAAACCGAGCCAAACCTCGGAAGATTCTGTCGTTTCTGAATCGGTTTGCAGTTTGGAGGAAATCCAGGAATCGTGGATGCAAACGATACATTCTCGTCATTCGCATCTCCAGCCAAATATTGGTTCGTTTCGCGAAGTTTGTAAGATGTATGATGTCATAATCCCCTTGTATTGTTAGGTCATGAAGACTGGGATGAAGATGACGAGTCGTTGGTTGCTAGGCAACAGTACGAGGATGATTCGGTGGTTCCCCCAATTATTTCATTTTCCATGCGTTCCATTGATGGGAAGGATAGTGGTATCTGCGTCAGCCCGTCGTCCGAACCTTTCACGGAGACGGTTGCCACGGAAACGGTTGCCACGGCGTCGGTTGCCACGGAGGCAGTTGCCACAGAGACGGTTGCCACGGAGCCAGTTGCCACAGAAACGGTTGCCACAGAGACGGTTGCCACAGCTTCGGTTGCCACGGAGGCAGTTGCCACGAAGCCAGTTGCCACAGAGGTAGTTGGCTTGGAGACGGTTGCCACGGAGACGGTTGCCACGGAGACGGTTGCCACGGAGCCAGTTGCCACGGAGACGGTTGCCACGAAGCCACACAAGAATGAAGAATCGAATCGCCCCAACGTGAGTCGTGTCGTCGGATGTCAAACCGAGATGACAACTCACCTAAACCCCCCACCCAACCCCAACACCTCACCTCGTGCTACAGAATCAATCATTACCACCGGATGCCAAACAACACATCGTGGCATCCAGCACAATCCACCCTCCACGAGGAAAGATCGCAGGAAACGACGGAAGATGCGGCCGAAGAGCGCTCCTCACCCCCTCAAGGACTTCAACCCAACCGCATCCAGTCAGGAGCTGCTTGTATCCGAATACATCGAATCCCTCATGAAAATGACGACGAAGGAACGTTGTTTGCTGGAAAATCTTCAACAAAATCGAACTCGAGTTTTGAATGAAACAATTCAAGCCGCGGTCGTCATTCAGCGAGCTTTTCGCAGGTGATTCCCCCTTTGTACTACCACACCATAGAAACCACTATAATATTATTTCTCCCATAGATATCTCATAAGGAAATATCCTGTTCAAATCAACAATTCGCCAATTATGACAAAACAATCGATTGAACAATCATCTGCGTCAATGCACAATGGTCATGTGACCGTTTCTGGTCCACCGCACAATGGTCATGTGATTGGTTCTGGTCCACCGCACAATGGTCATGTGATTGGTTCTAGTTCACCGCACAATGGTCATGTGATTGGTTCTAGTCCACCGCACAATGGTCATGTGATTGGTTCTAGTCCACCGCACAATGGTCATGTGATTGGTTCTAGTCCACCGCACAATGGTCATGTGATTGGTTCTAGTTCACCGCACAATGGTCATGTGATTGGTTCTGGTCCACTGCACAATGGTCATGTGATTGGTTCTGGTCCACTGCACAATGGTCATGTGATTGGTTCTAGTCCACCGCACATAGATTCAAAAAGCCCAAGGTGAGCAATCGTTTCCACCGAGTTGGATTTTCTAAACAAAATATTTTTAGAAGATTGAAGAAGCCTCGTCCGAAAACTGTCCATAGAGATCATAGAAAGCACCGGCTGCTACTGACACCTAGTGTCGATACGTCATGTGACCGGCTTGAAGAACTTTGCAAGATTTACGGTGAGACCTGTGACGTGTGGCGTGTGACGTGATATATATGGCGTGAGGCGCGATGCGTGTGACGTGAGGCGTGATGCGTGATACGTGTAGCGCGATACGTGTCTCGTGATGCGTGAGGCGTGATACGTGTGACGTGAGGCGTGATACGTGTGGCGTGTGACATGATACGCGAGGCGTATGACGCGTGGCGTGAGACGTGAGACATGTGTCGTAATGCGTCAGGCGTGACGCGTGATGCGTGAGATGTGTTTTCCCATTATTATGAAACCCTAATATTCAGAACCGCATCGTTCAATATTGTTGAATGATATTCACAGGTCAAACATTGGTTTTAAATGGGAATATGCGACAATTGCCACCGAAACGAAGATTTAAAACAGTTACAGCTCCCTCTGTGAAACGATTCTCATATTTAGAAGAACCAATCACAGCCGTTGAAAGTTATGAGGAAAATTTAAAGCAAAGGTTTGCTCAAATTTAATTTCTTTCCAAAACTCACGAATTCTTTACGACAGAGACTGCAAGGTGACGTATGGACGGTCAGAGCGCCATCGTGTGGGCAGTGCTTCCCCCCTTCAATGGCAAAATATTTGTGAGTTTATTTTCTACCGAGTTATATTTCTGCTTCTCAACCTGCAATTCCAGCAGTTTCTTGTTGATTCTTTAAAATTCAATTACAAAAACATAAACAAAATAAAAAAACTCCAGAGGCACAAAATTGCAAAACTGACGCTGTTAAAGTTAAATCATGGAAAAATTAAATTGTGGAATTTCCAGAATTTTAAATTTAATTTTTTAATTTCCGTGAATAACACCCCCACCCTCCGTACACAACTATCGACACGAACCCGTCATCTTCCGCCCCGTTGTTGAGCATCGGTGGTTTGACCTTGTATGACCTCGTATGACCTTGTATGACCTTGTATGACCTTGCATGACCTTGTATGAGCTTGTATGAGCTTGTATGAGCTTGTATGAGAGGGTTGGTTGAGATAGCCGACCGCTCCACAGAGCAGCATATTGCCTATTACACAACCTCTCTCTGTTGTCGATCTCAGTATTCTTTATCCCACGCGGCTACATCTTGATACCAATGTTTTTAACTAGTTCGAATATTAGACGTGTTTTGACGCTGACATTGTGTCGTTCCTATTTCCCATGGATTCATATTGTGCGTTTTCACCATGGAAGTAATAAATCAACCAAACGTTCAACAGATGGAGATCGGAAGAAATCTTCAATTTTCAACCCGAATAACCGGCCACCTCCCACCAAGTTCTCGTACAATCTCACACGAACATCATATTAACCTCGTATACCACTGTGCTTGTCGACAAGCTTCCGTATGAAGCGCTATAGCAGTCGTGCCTTATGTTCTATTTTATTGCGATATTTTTATATTTTGTAATCTAGCCTGTTTGCTTTTAAATACAAATTTATAATTTTGTTTCACTGTATGAATCCGATACCAAGTATACGCGGAAAGGAATTATTTGAAAAACAGCAAAGATTCCTCCAAGACCCAAGTATTTCAGCAGGAAAGTATTGGAAGTATGTTTAATATCATCATATGATATCAAAGGAATTCGTTAGAAACGAGATTAAAAAGCTGAATTTTCCGTAATTTATGTCAACAATTAATGGATTCCCTTCCGAAGGTAACAAACATGACCGGTTGCTAGGACACGGACAAGACATATTTCTATCAGATTGGAGCTGAGGAAATCCAACTGACATGCACGTAGCCAGAAATTAAATTTTATAAAAACTAAGGGTAATTCCCGCTATCGGAATAAATGTAAAAAGGTGATTGATTTTTAAGCATTTTGGCGTTATCGCCGATATTGAAAGGTGGAATTTACTTGTGTAACATGAATGTCTTTTTCGAAAGTACCAGCGATTTCTCTATAGAGATATAATTTAATAAATATAGCGGACGCGGCCGCCAAACCTAGACAGAAGAACAAAAATGTGCAAACAAAATTTAATTAGGATCAAACGATATAAAGCCCTGAAGAAAAGTGTTCGGTAAAGCGCGACCAGTACTGTGGGGGAGCCGGCTTTAGAAGAAGGTGTAGCCCGAAAGCGTGGACCAGAGTGGAAAAAGAAAAAAACCCTAAAATGAAATTCCACTAATGTCAGACGACACTATTAGTTTCAAGCACACTTACCGGGGCATATTTACATTAAATATTGTTATTATAACACACAAATTGCATAACACCAATTCATTCGATTTGATACTTATTTAGAAGTGTGAAAAGGAGCACTACAGTAGTGCACCATAAATACCAAAATAAAACAATTAAAATGTTAAAATAAATAATAAATAAATAATAAAAATAAATAAATAAATAATTAGCGAGCCAAAAAGGATTGCTAGCAAATGAAAAATACAAAAGGTTGCAGCAAGCATCCGATTATATTAAAGCAAATTTGTGTGACATATTATTTTATTATTGACTGCCATCTTCATCTGGAGATCACGCTTCCAACTCTCGAACATGACCTCCTGGTAGATGAAATTACCGTGTCCGGGTATCTGGAACAATAATGTCTTGGCAGTACAGTTGTAAAAAAGCTTCAAGGCAGTAAATAAAAATAAAAATAGATAGAATAGATAAAAAAGAGATCAGGGGACAGGGTGTGGTGTGCAATCAGATGGTGAAAATAATACCAGAGACGAATTGATCGACTAGCAAGTCTTCGCGTAGGTGTCTCGGATAGTTTGGATAGGCTTCAAGCACTAGTTTTCCCAAGCGCATGGCAAAGGCAACCTCGGTGTCTTTAAACTCATTTCTGGCATATTTAAACAGTTCTTTTGCCGTACTTCTGCAAACCCGGTATTGCCGATCAAATACACTCACCAAGGCTTCGTAGTTGTGTTGCATCGATGGGTCGAGACTTGCTTGAACATCCAACGCGTTGCCCGTTAAGGCGGCCGCTAATTGAAGGCCACGCTCCTCTTGGTCCCATTGATTAAGCTTGGCCACGTTGTCAAAACGTTTCCGGAAATACCACCACTCGTTCTCGCCATTAAATGTATCTGGAAGTGTTTATCGATCTCGGCGAGCTTTGGATTGCGCATGCGCTGCTACCCCAGTCTCGCCATTGTAGCGACCTCCCGTCATCTATTTTACATAATGTGTGACGTCATTACGCATTGCCTTTTTCATGTGCTTTTTGTGCTCGTCGCTTTGGTTTTGTGTAACGAGTTTCTTTTCATTGTGTGTTACTGCAAATAAAGAAGCTGCCGCTTCACTGGTGACCCCGACCTTCAAAAACGACTTTTTGAAGTTTACTTGATAAAATGTTCGAGAACGAAGACACGCAAAACTCCGTAGCGGTGAAACTTGCCACGTTTTGGACAACGCAGCCAAGAGTGTGGTTCCAGCAAGCTGAAGCACAGTTCGCTCTTAAGAAGGTTACAGTCGACCAAACTAAATACTTCTACGTTGTGGCAGCTTTAGACCAAGGAACAGCAAGTCGCCTCATCGATCTGCTTGAAAACCCACCACACGAAAACAAGTATGCGGCAATTAAGGATCGGCTGCTTTCTTCGTTCAGTCTAACAAGATCGCAAAGAGCGAAGCGCTTGCTACACATGCCACCTTTAGGAGACAGAATGCCATCAGCCCTAATGGACGAAATGCTGGCACTTTTGGGAAACGAAGAAAAGTGTTTTCTGTTTCGTGAGCTCTTCCTGGAACGACTACCCGCACACATACGCACGGGATTGGCAACACAAGAAGTCGACGATTACCGGATTTTAGCGAAGCAAGCTGATGCAATGTTGTTGGCCGGGCGAGAAGACACCGATTACACGATTTCCAAGGTATTTAAACGAAAACCCCGTACTTCTTCACCGCGTAAAGTCGACGACGTCGACCCGGTTTGTTTTTATCACCGAAGTTTTGGAAACAAAGCCCGACAATGCCGTCCACCATGCTCATTTCAGGGAAACGAGGAAGCCGACCGTCGGTAGTTACAGCGACGGTCGGCAGAATTGGCAGTCTTTTCTCGGCGTGGGACCGCTCATTTGGTCGACATTTTCTAGTCGACACTGGTGCAGAGATTAGTGTATTGCCACCCACAGGACTTGAACGCCGTACCAATCAGCCTGGACCAGACCTCATCGCGGCTAACGGGAGTAAAATTAGAACTTACGGCTCCCGTTTAATCTCATTGGATTTGCCAGCTGGAAAATTTAAATGGAAATTTGTCCTGGCAGAAGTCACTAGGCCACTAGTGGGAGCGGATTTCCTACGAGCGCATGGCTTATTGGTGGACCTCAAGAGCAAGCGGTTAATCAACGCAAAAACGTTTGTTAGCACTCCAATCTCCACGATGCCACAATCAGCGCCGCGCCTAAACGTCGTATCCTGGCAAAAATCACCCTACATGCGCCTACTCGCCGAATTTCCCACCATTACCACGCCGCACTTCTCCAATTCGATTCCGAAACATGGTGTTCAACACTTCATCATCACAAACGGCCCTCCAGTTCACGCCCACGCTCGACGTTTGCACCCAGAGAAACTTGTCCTTGCCAAACAGGAATTTGAAAACATGCTGCAAATGGGAATAATCCGACGTTCGTCAAGTCCCTGGGCATCGCCATTGCACATGGTCAAAAAATCTACGGGTGAATGGAGACCGTGTGGCGATTATAGAAGGCTTAATGCAGCTACTCAACCCGACCGATACTCAATTCCGCACATCCACGACTTTTCAGCTCGTTTAGCTGGAGCTCGCGTTTTCTCCAAGGTAGACCTCGTAAGGGGATACCATCAAGTTCCCCGTGGCCGAGGAAGATATACCCAAAAAACCGCTGTCATAACGCCGTTTGGTTTATTCGAATTCTTACGAATGCCATTTGGGTTAAAGAACGCTGCACAAACATTCCAACGTCTCATGGACACGGTGTGTCAATCCCTGCCTTTCGTTTACATTTATCTCGATGATATTCTCGTGGCCAGCGCATCATTTTCTGTACATCATAAACATTTAAAACAGCTCTTTAAACAGCTTGATGATTACGGACTTGTGATCAATTTAAACAAGTGCCAGTTTGGGGTCGAAAAAATCGATTTCCTTGGACACCGCGTAGACAGAGATGGTGCTCAACCACTTCCGGACAAGGTCGCAGCAATCCAGCAGTTTCCCCGTCCCACTTCGATTAAGTCACTCCAGGAATTTGCAGGTATGATAAACTACTATCATCGTTTCATACCGCGCGCTGCCAGCATCATGTCGCCAATTTACGACTCTTTGTCCGGAAAACCATCTAAATTAATTTGGAATGACAAATTAAACTCTTCCTTCACCGCGGCTAAAACAGCCTTGGCAAACGCTACATTGTTGCACCATCCTGTACCACACGCGACAACCGCTGTAACTACGGACGCATCACAACACTCCGTCGGCGCAGTGTTGCAGCAACTTATCGGTGGCGAATGGCAACCGCTCGCATTTTTTAGCAAACGCCTGCGCGCGCCCGAGCTAAAGTACAGCGCATTTGACAGAGAACTACTTGCTCTACACTTGTCCATACGACATTTTAGGTATTTTCTGGAAGGCCGCATATTTACCGCTTATACGGATCACAAACCGCTTACCTTTGCATTCGCAAAGGTACAAACGCCCTGGTCTGCCAGGCAACAACGTCATCTGTCTGCCATCTCCGAGTATACGACAGACGTTCGACACATCGAAGGAATGCGCAACCACGTTGCTGACGCTCTATCACGTTGTAGTATTGGTTCAATCGAACTCCCGCTCGATTTGGATTACACGTCCCTGGCAGCGGCGCAGATGGACCCGGAAATACAAGCATATCGTACCGCCATTACTAACCTCAAACTGGAGGATATACAACTCGGCCAGTCGAACCAAACGTTACTATGTGACGTTTCTGCCGGTTACCCACGCCCGATCGTCCCCAAATCTTGGCAAAGAAAGGTTTTTGATGTGGTTCACGGCCTGTCTCATCCCTCGATTCGAGCCACACGAAAACTCGTCGCTTCAAAGTTTATATGGCATGGCTTACACAAACAAGTGGGAGTATGGGCAAAGCAGTGCGTGCATTGCCAGAAGTCGAAAATTCAAACTCACGTTCGTGCTCCATTAGCCGCCTACCCACGTGTCCAAGGCAGGTTCAGTCACATCAATTTGGATATCGTCGGACCGTTGCCATCTTCACAGGGAAACACTTATTTACTGACAATGGTTGACCGTTTCACCAGGTGGCCAGAAGCGATTCCCATGCCAGACGCGACCACCATCACATGCGCCAGAGCCTTTGTCTTTCATTGGGTTTCACGATTTGGAGTGCCGTGCGACATTTCGTCCGATCGAGGATCCCAATTTACCTCCGAACTGTGGACTACCTTCAATCAGCTGCTGGGTATCAGACTACACCGCTCGTGCTCGTTTCACCCACAGGCTAACGGTTTAATTGAACGATTTCACAGGCATCTTAAAAGCGCACTGATGGCTCGGCTAACAGGACCCAACTGGATAGATGCATTACCATGGGTTATGCTTGGGATTCGTACCGCCCCAAAGGAAGATCTTCGAACAACATCGGCAGAATTAGTTTACGGCTCGCATATAAAAGTTCCTGGTGATTTTTTTACAGCCAACCAAAACCAAGAAGCTCCACGAATTGTGATGCCAGCATTAAGAGACGCTGTTCGCCAACTTTTACCAAGCGCAATGTCACGTCACGGCATTGTCCGAACAATGATACCAAAAACCCTGAACTCCAGTCCATACGTGTTTCTACGAATAGACAAGCACCGCCCACCTTTGACACCACCGTATGAAGGCCCATATCGTGTATTACAAAGAACTGACAAAACTTACACGATAGATATGGGGGGTCGCGAGCAGGTGGTATCCATAGACCGCCTAAAGCCTGCACACCTGGACTTGACGCAACCTGTACAAGAGCACCAACCACCGCGACGAGGAAGGCCACCAAACCCTAATCACACCGAGACATCCGCACGACAAACCATGACCGAAGAACCAGTTACTCCTTGTACGAGTAGTGGTCGACATGTCCGACCTCCTGTACGTTTCAGATCGTAATTACATGTCCGCTTCTGGCGGGGGGTACTGTAGCGACCTCCCGTCATCTATTTTACATAATGTGTGACGTCATTACGCATTGCCTTTTTCATGTGTTTTTGTGCTCGTCGCTTTGGTTTTGTGTAACGAGTTTCTTTTCATTGTGTGTTACTGCAAATAAAGAAGCTGCCGCTTCACCATAATATTTCACACTGTCTCCAACCTTCGCGTTCAACTGTTCCAACTTTGTGGTTAACTCTGCGACTTGTTGTGCTAATGGTTCTGGCTTATTTTCAGTCATCGTAATACATGGGTCTATGGGTCCTGGCAGGATCCAATTATAACGAATCGATTTGGTAGGGTTCGATAACCTCTTCATAGCTTGGCTCTGTATTGTAAGTAACTACACATGACATTGCCAACATAGGAAAAACGAGGAAAATCAACAAAGTAAACCAATCACAAAGCGACAACTGAACGGGAATCTAAAAAGCACGACCACAAATAAATAGAATTTAAGATAAAGGCACCTTAGGCGATACGCAAACTCTAGGTGCTAAAAATATTTATGGGTCCCATTTGAAAAAATGTGACACATATTGGTTTTGTCCTTTTTTTTCGTTTTTTTCGCCAAACGCTCGACATGCATGGCGACATCTACCAAAAGAAGTAATGGAATCGTAAAAAACTTGGTGATCTGTTAGACAACATGGTCTAGATATGCAGAAACCAAAATGTTGGGTAATAAATTTTAGGGGAATTCTCCTGGGACGGTAAAAACCAAAACGAAAAAAAATACCTTTTTTGGATATAGTGCTTGAATGGCTGCTCCAATTTTAATCAGATTCGGTGGAATGTAACTGCTTCTGCCAGAAGAGTAATGGAATTGCAAGGAAACTGTGTCATTTGTTAGAGAACATTTTCTATATATGCAGAAATCAAATATTGGGTGATAAATCCAGGGGAATTCCCCTGAGACGTGCAAACCCAAAACGCTATTAAAAAAAATCGATTTTTTACGGCATATCGCTCGAACGGCTGCTTTAATTTTAAACAGATTTAGTGGAATGTAAGTGCATTAACCACTGCTTTTACACTTGAAAAAAATAAAAAAAAATATTACCAAGGGAAATACCCTAAAAAAAGATTTTGTTCTCGAATCATGATTGTGACAGGCATGGCATGGCGTCCGACATCTACCAAAAGGAATAATGGACTCGCAAGGAAACCTTGACGTTTGTTAGACAACATTGTCTATATATGCAGAAATCAAAATTTCGGGGGGTAAATATAGGAGAATTCCCCTGAGACGTTCAAACCCAAAACGACATTTTTATAAGAAATAGCTTTTTTAAGCATAGCGCTTAAACGACTGCTCCTATTTTTATCAAATTTGGTAAAATGTTGGTCCGTTAGTCACTTTGTGACAATTAAAAGAAAGAAAATATTTACTTAGGGTAATTCCCTTAAAAACGAAGATATGTTCCGGACTAATGATTGTGACATGCATGCCACATTACACTGACATCTTCAACAAAGATTCGTCAAATCAGATTAAAACTTTAAGAATTGATAGTTAACATGACCCACATATGTAAAAACAGAAACATATGTAGTAAACCTTTGGGGAATTCCGCGAAGCCATGAAAAACTAATTCGGTTTGTTTTTCGAATTTAGCTTTACTTCACTACAGCACTTGAAAAGAAGTTTTAATTTGAAATATTTGTTGTAAAATTTTCGTTAATATATCACGATGATTCTTTATTAAACTACACATAGAAAAGAAGTTTGGTTGGTTAACTATGGGACCCATGCTTTTATGCTTGCACAAACAAACTACATACTCGGTATATAAAATACAAATTGTGGTTAGGGACCCTGTAGCATGAATATATATATGGCATATAACATGTGTTTTACAAATAGTGGTGGTTGGTTAAACACGTGGTTGACACTCTCTATTAATTATCAATCAGAACACACTATTTTTAGACATTTCTTGGTTGTTAAAAAATTCAATTCCGTTATTTCCAAAGTGCTCCGACAGGGCTAGAAAGTTAAATTATTCACAATATATCTAATTTCCTTGTAGTACTTGATTTAAATAGTCCGGTGGGGAAAACTAAAAAGAGAAAATAAATAGTAGGATTTTAAATGTTTTGTGTCGAGGTTTTGAGCACCTATATCAAGATGCTATAGGGTAAGGCCATGTCGGTCGTAGTTCTAGTTTCTTACTGGGACGAGGATTAAACAGGTGGGGGAACTGAGGGAAGTGGTGGCAGAGAAGGAAGAACAGAACTTTCCATGGGGAATGGTGTGCACGATGTATCGGCTGGCGCGCAGCATGATCGCCGAAATCAAAAGGCCAGGTTATCGGGTAACCCAAGGTAAGAAGCATCACCCACCTTTGCAAAGCTTCCCGGCGAGACTTGTGGGGTGTGATCCCAATTATGTTTCCGTTTAGGAAATAAATTGTTTAGTGAAAATCCATTCAACGCTATCTCTGTGCCAAGATTCGATCAGTTATCTTGTACCAGTATAACCAAACACGTCGGTCTTAGAGTTATACTATGTTACGCTTGCCAAATGTTTAAAATGTCGTTAAAAATCGGTTAATGAATGACACATTTATAATCTTAGCCAAAAATTATGGAATAGCTAAAGCATACGTTAAAACTAATAAACATAACAAACTACTATACTGTTGATGGAACGTGCAGTTCAGTCCTTGTTGATGGCGATTCTCCTTCGATGATAATCCTTCGGACGATTGGAAATGAGAATAGTCAGTTCTTGAACAAATGCTGCTACTCTTCAAAAGGTTGAAATGGTTGATGTAGAATTCTCGAATGATTGATACCTCACTAATTGACGCTTGCTTTGACGCCAACACTCGGAAAGTTGGAAATGTTGTGTCGCCAACACCTTCTTTCTTTGAATATAGACTTGCATGTTCAAACACGAATTGGGTGATCGCCACTGTAGGGTTTTACATGTTTTGTGTCGGGGGTTTGAGTACCTATAGCTGGCACTAGAAATGACTTGAATGACCCTAGCTGTTAAGATACAGAGAAATGACTCCGACAAATCCAAACTCCGTCTCGGAAGGCTGGTTTTATTCTTGAACACACGCTACCACGGTAGAATATACAACGTACAATCGATGGCAAAGTATACACAGTTCTTGGGTACTGGCCACGGTAAACCGGTTGTTCTGCAGTATTAAATTGTTCTCTGCTATTCTCTCGTTGATCGGTAATTATTCAAAATTGCGGTTTCAACGATAAAATTACTGCTTCAATATTCAGCATTACAATGTTACCAACGCTCAGGCTTAAAGCCATAGTAATTACAGCGCTCATGCTAAGGTAATAATCATAATAGTTCCAAGCGATGATGCTCTTAACAGTAATGCTTCACATCAAAAAAATGATTGACCATTCTTTGAACGGGAAGTTATTTTAACTTTAGTTTCAACAGTATGAGATTATTAATTATTCGGTTGTGAAAATATTTAATCATTCGGACTAGTTTTATGTGTGTTCTTATTTGATTGGATGCAAAATAATAGCGTTATATTGCATACAGTAAAAAATCATTCACCATTCTTTGAACAGGAAATCATTTGAGCTTTTAACAGGAAATCATTTAAGCGTTCTATTGAAATAATAACAGCGTTATATTGCATACAGCAAAAAATCATTGATCTTAAGCGAATTACTCTACAAGAGTCAGTTTAACATGGGGTTAGAGTTAGGGTTAGTTCTTGGGTTAAGATTAGTGTTTAGGAAAAGGTTTTGGTGAGCAGTTTTTCCACTTCCCGCTTTCCCTCCTTTTAGTGTTGCCCTAGTCCCGTAACTAATTTATGTTATAAATTCATTTTGATCCTATATTTTTACACGGCAATTAAGTTAATGTATGTATTTTTGGTTTGTATTCCTTATGTTGACTATTTTAGGATAAAAGAGACATTACAGTCCAATCGCGTTTTATAAATAGGAGGTTTACACTTTTACAGATGTGGAATGAGATTTGTATTTATGTAAGATGTTTGTATAGGTCCATCCATTATTCTACTGGATTTAATAGTTTGTGGTTCTGGTACCACAAATAGGGAGTTAAATTAAAAAAAGGACAAAATACTTCAGCAAAAACGAGGGTGACAAACAAAACAAACTTCTAACAGATCATAACGGGAAACGAGGGAAGGAAGGGGAACTGTATACTAAAATCAAGATTATGACATTAGGAGCTTTGCTAATTTTCGTCACTAACATGAGCGAAACTGGTTTTATGATCATATACCTTGCCCTGCTCATATTATAACCCGTCCCACTCACAATATACTTTGCCCCAACTCATTTTAGTGGCAAAAATACTTCATCTCGATATTTTTTGTTATTTCGCCCCCTCTCCACTGTCCCGCAGTTGGTGAAGCCCCATTGGGGTTAGTGTTGGAGCTGTAGTTAGTTGAGATGGTTTTTCCATAGTTTTACTGAGCGGTTTCCCCTCTTCTGTCATATCCTCGTTTTAAAGTTGCCCGATTAAAAATGTTATTTTCTTGTCCACAGAACCTTTAGATTTTACAATTTTGAATTTACGAAGGTAAGACATGGGGAGTGCATTTCAAAAATTAATTGGCAACCGAGTTGGCAAGAAGGAAATACGTATTGTGATGTTGGGATTGGACGCAGCTGGAAAAACAACGATTCTACACAAACTGAAACTCGGCGAAATCGTCACGACAATCCCAACAATTGGCAAGTGGATTTTCAGTACCATATATACCAAGCTGAACATACCGGTAATGGGTTTGCGGGACAGCGGGGCTGGACAACAGAGGGACAAAGCATTTTTGTCACTTACATGAGCGGGGCGGTTATATTGTGATAATTCCATCCTTTCCACCTAGCCCCGTCCTCCTTTTGTTTGTGACGAGACCCCCCTCTTTCCACTGTCCTGTAGAATAATGTGCTGTTTCAGCTCCGGCGTCCAGCAGAATAGTGAAGCCCCACAGAATGACAATTTTTCAGAAAATCCGAAAGTTTCAGTGCTTTCTTAATCTGCAATCAGCATGCTATATATATTATACATTAATAATCTGTTATCAGAATTTAATTGGAAAAGACATTCATTCTTATATGTTCCAATACCACTTTTACCATCTGCTAATGCACATATTGTGGTTCGAACTAATTTTTTCTTAGGTTTCAACGTTAAAACGGTGGAACACAAGAACATCAGCTTCACTGCGTGGGACGTGGGCGGCCAAGATAACATCCAACCGCTTTGGAGACATTACTTCCAAAATATTCAAGGTGGGCTACTGTTCTAATGCGGTATATATACTTAGTTTTTAAATTGTCTAGGTTTCAGAACTTTTAATCTAGGTATCACAACCCAGAAGTAGGTTAAAAGCTTAAAAATTACTGCATTTCCAATTGCATAATAGTAATCTCCAAGCTAATAAAGCACTCGGTAAGATAAATGGCTTCACCATTTACCGCCGGAAGCACTTACTACATACCAGAAACAGGGCGAGTAACACTTACGTGACAAATAGCGTGCGAGTAAGAATTTACTCCTGCAAATAAAAATCTAATAAAACGTTCAACGCGTCCATTTTCTATTTAAATGCCGTATACGGGAAAAATTAACAAATCTTAATTATTTCGACACATGATGCACATTTGTCCTTTTATAATCACGTTTTTTTTATGTAAGATTTACTCATTACTCGCGTGTGGAAGCTCACAAGTGAATTATTATTCACCCGAAATTCGATCGATTTTTGAGCCTGCGGGCACAGTTTTTTTTTATTTAGTAACCACTTACGAACATTCATAAACCAAGGGAGTAATTAATTTATTTTCACCTTTTTTATTTGTGCAATGAGCTCTCAAACAGCGATTTTCAGTCATTTTACAATGTCTATTTAAAAAACATTTAGTTTAGCGCTTAGAAACAAAATTCTTTTGGCACAAATTGTGCATTTCGACCATGTATGCTTTGTAGTGCCTTGAACGTTAAACTTAAGGGCAAAATTTCAACAATAAGGGTTAGACATTTTTAACGTGGGATAGGATATTCATAATTATCCCCATGAATGGGAAAACACAAGGGCCATTATCGCAGAGCCAATATTCAGATTACGTAACGCCTATTGCCCGTTTACCAGAACTTTTGCAGTGTTTTTTTTTGTGTGAGTTATTTTAGTTTTATATTGAGTTGACTGTATAAACTTCCATTTCGTCCATACATTTTTATCACCGCATTTGGTTATTATGGGTCCCATTTGAAAAAATGGGACACATATTGTTTTTGTCCGTTTTTTTTTTTTCTTTTTTTTTTTTTTTTCTTTTTTTTTTTCTTCGTCAAACGCTTGACAGGCATGGCATGGCGCCCCGACATCTACCAAAAGGAATAATGGAATCGCAATGAAACTTGGTGATTTTTTAGAAAACATGGCCTAGATATGCAGAAACCAAAATTTTGGGTAATAAATTTAAGGGAATTCCCCTTGGACGTTAAAAACCAAAACGGTCACTTTTTTCTAAAAAAATAGCTTTTTAGGCCATAGCGCTTGAACGGCTGCTCCAATATAAATCAAATTTGGTGGAATGTTAGTGCACTAGTCACTGATTTAACACTTAAAAGAAATAAAAAAATTACCTAGAGAAATACCCTAAAAATTAAACTTATGCTGTTAAATGATAATTGTGACAGGCATGCTATGGCGCCCCGACATCTACCAGAAGCAATAATGGAATCGCAATAAAACTTGGTGATTTTTCAGACAACATGGCCTAGATATGCAGAAACCAAAATTTTGGGTAATAAATTTAGGGGAATTCCCTTTGGACGTTAAAAACCAAAATGGTCATTTTTTTCTAAAAAATTATTTTTTTAGGCTATAGCGCTTGAACGGCTGCTCCAATTTGAATCAAATTTGGTGAAATGTTAGTGCACTAGTCAATGATTTAACACTTAAAAGAAATAAAAAAATTACCTAGGGAAATACCCTAAAAGTTAAACTTTTGCTGTTAAATGATAATTGTGACAGGCATGCTATGTCGCCCCGACATCTACCAGAAGGGTTAATGGAATCGCAATGAAACTCAGTGATTTGTTGGACAACATGGTCTAGATATGCAGAAATCAAAATTTTTGGTCATAAATATAGGAGAATTCCCCCTGGGACGTTAAAACCAAAACGGTATTTTTTCCTAAAAAAATAGCCTTTTTTGGGCATAGCGCTTGAACGACTGATACAATTTAAGTCATATTTGGTGACATGTAAGTGCATTAGTTACTGATTTAATACTCAAAAAAATTACCCAGGGAAATACCCTAAAAATCGGATTTTGTTCTCTAATTATGATTGTGACAAGCATGCCATGTTGCCCCGAAATCTAGCAAAAGGAGTAATGAAATCGCAATAAAAATTTGACATTTGTAACAGAACATGGTCTAGATAAGCAGAAACCAAAATTTTGGGTAATGAATCTAGGGAAATTCCCCTGAGACGTTAAAAACCAAAACATTTTTTTTCTAAAAAATTAGATTTTTTGGGCATAGCGCTTGAACGGCTGCTCTAATTTTGATCAGATTTGGTTAAATGTTAGACCATTAGACACTTTAGGCCAATTAAAAGAAAGAAAACATTTGCTTAGAGTAATTCCCCTAAAACGAAGATATGTTCCTGAATTATGATTGTGACAGGCATGCCATATCGCATTGACATCTCCAACAAGGAGTCGACAAATCACATTAAAACTTAAAGAATTGTTACATAACATGGCCAACATATGTAAAAACAGAAACTCATCTACTAAACCTAGGGGAATTTCCTTTATTTAAATACAGCGCTTAAAAAGGTTTAATTTAAAACATTTAAAGTTAAATGTTCGTAAATTAAGATGTTTATTCTTTTTTCAAACTACACATGGAAAAGAAGTTTGGTTTAATAACTCTGGGACCCATGCGTTTATGCTTGCAGAAACAAACTACATACTCAGTGTATAAAATACAAATTGTGGTTAGGGACCCTGTAGCATGAATATATGGCATACAAAATGTGTTTTACAAATGGTGGTGGTTAAACACGTGGTTGACACTCTCTAGTTGTATTAGTAAACTTTAATTAGAGTGTCATTGCATTTGTTAATTTTACTTGTCACAAAAAGTTTGTAGTTGTATAAATTAAATGAAATTGTAAAAACTACTCAAGCATTTATATGGGCATATTGCAAAAAGGTCACTTATAAAACTCATTTAAAGTGAAAGTAACACTTTTTTTGTTTTCATTATTAAATAAAGCAAAAAATAATGCAACAAGAAATGTTACCAATATAACATTGCATCATCTCCATAAGAATATTGTCCTGAAACATAGACATAAAGAGTGTGTTTTGTAGTTTTTATATTTGCTCCCCTAAACACAAACATAAAATACCCTTTACTTATAGGATAGGATAGGATATTCATCTTTATCCCCGTGAATGAGAAAACCCAGGGGGTTAACACACGAGCAATCGTCAGATCAACTCGCGCCCATTGTCGGGTTACCGGAGCTATTGCAGTGTGTTGTATATGATAGACACGTTCCTTCAATTTGGTAGAACCCATTATCCCGCTGGGTTCAGGCAATGTCCGTAAAGTGCCTTGGCCAAGGACACAACCGACTTAGCTAGCGACCAATTTCGCACCTTCAACCTTTCGATTGAAAGGCGACGCACTTAACCGTTAGAACCAACGGGCCGGATTATATCAAAGTACATGCTGAAAAATGGCATTTTTGCTGTTTAAAATAAATTGGTTTCTTAAAGAATACAAAGAAATATAGTGTTTGAAAAACTATAAACTTTTTTTTACTTATGTGCATTTCCCTATTAATTTACAGTATTTCAAAATATTACGCGATGAACTATTAAGTAATGTATACAATTTGAAAATAAGCCGTAATTTCTATTTTTTTCAGTATTAACATTCCTGGTAAAAATAAAGCTAAACAATTTAAACCTTGGCCGTTTTTCAGGTTTAGTATTCGTGGTGGATAGCAACGACAGAGAGAGGATCGACAAAGCGAGAGATGAACTTTACAGAATGCTCAATGAAAATGAGCTCAGAGACGCCATTTTACTGGTCTTTGCGAACAAACAGGTTTGGCGGCTTTGGAACTTGATTTTTTGGCCGGCAGGTTCTGCCTTTAGTGGGACAAGCCCAGTTATGTATATTTTGCCAACCGATGTTTGAATTTAAAGTTGCCTAAACTATATTTTCTTCGGTAACGGTGGGGGCGAGGTAATCTGACGATAGCCCGTGTGTTAACGTCCATTGCGTTTTCCTATTCTTGTAAATAAACATGAATATTTTAACCTATAAAGAAAAAAACATGTCTTACAGTGTGATATGCATTGTGTGGATTTGCCGACACATTTTGATTCTAATAGGAAATGATTCAGAATTTTTAACAGTGATAAAATTGGTTTTGCAATTCTATTTTTTTTCTAGAAATTTATAAAAACAAAATTTAGGTTAGCTCTTTAAGTCACAGTGGTTTAATATTCCATATTAGCAATTATTGATTCTAGAAACCAAACTTATCAGATAAGAACCTCCATTTTGTCCGACAGATTAGTCTGGAGGTTTAGTGCGTCGCCTATAACCCAAAAGGTTGCAAAATCAAAACTGGTCGTTAGGTAATTGTTTGTGTCCTTGCGCAAGGCACCTAACAGACATTGCCTGAACCTAGCGGATTAATAGGTCCTACCAAATTTAAAGGAATGTTTGAATCATACATGACACACTGCAATAGGCCCGGTAACCCGACGGTGGGTGCGAGGTGATCTGACGATTGCCGTGTGTTGACCCCCTTGGTTTTCCCATTCACGGATATAAACATGAATACTTAATCCTATTCTATCCTCCCAATATTTCACGATATTAAAATACCTAATATTCCATATTTTGCATATTGACTGGGTGACGCCTTTTGTAATAACTTTCCGACGTTTTTAGGATCTACCAAATGCAATGACAACAAATGAAGTCAACAATAGCATGGGCCTATATAACCTAAATAATCGTACATGGTATGTCCAAGGGACTTGTGCAACCTCAGGTGACGGCCTTTACGAGGGACTCGACTGGCTTGCTTCCCAACTCTGAAGCGCAAAGTGATCATCCAATACCATTTAATACACCGTGTCGATGCTCTTACGTAACCTATCACATCTTGTACAATTAAAGACCCCTAACTACGCAGTTATCGCATACACAGTACCTAACTGTGGAACCTCTAATCTGAACAAGTAAACAGAAGTTTTAAGCAACTGTAGTGTTGTAATGTGATATTTTATGTGTGTTTTTGCGAAACAGTCCAAAAAGGAAGTATAATTATTGTTTAGTCATTATATATCCACCATATGCCGTTCATACTTAATTTGACTTGAAGTATGAGTTTTTAAATTGATCTGACGAACACAATAAACGAATGACGGAATCGAAAAAACATTGACTTTGGTATA
>CH000264.1:31276-47792 GCA_000149265.1 Ciona savignyi | reverse complement strand
ACCTAGAGTATTGCCATATATTTTGTTATAAGATACGAATTTAGAAAGAAATCAGTTTAGTGGTTTCTATACGGGTTATATCCCGTAAATTGAATCGTTGTCGAATTAGTTCTTCTCCAATTTGATTACGTTGTTTTTTACCAAATTTTTTAATTTTGGTGTTAATGACCCAGAGTATGTTTTGTATGAATACATTATTATTATGGGTCACATTTGAAAAAATGGGACACATATTGATTTTGTCCGTTTTTTTTCTTTTCTTTTTTCTTTCTTTTTTTTTTCTTTGTCAAACGCTTGACTGGCATGACGTGTCGCCTCGACATCTACCAGAAGGAATATTGGAATCGCAATAAAATTTGGTTATTTGTTGGAAAACATGTTGTTGATATGCATAAGCAAAACTTTTGGGTGATAAATCAAGGGAAATTCCCCTGGGATGTTAAAAACCAAAAACGGTATTTTTTGCAAAAAAAAAATCACTTTCTTAGGCATAGCGCTTGAACGGCTGCTCCAATTTTATTCAGATTTGGTGGAATGTAAGTACATTTCTCACTGATATAACAATTAGTACAAATAAAAAAATTACCTAGGTAAATACCCTAAAAAATAAGATTTTGTTCTCAAATCATGATTGTGACAGGCATGGCATGTCGCCCCGATATCTACTAGAAGGAATAATGGAATCGCAATGAAAATCTGTCGTTTGTTATACAACATGGTCCAGATATGTAAAAACCAAAATTTTAGATGATAAATTTAAGGGAATTCCCCTGGGATGTTAAAAATTAAAATTGTATTTTTTACAAAAAATGACTATTTTAGGCATAGTGCTTGAACTGTTGCTACAATTTTATTCAGATTTGGTGAAATGTAGTTGCATTACTCGCTGATATAACAAAGAGAAGAAATCAAAAATTACCTATGTAAATACCCTAAAAAATAAAATTTTGTTCTTAAATCATGATTGTGACAGGCATGCTATATCGCCCCGACATCTACTAGAAATAAGAACGAAATCGTAATGAAACTTTGTCATTCGTTAGACAACATGGTCTAGATATGCAAACAATTAAGAATTTGGGTGAAAAAAAATACAAAAAAAATACCGTTTTGGTTTTTAACGTTCCAGGAGAATTCAATTGGATTTATCATCTAAAATGTTAATTTCTGCATATATAAACCATGTTGTTTTAATAAACGACAAATTTTTGTTGCGATTCCATTACTTTTTTTGGTAGATGTAGAGGCGACATGGCATGCCTGTCACAATTATTATTTGAGGAAAAAATCTAATTTTTCAGGGTATTTCCCAAGGTAATTTTTTTATTTCTTTTAAGTGTTAAATCAGTAGTTAATGCACTTACATTTCAACAAATGTGATTAAATTTGGAACCGACGTTTTAACGCAACACCTAAAAAAAGCTATTTTTTGAAAAAATACCGTTTTGGTTTTTAACGTCCCGGGGGAATTCCCCTGGATTTATCACCTAAAATTTTGATTTCTGCATATCTAGATCATGTTGTCTAACAAAAGACAAATTTTTTTTGCGATTACATAACTCCTTTTGGTAGATGTCGGGCGACATGGCATGCCTGTCACAATCATGATTTTAGAACATATTCTTATTTTTTTATTTCCCCAGGTAATTTTTTTATTTTTTCTAATTGTTAAATTAATGGTTAGTGCACTTACATTCCACCAAATCTGATTAAAATTGGACAAGTAGTTCCAGCGCTATGCCCCAAAAAGCTATTTTTTTAGAAAAAATTACCGTTTTGGTTTTTAGCGTTCTAGGGGAATTCCCCTTAATTTATCACCCAAAATATTAGTTTATGCATATTTAGGCCATGTTGTCCAACAAATCACCAAGTTTCATTGCGATTCCATTACTCTTTTGGTAGATGACGGGGCGACATGCCATGCCTGTCCCAATCATCATTTGAGAATAAAATCTTATTTTTTTAAGGTATTTTCCTAGGTAATGTTTTTAAATCTTTTAAGTGTTAAATCAGTGACTAATGCACATACATTCTAGTAAATTTGATTCAAATTGGATCAGGATCAGCCGTTCAAGCGGTATGCCCAAAAAAGTCTATTTTTTTAGAAAAAAATAGCTTTATGGTTTGTACGTCCCAGGGGAATTCCCCTTGACTTATTACTCAATATTTTAGTTTCTGTATATCTAGACCATGTTGTCTAACAAATAACAAAGTTTGATTGCGATAACATTTTTCCTTCTGGTAGATGTCGGGGCGACATGGCGTGCTTGTCACAATCATGATTTGAAATCAAAATGTTATTTCCCTACGTAACTTTTTATTTCTTCCAAGTGTTAAATCAGTTACTAATGCACTTACATTTCACCAAATCTGATTTAGATTGGAGCTGCGATATGACCAAAAAAGCTAGTTTTGTTGAAAAAAATACCGTATTGGTTTTTAACGTCCCAGGGGAATTCCCCTGGTTTTATCTCCCAAAATTTTGGTTTCTGCTCGTCTAGACCATGTTTTCTAACAAATGGCAAAGTCTCATTGCGATTCCATATTTCCTTCTGTTAGATGTCGGGGCGACATGCCATGCCTGTCAAGCGTTTGACGAAAAAAAGAAAAAAAAACGGACAAAAACAATATGTGTCCCATTTTTCCAAATGGGACCCATACTTACCCAGGGAAATATTCTAAAAATTATGATTTCATCCTAAACCATGATTGTGACAGGCATGCCATATCGCCCACATCTTCAACAAGGACTTGTCAAATCGCATTAAAACTTCAAGAATTCTTAGATAACATTACCCAGATGTAAGAAATAAAAATTTATCTACTAAACCAAAGAAGATTCTCCGAATCCATAAAAAAATCTTAATCAGGCTATTTCCGGAATTTAACTTCATTTCACTACAGCGCTTGATAAAAGGCTTTGATTTAAAACATTTGTGGTGAAATAATACGATTAGCCTATTCTTTTTTATACACATGAAAAATAAGTTAGGTTTGATAACTCTAGGACCCATGCGTTTATGCTTTTAGAAACAAAACTATGGTAGTCCGGTTAAAACGTTCTGGAATGTTCGGTAACATGGACTTACGTGCACATATCTGACAAATATAATGTAATTGACATGGATAACTAGATCGGATTGTTACCTCAGGGACCCATGCGTTTATGCCTGCAGAAACAAACTACATTCTCGGTTTATAAAATACAAGTTGTGGTTGGGGACCCTGCTCGCATGAATATATAGCATACAAAATGTGTTTTGCAAATAAGGGTGGTTACACACGTGATTGACACTTTCTATTTTCATATGAATTCATTTTTGATATCTAGTAGCGTTTTCATTTTTATTATTTTGCTTTTAAAATAGTGGTGAGTTCAGTGCAATGATATTCATTGTGTTATTATGGGTCCCATTTGAAAAAATGGGACACATATTTTTTTGTGCGTTTTTTTTTCTTTTTTTTCGTCAAACGCTTGACAGGCATGGCATGTCGCCCCAGCATCTACCACAAAGGTTAATGGAATCGCAATGAAACTTGGTGATTTGTTGGACAACATGGTTTATATATGCAGAAATCCAAATTTTAGGTGGTACATTTAGGGGAATTCCCCTGAGACGTTAAAAACCAAAACGATTTTTTTTCTAAAAAATTAGCTTTTTGGGGGCATAGCGCATGAAAAGCTGCTCCAATTTGAATCAGATTTCCTGAAATGTAAGTGCATTAGTCACTGATTTAACACTTAGAAGACATAAAAAAATTACCAATGGAAATAACTTAAAAATAGGATTTTATTCCCAGATGATGATTGCGACAAGTATGCCATGTCGCCCCGACATCCACCAAAAGGAATAATGAAATCGAAATAAAAATTTACCATTTGTTAGACAACATGGTCTTTTTTGGGCATGGCGCTCGAACGGCTGCTCCAATCTAATTCAGATTCGGTGGAATGTAAGTGCATTACCTACTAATTTAACAATTAGAAAAAAAATTATATAGGAAAATGCCCTAACAAATAAGATTTTGTTCTCAAATCATGATTGTGACAGGCATGGCATGACGCCCCGACATCTACCAGAAGGAAAAATGAAATAGTAATAAAACTTTGTGATTTGTTAGACAACATGGTCTAGATACGAAAAATTGTGGTGAAAAATCTAGGGGAATTCCTAGGAGACGTTAAAATCCAAAACGGTTATTTTTCTAAAATATAAGCCTTTCGGGGCATGGCGTTTGAACGGCAGCTCTAATTTTGATCAGATTTGGTGGAATGCTGGATCGTTAACCACCGTGTGTCAATTAAAAAAAAAGAAAACATTTACTTAGGGTAAATCTAACACGATTATTCTTTTTTTAACTACACATAAAGAAGTGTGATTTGATAACTATTGGGACCCATGCGTTTATGCTTGCAGAAACAAACTAAATACACAGTGTATAAAATACAAAATATGGTTAGGGACCCTGTATCATGAACATATGGCTTACAATGTGTGTTTTACAAATAGTGGTGGTTAAACACTTGGTTGACACTCTCTAGTTTTGTTTAAGTTTTCGTTTGTGCACGTGGCTGTAAGGCTCACGTGGAGGCCTAGTATTTTTATCTTTTCACTGATTATATTATTGCCAAAAGTTGATTTTGCGGCTTCTATAAGTTGGGGATCGTTGGAGATTATCTGCGTTTTGTTTGCGTTTATTCTTTATCCGGATATTGTTTCGTAGATTTTTAATTCTTTCTTTGCTTTCTTTAGCGATTCTTTATTTGCTAAAGAAAGGGTGAGATCGTCCGCATACTGTTCAGTTTTGATTTCCGTAGGACCAAGTTTTATTCCTTTGATGCTTTTTCAAAATCGACCGCCACTATTAAGGTTTGCTTCTTAAATTTTGTTGTCGATTCTATTATGGCGGTTATGTTGTACAGCGCGTGGTCCAGCGTTCTCCCTTTAACCCACTTTTTTGGGTTTTACTAATTATTTATGGGATATGGGACGCCAATTTTTTATTTCCGATATTTTTATAGATTAGTTTTATTATGGCCGTTCTCATGGTATTTGACATTATTTTTTTGATTAAAATATTGTTATACAGTTCTTCCAAGTCAAATTTAATATATTTCCATAGTTTCTTATATAATTTCAGTGAAATCCCATCGCTCCCTGGCGAGCTGTCATTATTCATATTTTCCATTACTTCGCGTATTTCGTCTGTGGTTATGGGTCGCGTTAATTTGTGGCGATCATTTTCGTTGATTTCTATGGGTGTTATCTCTTTAAGGTATTCAGCGTAATTTTCTTTTTTGTCTTCTATCAACCAAAGATTGCGTTAAAAGTTATGGATTGCGTTGATTATTTCTGTTGGTGACGTGGTGATATTTTCGTTAATCCGTTTGATTTGATATAGCCGATCGCGAAGCGCACACTGATACTTTTTTTCTTCGTATGTTTTTACGTTCCATTTTATCTGTTCTTTTTCCTTGATTATATTTTCTGTTATTTGAGACGTTTTAATCGTTTTCAGTCGTTTCATGCTCACTTCGTATCCATTCCGTTCGGCTTGGTTTATTTCGATTGAGAAGTATCTTGTTTCATTTGTTATAATCCTTTTTCCATTCTCTCACCAGTTTAACACGTTTTTAAATTTACTTTTTTGCAATCGAGTATGGGTTTGCTTTTTTGCTTTTTCCATAATTCCCAATGCTGTATTAGGTGATCTATTACGTCTTCGCAATCGAGTATGGCGTTGTTTATTTTATATGTTGGCTTACCCCATTGATTGTTATTCTTTAAGTTAATAATTATTATTGGGCAGTTGTTATGATCCGTGAAGGCGTTTATTTTATGGTCGATCGCTTTGGTTTGATGCAGTGCTTCGTTGTTTACGTAGATTCGGTCTATTCGCGATGCGGAGTTTGCGGCATTTCTCGTGAATTCTATGTTTTTTATAATTTTCCGATAGGCGTCGTGCTTATTCGCGTGATTGATTAATTCATTTAGCGCATTTCTGTCTCTTTTAAGATCTGGTTTGTAGCCGTGCTTTACGTCGTTTGTTCCTAAGAACATATTGAAGTCTCCCATGATATATCGTAATGCGTTGGTATTGCTCGCGATCTTTTGTTTTAAGTTTTTTTAACGTATTTTCTCTTTCGATCACAGATTCTTGTCTCGCGCCAGGTAGACGTTGTATATTTCGATGTTGTTCTCTTTTCGCTTAGGTTGGCGTATTAAACTCTATTTTGTAGAATCACATTGTGCGTTAACGTACTCGCGAAGTAGCCGGTTCCTAATAATAATTGCCGTACCTTGACAGAATGCACAATTGGGTCTGGATTCTGTATTAATCAGAATTTCTATATCCAATTTTTGTCTATGATTTTCAACGTCTTTGAGGTCTACAGTGTGAGTTTTTTGGATACATAATATGTAAAATTTATGGTGGTCCATGTAGAATATAATATACAAAATTTTCTATTTTCTGACTAAAGCCATTAAAACTTATTGTACCAATGATAAGTCCATCCATAAATTACATATTACATGGAGTCCACGATTTTTACGTTATTATATGTTCAAGGTATGTGTGATTGACACATGCGTTAGCGTCTTATGTTGCGTGGGTTAGCTGTCGGAAGAGTATGATGAGGAGAGTTTTCGGAATCTTGTCTTCCTGGAGCGTTGTTTTTTGGGGGTGTTTTTTCTTTGGTGTTAAGTTTCGGGTAGTGTGATGTATTTAGCCGTGTGAGGTTCACAGTGATTGCTCCTAGTTGTATTGGGATAATGTCATCTTCTTGTTCTTCGTTATTGATGACATTTAAGGCGTCGAAACGGTTTTGCGTGACCGTTGGTACATGTTTTTTTGTTTTCTGTGTCTCCGGGGGAGTGCCTATTTATCACCACTTGCCAGGGGTGAGTTACTGTTGTTGTCATTCTTGTGTCCAAATTGTGGTTCCATGTCCTGACTAGGATCCACGTCTTGGGTGTGTTGCTGCTTTTTCCGTTTTAGTTAAGCTGTATTGAAGGTGGATTGGAAGACCGTTCTTGGGGGTCTTCCGATGGTACTTTTGCATGCCCTGGTAGTGTGCCCGTGGTTGTTGCACGATGGGCAGTAGTCTTTTAGGGGGCACTTCTGCTGCTCGTGGCCATGGCATTTACAGTATCGGCAGAGGGGCAGAGGGGCAGATTTGACTCCCCTGGTCTGGTGACCGTGACTATGCGCCTGGCAATTTTTATTACAGGTGAAATGTTTTTCATCTTTATGTTATCTAGGGATATATTAACCCACCCTTTTTTTATTAGGTTAGTTCCTAAGGGTGCCATACTGTACTGTTTTTGGGTCGCCCCATTGGTTGTTTTTATTTATAGCCATGAGGTTCTCTTCTGGCGCATCACATGGGACTGGGTTGAGAGTCACTATTTCGAGCTTGTTGTTAGCAAGCATTGCATGAATTCTAGTGCAGTAGCCATTTGCAGTTGTAAATATTATCGTGTTGGTTTCAAAGTAGTTGATTATTTCTTCCATATTTGGTATTTCATTGTTCTCATTTTGTTTTTTTAAGGTGATCAAGAATTCTTTAAAGTCTTTAAAGTGTTCCATAATTACACCGTCGACCATGTCGGCGATGTCAACGAGAGGGGCGCCTACGGCAAACAACTCCATAAAGGAGGAGACAGACATGTGTTCAATCCTTCCAGTGAGTTGGAAGATAAGGGATCTTGGTAGGTCTGCTTCTAGTTCTTGCATTTTGTTCATCTATTATCATGTGTTTTGTTGGTATGTTTTTGTTAATGTGTATTATATATCTTACAGGTGATATATTCTGTATCCAGTTGAAACTCACTCATGGTTTACCCCTCACCAAGGTGATGTATTGAGTATGAAAGTATTGTTAATTCACAATACTTGGAAAATCAGAGAAAAAAAACTAGTCTTGTAGCAAGTTGGGGAATTTTCTCTACAAAAAGTGTTCCCTTTTTGGAAAAAAATACAAAAAACGGAAAAAAAAGTGGGGACCAGAGAAAAAGGGAAAAAGGTGAGAAAAAGTGAAAACACTGGGAAAAAACTTTCACCAAATAATGCTATCCACTAGATGGCGTTTAAAAAAAGGTCAAAAATTTGGGTAAAAAAGGGAGTGACAAAAACAATAAAGTAAACTACATTACAGGTATAAGATAAGGTGGCAATACTCTAGGTACCCGGGTTCGTAGTCTTGCTTGTGAAGAATAAATCCAAGTGGTGGCACAAAAAACAGCAAATATTTATATACTTCAAGCTATATACTATAGGTATTTGGCAGATTACCTTGCCTTGCGCTATAGCAAATAGGGGCACAAATCTTAGCTCAAAAGAGCCGTGGAGCTCTTAAATTTGATTTCATCCCATCACCACTTGTTACCAATCCACATATGCCCGTCTCTATGAATATCGTTTTTGTTCTAAATACTCGAAACGTACAAGGAAGAATTACCGAGGAAAGTTGTTGAACAGCTTCACATAAGATGATGCGACTTTGTACGGAAATCCTCCACTCGTTAAGTTGTAGACGGCTGACTTTATGCAAAAACTCGGCCAAA
The DNA here is from genome assembly GCA_000149265.1 of Ciona savignyi. Lineage (NCBI taxonomy): Eukaryota > Metazoa > Chordata > Ascidiacea > Phlebobranchia > Cionidae > Ciona > Ciona savignyi. Next base: position 39,222 of record CH000264.1, on the reverse strand, counting down.
CAACTTGCTGCGTTCTCATCGAATTCAGATCGAATATGTAGGACAATCTGCAACAAGGATAAGGAGGTAATTCATATGAAAAAAAACAAAACAAAAAACCTTTCAATCGAAAGGTTGCAGGTGCGAAACTGTTCGCTAGCTAGCCGGTTGTGTCCATGGGCAAGGTACTTTACGGATATTGCCTGAAACCAGCGGATTAATGGGTTCTACCAAATTGAAAGAACGTCTGAATCATACACAACACACTGCAGTATCTACGGTAACCCTACGGTGGGTTACAATATTACATGGTACTTGCAGTTTGACAAAGTGTCAGTTTATTAGGAATTGGCGTTGATAACAAGAAAGCTACTCTTATCAGTATATATGAATTATCAACAAATGGGGCAAAGCATCATAATATTAATGTAAGAAAATAACGTGCTTATCACTAAGAAATAACATGCTTATCACTTGAAATGTTACTTCATCGCGATAACCACACATAATTTATGTGGAACTTAATATTAAAAAACCGACAATGTAGTAGCAGCACTGTAATGATGATTTATAATTCGTACCAGCATCATCCTTAACGCTTGAGATATATAAAGTTAAATTGCCAAGCAATTGGAAATCATAAAATGTCATTGTAGTAAAACAGTGTAACCAATATGCATGGTGTAATATATGTTATGAATTTGTAATTTTCCTACTGCATGTAAAGCCTAGTTTTAACCCAAACTTACATGCATATGTACATAAACCTCATTCCTTCCTGATTACTACATATTGATGATTAAGATAAATTTATAAATCTTATTATATGCAGTCTTATTACTGTTCTCAGGTTGGTTTATTATGTCACAACCCTTTGAGACGGTGTTCTCTTTTTTAACTACATTTCACTTATTTATATGCATTGTAATTATATTTAAAAGAATATTTAAGAATATTTATTTGTTCTACCACATACGTTTCAATTATTACCAAATTTATTCCTATTTTATATATATTTTTGATTTACCGTATATACTTGCCAATATAGGTCGCAACTTTTTTCCTTGTATTTAACAAAAGTGGAGGTGCGACCAAACCGCTTGACATAAGTGCAAATCGCCACCCAGTCGAAAAAATAAATAAATTTCGGCTACTGCAAGTTATTCATGAAAATCGTATGATCTGCGCTTGCGTACATGCTCTCAGGCATAGCCGTCAACTTAGCGGGCAGCACATCCGCGCATATGATCTGATTTTAACAATAAAAGAAAAAAATACGTTATAACTAGAAGTATGCATGTGATAGTATGCATGTGGATTTGGGAGAGATTATAATAAGACGTAATAATGTTTGCAAAATAAAACTTTGGCTTATTGTTGATTTATTGGCAATCGAAGTAAAAACGACAAATTGCTAATTCTAAAATATATTATGTTGTGGTTACGGTGTAGTAAATTCGCCATTGTCTGTATATTTTCTGTTTTGGAAGTCTTGTACCAATTTGTTTCCCTTGGTTTTCTGTTGCCTGGAAATTCTGCTTAAACCCCGCGACAGTTCTGTTTATGACTATAATCCCCAATCATGCCGTGTCGCTTTTTATGCATGTATCCACCTATGCCGAAAAGTGGTGTAATTAAATCAGTCCATAAAGATTGTCAGACTGAAGAAAACACAGTCGGAATACTCCTTCATTGAAATGGCAGTCTACAATTCGACTAAAAAAACAGAGTTAACGAAGATGAAGTATAATAATAAATTTATTGCTTGTTTTTAAAACGTGTTCTAACGACTATCGTTTTGCCGTTTTTACCCGTTTTCCAATTTCAATAATCCTGATTTATGTTTTCATTGTGGAAACAAAAAATAAACTAAACTAAACGTTTAACGGTAGGGAAGTTGATGAAATTCGTGTTCCCAATGGACTCAAAGTTTCAAGAAATTTTTCTAACGAACCACTAAGCAAAACTAAATCATTTGAACTGTATATACTTCACTGTGTCAGCCTTTAAACAAAAAAAGAATAAAAGCCCCTTTCGTGAGTTGTCGGATGACTCGTGCGAATCACGGCGGCCAAGATTGTCATAAAAGAGAAGGCCTTTAGTATGATTATAAAAGAACGTGGGCTTTTCCGCGCTGGCCGGGAGAGTAAAAGCTTTTACACGTCGTTTTTTTATTAACGTTTTAAAAATATGTTACCTCTTATTTAACCTCGCTTCTATATTAAGCCCTACAAACAAATAGGAAGTTTTCTATGCAAAAAGCTAGGGATAGGGCCTTTTAAATCGCTAGAATTTTAGTGAGACTTATGTGCGAGTGAACCCCAAATAAACCTTTTTTAACACAAAACTAATAGTGCCACCTATACCTTGGCGTGACATATACGATATATATTTAGTTTCGTACTAGCAAGAAAACTTTTTGCAAAATTTGTCTAAATTGATGTCCTGTTCAAGTCTGTAAATTAAGAAATGTCAACCACGTATTTATTATTACCATTTGTAAAACCACGTTTTGTATTTTCATGTTGTGTACGATAAACTGTTGTACAACAACAATGTAATAGCTGTGGTTTAGTTGTGTAAATATATACATCTATATTGAATCAGTGATTGATGTGGAGCTACTTGAAGTATGGTTTCCAATATTTACCTTGTTTGGTCGATCATTGATAGCTGTGCACAAATCCCGCATACAATCGTTCAGTTGTTTGCAACCCACTAATTGAAGTTCATCAATATGTTGAATATGAGGAACCAGGTATTCATCTACATTTCCCAGTTCTGTTTCATACAACACTAACTTCTTGATCTAGAATAAAAGTTTTTAATTTCCTACCAAATATTTCAATTGTTTTATCAATAATATTATCAAAGATGTCCACCATTCTGTTCATTATACAGTGTGAATTGTGGAGCAAGTTCTTGTGGTCGGAAAAGTGGATTTCGCTACGAAACTATTGTTTATGATGGGGATTTAAGACACCGTACAATACATACAGTTCAATTAACATGCTTAACATGAGAATCTTAAGTCCTTATTCCAGAACGCGTTTTAATATAATAAATTAATACGATAAATTTCTACAAAAAACGAAACACGTTAACCGCCACGATATAGTATATTGTGTAATGAATATGGTATTAGCTATTGCGTAATGAATATAGTAGTAACTACTATAATGAATATTGTATTAGCTATTCTGTAATAAATATAGTATTAGCTATTGTGTAATGAATAAAGTGTTAGCTATTGTGTAATAAATAAAGTAATAGCTGTTATGTAATGGATATGGTATTAGATGTTGTGTAATGGAGATGGTATTAGCTGTTGTGTAATGGTTATGGAATTAGGTATTGTGTAATAGATATGTTATTAGATATTGTGTAATGGATATGGTATTAGCTGTTGTGTAATGGATATGGTATTAGCTGTTGTGTAATGGATATGGTATTAGCTATTGTGCAATGGATATGGTATTTGCTTTTGTGTTATGAGTATAGTATTAGCTATTGTTTAATGAATATAGTATTTGATTTTGTGTAATGAATATAGTATTTGATTTTGTGTAATAAATATATTATTTGATTTTGTGTAGTGAATATAGTATTTGATTTTGTTCAATAGATATAGTATTAGCTATTGTGCAATGTATATAGTATTAGCTATTGTGCAGTGGATATAGTATTAGCTACTGTGCAATGGATATGGTATTAGCTATTGTATGAATATAGTATTTGCTTCTGTGTAATGAATATAGTATTAGCTATTGTGTAATAAATATATTTTTAGCCATGGTGTAATGAATATATTTTTATCAATGGTGTAATGAGTATAGTATTAACTAGAGTGTGTCAACCACGTTTTTAACCACCACGATTTATTTAATGCTATTTTTATACTAATATATATTAATGCGAGCAGGGTCCCTAACCACAATTTGTGCGCAATATATTTCATTGCAGTAAATTGTTTTAGCTGTTACTTAATCCTTTTTTATTGTAAAACTCAGTTTTAATTAATTGCCTCTTATTATTATTTTCAGAATAATTGCTAATTAATTATAAATTAATTTTACTGAAACTAAAAATATTGCAACTTTAATAGGTCACAAATGGTGAGTAAGTGATTATGTTATATTTTTATTTGTAATTCTCTTTTATATAGCTCAATGAATGCTAATACTTTCAACCTATTACAGAAAACTTACTTCACTCACTTTAACTTATACCCAAGAGTTTGATTGAAGTTTGAGTCTTTACCTTATATACGTCTATAACCCCCAAACAAATACTGCAGCTGTTTTGCAATTCGGCAGTTGCAGACACATTTTAGTTTTAAATAGGGCTTGTTTTAAACAACTTTAAATAAACGTATTTGATACTTTTAATTAACCTACCCTGATGTTCGTAGATCCCTGTAAAGCACGAAGAAAAGTTTCAGGTGCACAACGATTATCAGCTTCCACCGTTAAGTTGTGAGGTGCTGAACAGAATTTAAGAGCAAACGCAAGATCACGTGCTTGGGCTGTGTTCGGAGGAACTTTCATTGTTATGTCAGTTGGTAGACATATTTCTACTTGTTCTATTATTTCTTTATCCTTTAGTTCATGCATCCAACCTGACACTTTACCAAGTAAAGTATTAAAGTTTTCTTTTTTCGGATCAATATGTTGTCTTGAAATTATATTCAGAATCATTTTTTCTTTTTCCTTCAAATCTTTAATTTCTGAAGTTGGGAAAATGAGTTTAAGATCTGTTTTGGAAGTCTTGTTGCAAATGCCAAACATAAATCTTGCCACAACTTCCCACTGGAACTCTTCAAATATGAAGTCGTAAAGTTGAAATTGTTCATATGGCATGAAGAGCATCATGTAAACAGCAGTGAGAAATTCCTGCCACATCAGGTGAGAAAAATAACTTCGCTTATGTCCTTCTAATATTTTCATTTTCATGCCTGATGCTTTGTCAACATATGTGTGCATAAAGTTATTGGCCATTACTTCTTTGATGTTCACTTTCTTGAAGTCATTTATATTGAAGATTAGTTTTTGTGTTTTGAATCCTTCGAAAGCAAGTTGGCATAATTTCACCAGTTCAAAGCTGATTTGTTTTTCTGACATGTTCGATTTCAAATGCTCAGAAGTCATGTAGTGAGTTAGTGCGAAGATTAAGACTTGCGTCATTGAGTTGATCTCTTTGCCCGGCGATAAACAAATAAGAAGGCAAGCCATGATCAGAATGCAATTGACAGGAACATAGCACAAAGCAGAAAGATTAGGTCGTTTCTTCAGAAATTGTTTGATTTCAGGATACCTTTCACCACAGATCTGTGTTCCGAGATCATCTATGGCATCTTGATCCAGACCCAGCACTTCAAGAACGAAAGTTGGTCGACTATCAGGGTGTATCTGATAGAACTGACCTGGTCTAGAAGTCACAAGTTTTATGGCATTGGGTAGAAGAGCACCATTAAGCAAGTTCTTGATGATGTCGACCGGTTTTTCCCTTCTATTGACCATGCAGCGGTGGGTCTTTTTGGAAAATTTGGTTGCAGCTTCATCTAATCCATCCATCACAATGACAACATTGTGATTATTCTGCAACATGTCGATTAATGCTTTGTTTTCCTTGTCCGAATGGGTAGGGAACATAGTCATGCCGTTGTCAATGAGAAATTGAAGCGGGGTTACCTTTTTCTTAAAATTAACATTTTTCATTGAAATGTAAAACAAATATTCGGTGTCTGGTGAAATTATTTTATCCAAAATGGATTTAGTGACCATCTTGCTAAGGGTACTCTTTCCGATTCCAGGTAACCCTACTATACTTATAGTGTTTCCATGTTGCTTGATATACAGTTGTTTGGCTGCATCACTTGTGCATTGCTTTTCAGCTTCTATAGTAGCAGTTTCTCTAGCTTTTGTAAAAATTTGGTTGATAGATATTCTTGATGCATTAGATTGATAGATTGTATCTAATCTCTTTCGTTCCATATGGTTCTGCCAGTCATAACTTTCGTCCCAATCATCATCAGATCGTTGAATGACGGTAGATATTTGAAGTTGAACCCTCTCTATGGCTTGTTCAAGATTAATTGGCAAGATGGTTTCTCCAACAATTTCATTTGCTCTAACATTCAACTTCTCCTTCAATTCTTTAGCTGAAAAATAATTTAAAACATAGAAAATATTTAAATCGTTTTACAAAAACAAAACCACTTCAGGAAAAAATTGATTTGACTGTTAATAAACCCGTTTAAATGCAGTGTGCAAAATAACTGTTTATGACATCAAAATGTGATCGGTTTATATGTTACCCAAGTCTTCTGTGGTATTTTTAAGCAGCGAATTTAATGAAATCTAAAACAAGGGTATGTAACTTAATGTGTTAACCCTAACTATCTAACTAACTTAATATGCATTATCATGGGTCCCATTTGGAAAAATGGGACACATATTGTGTTTGTCGGGGTTTTTCGTTTTTTTTTCTTGTTTTTTTTCGTCAAAGGTTTGACTGGCATGGCATGTCGCCCCGACATCTACCAGAAGGAATAATGGAATCGTAATGAAACTTGGCCATTCGTTAGACAACATGGTCTAGATATACAAAAACTAAAAGTTTGGGTAATAAATCAAGAGGAATTCCCCTGGGAGATTAAAAACAAAAACAGTATTTTTTAGGAAAATTTTAGCTTTTTGTGGCATTGCGCTTGAACGGCTGCTCCAATTTGAATCATATTTAGTAAAAAGTAAGTGTGTAAATGTTCTCAAAATGATTGTGACAAGCATGCCAAATCGCCCCGACATCTACCAAAAGGAGTAATGGAATCGCAATGAAAATGACATTTGTAAGAGAACATGGGAAAGATATGCAAAAAACAAAATTTTGGGTAATGAATCAAAGGAAATTCCACTGAGACGTTAAAAAACAAAAGTTTTTTTTTGTAATAAATTAGCTTTTTGGGGCATATAGCTTGAACGGCTGCTCTAATTTTATCATATTTGGTGAAATGTAAGACCATTGGACACTGTTCCAATTATAAGTAAAAAAAGCATTTACTTAGGGTAATTTCCTTAAAAACGAAGATATGTCCTGAATTTTGATTGTGACAGGCATACCATATCGCACTGACATCTCCAACAAGAAGTCGACAAATCAGATTAAAACATTAGGAATTGTCCCACATATGTAAAAATAGAAACTTATATACAAAACCTAGGAGAATTCCCAGAAACTATAAAAAAACTAAATCGGGCTGTTTTGGAAAATTAGTTTCATTTCACTGCAGCGTTTGAAAAAACGGATAAATTTAAAACATTTGTGGTGGAATGTTCGTAAATTTAGAACATTTATTCTTTTTTTAACTACACATGGAAAAGAAGTTTGGTTGGATAACTATGGGACCCATGCGTTTATGCTTGCAGAAACAAACTACGTACTTAGTGTATAAAATACAAATTCTGGTAAAGGACCCTGTAGCATAAATATATGGCATACAACATGTGTTTTACAAATAGTGGTGGTTAAACACGTGGTTGACACTCTCTATCTTATAGGATAGGATAGAATAGGATATTCATTCATGTTTATTCCATTGAATGGGAAAATTTTAATGTGTTTTAACCGCCAAATACAAAAAAGAGCCCAGAACAAAGCGATAGTAGGCCTATGGTCTTGCGTTCGCTACCCGGGACCGTGCCCAACTTGGCACGCGAGCTCGTATTTCTGGCACGCTAGTTCAAGGAAATTAGATTCCTTTCTCTTAAAGATGATAACTTAAAAGTTGTTGTATTATTTGAGCTTTGGCCACGTGCATAAAATGTTTATTACCATTAGTTGTAAAGATTTCGTTATTTATTACCGTGTTATTGTTACTCAACAAACACCAAAGAGTACAACAATCCGCTTGCAAATTTCGCAACCTGCTGCCGCATACGAACGTGAGAGAAATTTGTACGTTTGTGAAT
>CH000264.1:1985-26146 GCA_000149265.1 Ciona savignyi | reverse complement strand
TTGTGTGCTGCAAAGTTTCCATTTAAATGTCTGACCTGCAGCAAGGAGGGAGCAGCAACTGATCAATCGACCAATGTCCAGTGCTGGGGGTGTAGAGCCGAACAATCGACGCTGGTCAACAAGCAACAGTTGGAACTAAGAAAGAAATGAATATCTAAGTCGCTAATTATACAGGACAAAACAGGTGCGGTAGCTGTTTATAACGGCTTAGCTAACTTCGTTAGAGAACAGAGTCGCGAAGCTAACTCTGTGTATGGCAAGTGTTTACTGCTAAAGTCCACAAATCCTGTAGTAACTTCTGCACGAAAACCGAAAGTCTCGGCAACGTGAACGTGACTGCCGAGTCTCCCACTGCTGCCGCTCCCACTCCGAAACCCGGGCTGCAGTACCCTGTCTGTAGGAAACCACACTTGATTGGCGCCTGCCGCGACTTCAAGGATAAATCTTACGAACAACGTAAGTGCGTAATCCGGAAATGCCGCCTATTCTTTAAATGCTTAAAGACAGGCCACTCCACGCGAAAATGCCTACACAAAATCAAATGCAGTATAGAAGGTTGCATCGACACCTACCACCACACCTTGCTCCATGACCCGAGATGGATCCTCAGACCCGCAGATAGAATTGAGAACTACACGACCGTTAACGCATGCATCCACTCTCTTGGCGCTAAGAAAAACACCGTGATACCGACCTCCGCATATTTAGACATTGTCCCCGTACGCGTTAGAAGCGGAGGCAAAGAGACGAGAGTGTACGCTCTTCTCGATTCCGGAGCAAACCGCACATTCTGTGACCACCGACTGGCCGATCCGCGCCGCGAACTTTGACTTGTGTACAATGACCACTTCCGAACCGATCAATGTTAAAACGACTTCCATCTCGTTCACTGTTCTTTCGCTTGCTGGCGGCAAAGAGCTTGAACTACCCGACGTTGCGCTTGTTTAAGAAAATTCCCGCTACACCGAGCAAGGATGTTAGATATTTCGACTCATTATTCCTTTTTGCGTAGGGGTTTTGTTGATGTCCATGGTAAATCATAAATTGCGTCTTAACCGAAATACATAATAATGGGAGTTTATGTTGCAATCGCATATATCCGATCCGCATGAACTTAAACTACAGCATACCATTTTTATCCGATGCTGTATTTTCCCGTTTAAAGCCAAAGTTCGGTGAGTGTGTAATGTTTTTAATATTTTATATGTATACCCGTATATTACTGATTTGGTTCCTTTATTTAAATTAAACAGAAAACCGTATCGTCTCTACAGCTGTACCGTATCAACCCTGACCACCAATTACAATTAGAGGACAACATAAACATTCTGTTTTGTTAATCGATACGCGTTACTTTCAAACCATAGCAACTCGTTACTGCACCCGCGGAAGCAACACAACCTAATTTTATGATCGACGAGAAACTCTCCACGTTATGTAAGTGTACTTACCTGAATTTGTTGCCAACTAAGGGCGAAGCTAAAAATATACGGCGAAGCTAAATAATTTGTTGCCAACTAAGGGCCGCAAAACATATACAATTAACTGTACGCGTGGTAAAGTTACGAGTAGAATTATACATGAAGGTACAGCTCATATGTGTGAGTGTGGGACAAAGTTGGACATCAAGAATTTGGACGAAGCCGTTGACATTGCACTTCTTCAAGCGACTAACAGCTGTTTACACAGCAAAAAGGTGGGAAATGGGATGGAAAAATAATATATTCACATGGGTCATTCAACTCCAGAGAAGTTGCGATTATGCTTTCAAACCGAAATTCTTTCAAAACCGAAGCTTTCAAACCGAAGCCTTTCAATCGAAAGGTTGCAGGTGCGAAACTGCATGGTAAAATTTCAATGCGTGGACTTCGAGTTGCAAGCGTCCCCATAATACAACATTACACGCAGCATCATATGTGGGTTAGGAAGAATAACTGGACTAATAGTCGATGTCAAACAGAGCATATCACGAAGCGCAAACAGCGCAGATCCAGAAATAAAGTTTGAACTGTCCAGGACACGTCCGGAAGGTGACGCAACGGAGCATTTACTGAGACAAGTGATTTTAACAAACGATTTTCACAAAGCTGACTAATCCTCGAATCTGGTTTCACTAAATAACTACAACCGGCCGTTCTTTAACAAAGAGGATACAGTCAATTAAAAACTACAAAGAGAATCAAAGTAGAATTAAAATAAAAATGTTTAATGGAGAAGAAATATTTTGAAAGATGTGGTTAAAGGTACTCCAGCAACATAATGGTAATTGATCGAACACATTATCGGATATAATTATCGTCGAAGGAAATTGAATTATTTTCTATAGAGCTAATTCCACATTATCTTTGTATTTAAAATGAATAGGGATAAAACGTTTTTGCACTATGCTGAGGTCATCGCAGTCGAGTGTTGTTAAACGGGTAATGATCACATGACCTCACGTAATATGTTAGGTTACCAAGATGCACTTTGTTGGAAACACTGGAAACTCCCAATCATTGGAGTCGTACATACCCGCCTTACCCAAACGACACAACCAACTATAGTTTGTGCTACTCTATTATAAGATATACATGTTGTACATTGAAATGTTACTACTGATGAATCGGTGTTTATACAGATAAAGTATTGAAGCACAAAATAGAAGTTAACCAAGTGATGAACTAACATTATAATGGTTGAACTGCAATATGCTTTCTATCAGTAATCTATATATAATTGCCAAATTTCATGCGAGCGAGAGATTGCTTACTGTTTGAACAAGATAGCCATAGTTCGTAACAAGGACGCTAGCTCCCATAGTTTAACAAACACTTCAGCAGCAGACTCCAAAGTTCAATTTTTCAATCGGTGACGAAAAGAAAGCCGTGTTAAATTATGTGTCAATTTGTAACAAGCGTTTCGAAATATTTACATTTCACCCAGGGAACCGAATCGGCTATTTGACCGAATTATTTTCGGTTTCGGTTTACTTTATCCGGTTTGTGATTGGTTTCTACTTTCTCGATTTAATACAAGTTTTGGGCTGAGTTACGTCGAATATGACTGAGAGACAACGGTTATCTCCAAGGGCAAGGGAGTCGCGCTAAGGATATGAGTAGTATTTAATGAATCGAGAAAAACAATTTTGTCTCCACTTTTTTAGTGCAAACATGAATTATTGCTTGTGAAGTAAAAACACATTTCGCATTTACAAACATGTTACGGTTATGTTAAGATTATTATTGATTTTATTGTCACATCGGTGCCAACTAGATTAAAGTGTGTACCAAAATGAAACCAGCTAGAGATAGTCAGGACTTGATTGTTAATTGCCTCAGTACTTGCTGGTTCTTTTTGTTGATTACGTAGGCTGTTTACTCAGGGGGATGATGGAAAATATTTTAATTGAAATTTAAGTAAAATAGGTTTAAAAGTGTCAGATCTAACATATGTGCAGCAGATATTATAGAGGGGGTAAGGTAAAGTACGTGTCATGCTGACGTGTTTTAAGATTTCCTTTGGTAATTGTGATACCATATATAACCTACATTTGAGTACGCCTTCTTAGTTCATTACGTCATCACTCCATCGCGTCATTATCACGTCTAAGTCTCATGACGCATTGACACGCAATGCAGTCAAAATAACTTAACGTCTAATATAGTGGGGTCTGCTGGTTTGTCGTCTATTTGGTGGAGGGTTGCTGTGAGCCAGACAGTAGCATATAGCCATGTGTCTACATATGGGGTCGGTACGGAGATCTATCGAATAGCTATAGGTGGCATCGGATCCTAGAACTTGGTCCCAGTCAGTCAGACCAATTTTGAATAACCTGTCCCCACAATTCTACACCAGGTTATAAATATTAGGACAAAACAAATTAATTTAAGTTCATTACCAGGTGCCATGATATTATGTTTCCACAGGTAATCCATGATATGAGGATTAAACATGAATTCATACCGAATTAAATGTCCGTTTATTAACTTTTAAAGCTATTTGTTGCAACAATAATGCGCATTGTCGCGTAATCATAATGAATTACTATTGTCACTCCACAATATATACACATGTATTGTTATATCACAATGTGTATAATATATTATTAATACTGGTTTAAAACCTCATATTTTTAAACTAATCCCACTTGCAAGTGTAATCTTAAGATAGTAATACCCACATGTTTCAACTAATATTAGTGACTAAGTGCGATGTAAGTGATTAGAGGTGAAATAATATTTGTTTTGCAAACTGACTTAATTAGTGATATTGCTTCCCTAATAACAGTCTGCCACTCGTCACGTGACCATTGTAGAAAGTTTAAACTCAAAGTTGCGGCCGCAACCAGTCTTCGCTGACTGGCTTCGTAAAATATACTCCAAAGATTATTAATGATAACAGTAAATTAGGAAAATCAAAAGTGAATACAAGCGAGTGTTTATCATATTTATTCCGCCGCGTTTTAATGACTGAAACAACATTTAAAGTACCACAATTCTGAACTTGCTGTATATTTCTGAATTTTCGATGTGCTAGATATGTTCCACGTGTTCGTTATTTGGTAAGAAGAATGCAGAACAGTCGTAGTTACTTAAATGGCGAAAACCAACGACACTTTCTAGAAATATGAGCTAAATCTAAATCACATCGATGAACAATTTATTCTCTTTATGCACAAGGAATACGAAATTGCATTCACTGTACCAATTGTTTATACGAAAGCATTAGTTGAGCATGCACTTGGAAAGACGGAACATGTTAACTGTGCGTCGGTATTTTTAAGATTAACATTGTTTGCGCGAAATATTTTCCAGGTTAAAATCTTAATTGCGAAAAAAGGATGAGACATCGGATGAACAAGAGAATCAAAGTTTTCACTGCGACGTTTGGGCGTTATACAGTTTAATCGCGGTTAAAATGATGTGTACATTGTAATTTGTAATCCCCATTTATATGCAATGTATGAGACTTGGTATAATAAAAGTTCAGATTCGACATCACTCTCCCGACAAAACCACTGACACGACGAGGTATGCTTTCTGCTACCAATTGTCTTTTCGATATATTTGGCTTCGTTGCACCCGTTGTATTGGAGGCCCGACTTATTTACAGAGATCTCGGCTTGATGAAAACCGACTGGAACGAGGAGGTCAGGGGCCGCGTGAACAGCTTGTTTCATGACAAACATGGATCGTTAGAAGCGTCGAAGTGAAGACTGCCGCTGGGTTAATGAAGCGGCCTATCGCAAAACTTTGTGTGATCGTGAGCGAGCGAGAGAGGAGCGCCCCATGACCTGACCCGGCGTTACGCCTTACTGTATATATTGTGTATAGTATTTTCTTTTCGTTGAAATGTGCCTCGAATCTTTTCTTTGTGTAAAAAATTAAAACTGCTCTGAGACGCATTTTTCCTTTTTTGGCGGGGGAAGATGTAAGATACGCGACCCATTATTCATTTATTTGCGTATATATTTTATTGATGTCTATGATAAATCGTAAATTGCGTCATAACCAAAATACGTAATAATGGGAGTTTATGTTTCAATCGCCTTAAACCCGACCGGCATGTTAGAACTTTCTTTCGTTTTAAATCAGTTACCGCACAAACTGCAGCATACCATTTTTATCCGATACAATATTTTCCGTCCCGTTTAGAGCCAAAGTTTGGTTGAGTGTGTAATGTTTATTGTTTTTATATGTATACCCGTAAGTTACTGCTTTGGTTCCTTTGTTTTAATTATACAGAAAACCGTATCGTCTCTACAGCTGTACCGTATCAACCCTGACCGCCAATTACAATAAGAGGAAATAAACTGGCTGTTCATTTTTCGAAATGTGTCACTTTCAAACCATAGCAATTCGTTACTCCTCCCGTGAAAGTTACACAACCTGTTCAATGTTATGGACGTCGAGAAACTCTTATGTAAGTGTACTTACCTTAATTTGTTGCCAACTAAAAGCTACACAATGTGTTAACTGCAAAATCTATACAATTAACTGTGCGCGTGGTAAAGTTACGAGTTGAAATATACATGAATTTACAGCTCATATGTGTGAGTGTGGGACAGTGTTTGACATCAAGAATTTGGACGAAGTCGTTGACATTGCACTTCTTCAAGCTAATCACAGTTGTATACACAGCAAAAAAGGTGGGAAATGGAATGGGAAAATAATATATTCACATGGGTCATTCAACTCCAGAGGAGTTGCGATTATGCTTTCAAACCGAAATTCTTTCAAAACTGAAGCTTTCAAACCGAAGCCTTTTAATCGAAGGTTGCTTTTTAATCGAGGTTGCAGGTGCGAAACTGCATGTTAAAATTTCAATGCGTGGACTTCGAGTTGCAAGCGTTGCCATAATACAAGATTGCACGCAGCATCATATGTGGGTTAGGAAGAATAACGGGACTTATAGACAATATCACACAGAGCATATCCCGAAGCGCAAACAGCGCAGATCCAGAAATAAGGTTTGAACTGTCTAGGCCACGTCCGGAAGATGGCGCAACGGAGCATTTACTAAGACAAGTGATTTTAACAAAAGATTTTCACAAAGCTGACTGATCCTCGAATCTGGTTTCACTAAATAATTGCAACCGGTTGTGCTTTAACTAAGAGAATACAGTCATTTATACCCTACAAAAAGAATCAAAATAAAATTAAAATAAAACTGTTTGACGGGGAAGAAATATTTTGAAAGATGTGGTTAAAGGTACTCCAGCAACATAATGGTAATTGATCGAACATATTATCGGATAGGACTATCGTCGAAGGAAATTGAAATTATTTTCCATAGAAGTAATTCCACATTATCTTTGTATTTAAAATAAAAAGGGATGAAAGGTTTTTGCCATATGGTAAGGTCATCGCAGTCGGGTGTTGTTACACGGGTAATGGTCACTTGACCTCACGTAATATGTTGGGTTACGGAGATGCACTTTGTTGAATACACTGGAAACTAGTATGCGCTATTGTATTATAAGATATACATGTTGTACATTTGAATGTGACTACTGGTGAATCGGTGTTTGTACAAGTCCAGTATTGAAACACAAAATAAAAGTTAACCAATTGATGAACTAACGCTATAATGGTCGAACTACAATATGCTTTCTATCAGTAATCTATATATAATTGCCAAATTTCATGCGAGCGAGAGATTGCTTACTGTTTGTACAAGATAACGGTGGTTCGTACCAAGTACGCTAGATCCCCATAGTTTAACAAACACTTCAACAACAGACTCCAAAGTTCAACTATTTAATGTCAATGACGAAAAGAAAGCCTTGTTAAATTATGTGTCAATTTGTAACAAGCGTTTCGTAATATTTACATTTCACCCAGGGAACCGAATCGGCTATTTGACCGAATTATTTTCGGTTTCGGTTTATTTTATCCGGTTTGTGATTGGTTTCTACTTTCTCGATTTAAAAATACAAGTTTTAGGCTGTGTTTTAGTTCGGACAAACAAAAACGTTGCCATTATTTCAAAGAACGACAAGCATAATTAATACTGAGTTACGTCGAATATGGCTGAGATAAAACAAATATCTCCTTGGGCAAGGAAGTCGCACTGATGACACGAGTAGTTTTTAATAAATCAAGGAAAATCAACGTAACCCACAAAAACACGGCGTTTTTAATGGTACAATTAACGAGGTTGAAAATTTCGTTCAACTTTTTTGTGCAAACATGAATTATTGTTCGTGAAATAAACACATTTCGCATTTACAAACACATTACGGTTATGTCAAGATTATTATTGAATTTATTGTCACATCGGTGCCAACTAGATTAAAGTGTGTACCAAAAAAAGCAAATAAAGATATTCAGGACTTGATTGTTAATTGCTTCAGTACTTACTGCTTGATTTTCTTGATTACGTAGGCTGTTTACTCAGGGGGATGATGGAAAATATTTTATTTGAAATTTAAGTAAAATAAGTTTAAAAGTGTCAAATCCAACCTGTGTGTAGCAGATATCATTGAGGGGGTAAGGTAAAGTACGTGTCATGCTGACGTGATTTAATTTGGAACTTCTTTGGTAATTGTGATACCATATATAACCTACATTTGAGTACGTCTACTTAGTTCATTACGTCATCACTTCATCACGTCATTATGACGTCTAAGTTCATGATGCATTGACACGCAAAGTAGTCAAGACAACTTAGCTAGCTATTAGCGGCGGATCCTAGAAATTTTGAATAACCTGTTCCCACAATTCTACACCAGGTTATAAATATTCGGACAAAACAAATTAATTTAAGTTCATTACCAGATGCCGTGATATCAATATCGACTTTGTTTCCACAGTTAATCCATGATATCAGGGTTAAACATGAATTCATATCGAATTAAAAGTCCGTTTATTTACTTTTAAAGCTATTTGTTGCAACAATAATGCGCATTGTCGCGTAATCATAATGAATTACTATTGTCATGTATTGTTATATCACAATGTGTATAATATATTATTAATACTGGTTTAAAACCTAATATTTTTAAACTAATCCCACTTGCATGTGTAATATTAAGATAGTAATACCCACATGTTCCAACTAATATTAGTGACTAAGTGCGATGTAAGTGATAAGAGTTAAAATGATATTTGTTTTGCAAACTGACGCTTCCCTAATAACAGTCTGCCACTCGTCACGTGACCAGTGTGGAAAGTTTAAACTCAATAAGTTGCGGCCGCAACCAGTTAGGAAAAATCCCAAGTTGAAGTGATATTACGTCACGTCCCTCTCCTTAGTTCTCCTGTGTTTTAGTAATAATCGTTTCGCCTTCATTCTTAGTTAATCAACGCGCGTTTTCGTTGCTATTTAGGTCCTTGTGTTTTGCCCTTGCTTTGCCAGTTACCGTTATGTTGTGCTTTGTTTGTTTTAAACTAGGTTTTCCTTTATTGCAGAAATAGCCTGCTTATTAACGTTGAATAAAGCTAAGTTAATCGACTTCTGTTGTCGTTTTCCGTTAGCGTCTCAGTTCAATTTATTCAACGTTACTCTCAATCGGAAATGGACAAGCAACTCTTACGTCCGAAGGAACTGAACATTGAGCCGGAAGCCCATAATGCTTCTGTTCACTTTACCTATTGGATGCGCACTGTGAACGATTTCATCGAACATCTGGATGAAGGAAGTCGCACCGCGACTACTGCTGCGAATAAGAAGCGCATCATTGTGAATTGTTTATCTCCGGAGGTGTACGCTCTAGTCGAAGATATCGACTCTTTTGAAGAGATAGTTGCCACACTCAAACGTATGTATATCAAGCGGAAGAACAACGTATTTTGCGCGTTACTTACTCGTAAGCCGCCACCAAAATCCGGAAGAATCCATTCCCCGAATATTTACGAGAACTAAAGGTCTTGGCAAAGGCATGTTCGTTTTCTGACGCCTCCGCTGCCCAATACAAGGACGAGTTAGCACGAGATGCTTTCATTAACGGACTGATTTCACCATCGGTTCGTCAAAGACTGCTTGAAATTGATGATTTAGACCTCCTTAAGGCTTCCGAACTTGCAGAAAGCTTGGATAAAGCGCAGCGACAGTCGCTAATAATGAGTAAACCAGTACCTCCGCTTGCGTCCGTCTCCTGCAATGAACAAGCGCCCGTTACTGACACTCCTACAACCAACGAAGCTGCCCTTGCTGCTACTAGGCGAAGAGTGGGTTTACCTAAGCGATCAACCGAGGTGAATTCATGTTTCTTTTGTGGTGGTATGCAACATCGCAGCCGTTCTACTTGTCCTGCCCGAAATGCCACTTGTTATAATTGTGGTGTAAGAGGACATTTCGCAAGGGTTTGCCGACAACGCGCTACCATTAAACAATCAGTCGTTGGAAATTCGTCAACTGCGGTCTGCATTATGCCTGAAGTTAGTCCCCTTGCGCCGTTTTCCCCTCTAGCGGGAGCACCTTCCGGTTTAGGCCCTGCGCTAGTGGATGCTTCGCTTGAATCTGTTCCGGTCAAAGCACTCGTCGATTCGGGAGCATCGGAAAGTTTTGTCAACAAGGGTTTGGCCGATAAGCTTTCTCTTAAGACTTCTGGTCCTATTTCTCCGATATCTATGGCTTCTTCTCGTCTTTCTTTGACCACGTTTGGGAAAACCTCCGCTACGGTCTCGTTACTTGGTCGATCGTATCACCTCACCTTTGGCGTCATCGATAGCCTGTGCGCCGATGTTATCCTTGGTCAAGACTTCCTTAAGCGACATACCGAAGTCATTTTTCAAATGGGAGGCACAGAAGCACCACTGAGAATCGTGGCAAGTACGCCGCCCACGTTAGCACTTGCAGTTGCTCGATTAAACGCTCCTCGTTTATTCGAATATATTCTTCCCAACTGTACGCCAATTGCTGCAGCTTCTCGTCGTTATAGTACAGACGATCTCAACTTCATCAATGAAGAGATCACCCGTCTTCTAGAATCCGACATCATTGAACCCGCTCGTTCCCCCTGGAGAGCTCCTTTATTAGTGATCTCACGCGAAGGTAAAAGGCGACTAGTTGTAGATTACTCGGTTACCGTTAACCGATTTACTCAACTAGACGCCTATCCGTTACCAAAAATAGAAGAAATCGTCAACTGTGTTGCCCGTGACAAGTTTTACAGCTCCATTGACCTGCGTGCCGCCTACCATCAAGTCCCGCTTAGGGAATGCGAGCGCCATTTCACGGCATTTGAAGCTGGCGCGAAAGTTATATCAGTACAAGCGTCTCCCTTTTGGTGTGACAAATGGCGTTGCCGCTTTTCAGCGAGCCATTGACGAATTCATTGAAATTAATAAGCTTAAGAAAGTATACGCTTATTTGGATGACATCACTGTAACCGGCGCCACACTACAGGAACATGATCGCAATTTGAATGAACTCCTACAAGCTGCTCGTAGACACAATCTCACTCTGAACCAAGAAAAGGTAAAGATTCGCCAAACCTCTATCGACTTACTTGGATACCGTATCTCAAGCAATAACATTCAGCCCGATCCTCGTCGCTTACAAGCCCTGGTCGATTTACCTCCACCTACCAACTCTAAAGAATTGAAACGCGTTTTGGGGATGCTCTCGTATTACGCAAAATGGATCCAGAATTTTTCACTTAGAGTGCAGCCTCTGCTCAATTCGAAACTTTTTCCGTTGGACGAAGCCGCCATTCGCTCATTTAAAGATCTGAAAACCGAACTTGGTAATATAACACTTGGTGTTATCCGCGACGGTATACCTTTCGAAGTTGAAACCGATGCTTCTGACGTCGCTATAGGAGGAGTCCTTTCACAAAATGGCCGACCAGTAGCTTTTATGTCTAGGACACTTAATAACAGTGAGAGAAATTATCCTGCTATTGAAAAGGAAGCAACTGCAATCATAGAAGCTGTTCGCAAATGGGCGCACTTTCTTAAAGGTCGGTCCTTTACTTTGATTACGGATCAAAAATCAATAGCATACATGTTCCTTCGTACCAACCGAGGAAAAATAAAGAATACCAAAATCCTGTTATGGAGGCTGGAGCTCGGACAATACTCCTATGATATTCGACACCGACCTGGTCCCCAAAACATCGTACCCGATGCCCTGTCACGAGTGTGCGCCTCCTCTGGATCTGCTTCAGGATTAGTTAACCTACATGAAGCTATGGGACACCCTGGATATGTGCGACTCTATCATTACGTTAGAAGTCGAAATCTGCCTTACACAAGCGAAGAAACCAAATCCGTTGGCAAAAATTGCAGAACTTGCGCTGAATTGAAGCCTCGTTTCCATCGTCCTCAACCTCGCTCATTGGTGAAAGCCATGAAGCCATGGGACAGAATAAGTATGGATTTTAAAGGACCTGTACAAGGGCGAAATCAGTATCTACTGGTCATTGTAGATGAATACAGTCGCTACCCGTTTGTTTTCCCCCTGTAAAGATATGACCTCTCGCACCGTTATCGGATGCCTCTCGTCTCTTTTCTGTCTTTTCGGCTTCCCAGAGTACATTCACTGCGACAGGGGTACATCTTTTATCAGCAGAGAAACCCGGCAGTTTCTAGTTACCAGAGGTATCGCGACCAGCAACTCTTCACCATACCACCCTCAAGGAAATGGGCAATGTGAGAAAACAAACCAAACTGTTTGGAGGACTGTTAAACTCATCTTGCATAGCCGTGGTCTGCCCCAAACTCGCTGGGAAGAAGTTTTGCCCGAAGCACTTCATGCAATCCGATCCCTGCTGTGCACGGCTACGAACCAAACACCTCACGAGCGGTTCCTTTGTTTCCCAAGACGGGCGATGAACGGTACTTCAATGCCAACCTGGCTTCTAAACCCAGGGGTGGTCCTGTTGCGGAGGTTTGTAAGAACAAAAGGTGAACCTATTTGCGATCAGGTAACTCTTTTAGATGCTAATCCGTCGTATGCTCGAGTACGTCATAATGACGGACGTGAAAGCACGGTGTCAACATCAGACATAGCTCCGTGCCCTGGGTCACCGGAGTCATTAGAAGAAGCGTTCCCCGTAGCTGAACCAGAAGCCCCTGTGATCCCCGACCCACCAGTGCCTGATGACAGAGATGAAGAAGATGCCCCGTCGGTGAACGATACGCCAGCTACCAGCCTCAGAAGATCCGTGCGTGATCGACGACCTCCCGACCGTTTTGGAAATTGGACATTATAAGTTTTATTATCTATTATTTACTAGGGGAGATTGAAGTGATATTACGTCACGTCCCTCTCCTTAGTTCTCCTGTGTTTTAGTAATAATCGTTTCGCCTTCATTCTTAGTTAATCAACGCGCGTTTTCGTTGCTATTTAGGTCCTTGTGTTTTGCCCTTGCTTTGCCAGTTACCGTTATGTTGTGCTTTGTTTGTTTTAAACTAGGTTTTCCTTTATTGCAGAAATAGCCTGCTTATTAACGTTGAATAAAGCTAAGTTAATCGACTTCTGTTGTCGTTTTCCGTTAGCGTCTCAGTTCACAAGTGAATAGTGTACAAACGAGTGTTTATTATATTTATTTTGCCGCGTTTTAATGACTGAAATAAGATTAAAAATACAACAATTCTGGACTTGCTGTATATTTCTGAATCCTCGTTGTGCTAGATATGCATTAACATATTCCACGTGTTCGTTATTTGGTAAGAAGAATGCAGAACAACCGTAGTTACATAAATAAGGAAAACCAACGATACTTTCTAGAAATATGAGCTAAATCCAAATCGCATCATGTTAAACAATTTATTCTCCTTATGTACAAGAAATACGAAATTGCATTTACTGTGCCAATTGTTCATAGGAAAGCATAAGTTGCGCATGCACTTGGAAAGGTGTGAGGTGCACCAACATGTTAACTCAGAGAGGAGCGCCCCATGACCTGGCCCGGCGTTACATACCATTTTTATCCGATACCATATTTTCCATCCCGTTTAGAGCCAAAGTTTGGTGAGTGAGTAATGTTTACTGTTTTATACGTATACCCGTAAATTACTGATGTGGTTCCCTTATTTTAACTATACGGAAAACCGTATCGTCTCTACAACCGTTCCGTATCAACCATGACCGCCAATTACAATAAGAGAACACAAACTGGCTGTTTATTTAACGATGCGCGTTATTTTCAACCCATAGCAATTCGTTACTCCTCCCGTGAAAGTTACACAACCTGTTCAATGTTATGGACGGCGAGAAACTCTCCACGTTATGTAAGTGCACTTACCTTAATCTGTTGCCAACTAAGGGTATCTACTCGATGTGTTAACCGCAAAACCTATACAATTAACTGTGCGCGTGGTAAAGTTGCGAGTAGAATTATACATTAAGGTACAGCTCATATGTGTGGGACAAAGTTTGACATCAAGAATTTTGACGAAGCAGTTGACATTGCACTTCTTTAAGCGACTAAGAGCTGTTTACATAGCAAAAAGGTGGGAAATGGGATAGGAAAATAATATATCCACAAGGGTCATTCAACTCAAGAGGAGTTGCGATTATGCTTTCAAACCGAATTTCTTTCAAACCGAAGCCTTTCAATCGAAAGGTTGCAGGTGCGAAATTGCTTGGTAAAATTTTAATGCGTGGACTTCGAATTGCAAGCGTCCCCATAATACAAGATTATACGCAGCATCATATGTGGGTTAGGAAGAATAACGGGACTAATAGGCGATGTCAAACAGAGCAATAAAGTTTAAATTGTCTAGGACACGTCCGGAAGATGGCGCAACGGAGCATTTATTGAGACAAGTGATTTTAAGAATACATTTTCAATTGTGAATTTTTGGTGGCGTGTAGAGGCCAAGAAGCTACGTGTAAATTCTGCGGAAAAAATGGCCACAAACAAGCTGATTGTAAGGATAAGGGAAATAATTATCCACCGCTTACAGATAAGGATGCCGCAATTAGGGTCACCGCCGATACAAATCATGACGTCACAGCGCTGAACGCCGCAAGGAAGATGGTCAACACAAACTCACAACCGGCAAGCTGCAATATAAAACAACCTGAGACATCGTCAACGCCAAAGAAAACAAGACAATAGCCGTCTACCACAAGTGCTTCCACGGAAGCTTTCGAAAACCAACGGACAGCAGACAAAAGACAAAGGTCAAAAGGTTCAACGGACTCCAATGAACCTGACCAGAAAAGTGTTAGCATGTGTGCAAGAACGTACACAGTTAATGCCTTGCGTGCGGCAAAGAGGGCTTAACAAATGAAGTTAACCCGACATTTCACTTCTGGACATGTAAAAAGGGAATTCAATGTTATTGAACCATGCTGCACGAGTGAGGATAGATTCCTCGCCGATCAAAAATCAAAGGTCATCCACTGCATATATTGCAACAAAACAATGATAAAAATGCCGTGTTGCTCGACCTTTAACCTGGAAGATCAGGTTGACGAAGGCACATTCAACTGTCTCGGCTGCGATAAGCTTTCACTGGAATGTGGCTGCAATCAGTTGAACACCATACCACCAAAAACGCTATCCCGACAATGCACGAACTGCAACAATAAGATTATACACTGCGACTGTGATAAAATCATGTGGCGACGCATTGAGAAATCCGAACCATTTACTTGCGGTTGCGGCATAGAATAGGAAGCAGACACCGACGAAGGAATTCGACGATATTAGCAAACTCGGATACCGGTATATTACACTATTTATTGTTGTTTGTTTTAATAAAATTACCAAAACCTTTAAGGATAATGCAACTACGAATATCCACACCTAATGTCGCTGGGATACAAAATCAACTTAAGCGAAAAATATATTACATTTTTTTAAAGTAAACAATCGGAAATAATATTGTTACAAGAAACGCACAGCACGGTGGAAACTGAAAAACTTTGGGAGTGGCAAAATCGTCTGGTCACATGGTACAGCTAATGCTAGAGGTGTAACGGTATTATTCACGAAGAATACGCACATACAAATAAATAACACTATTACAGACACGACCGGTAGATATATAATTGCAGAGTGCAGCATAAACTCATATAATATAGCGGTGGGTTGCTTATATGGGCCAAACGTAGACGACCCACGCTTTGTTGAAGAACTGAGTCTCGAATTGAATAATCTGAACTGTGACAAGCTTATTCTTGGTGGAGACTTCAATGTAATACTAGACGATACACTAGATAAGATGGGCGGTGCGCCACAACATGGAAATAAACAGGCCCGGAAAGAGCTGCTTCGTCTCATCGAACACCACAGCGTCTCATCGAACACCACCGTTTGTCGGCACAAGATTGGATTACTTCCTGATCTCAAAGAAATTAACACACAAGTCTGATCAGTGCGAAATCTCACCAAGTGTCAAAACGGACCACAGTCTCGTATGTGAGCCAGAGAGTAGCATATAGCCATGTGTCTACATATGGGGTCGGTACGGAGATCTATCGAATAGCTATAGGCGGCATCGGATCCTAGAACTTGGTCCCGGTCAGTCAGACCAACTTTGAATAACCCGTCCCCACAATTCTACACCAGGTTATAAATATTCGGACAAAACAAATTAATTTAAGTTTATTACCAGATGCCGTTATATCAATATCGACTTTGTTTCCACAGGTAATCCATGATATGAGGATTAAACATGAATTCATATCGAATTAAAAGTCCGTTTATTTACTTTTAAAGCTATTTGTTGCAACAATAATGCGCATTGTCGCGTAATCATAATAAATTACTATTGTCATGTATTGTTATATCACAATGTGTATAATATATTATTAATACTGGTTTAAAACCTAATATTTTAAACTAATCCCACTTGCATGTGTAATATTAAGATAGTAATACCCACATGTTCCAACTAATATTAGTGACTAAGTGCGATGTAAGTGATAAGAGTTAAAATGATATTTGTTTTGCAAACTGACGCTTCCCTAATAACAGTTTGCCAATCGTCACGTGACCATTGTGGAAAGTTTAAACTCAATAAGTTGCGGCCGCAACCAGTTAGGAAAAATCCCAAGTGAATAGTGTACAAACGAGTGTTTATTATATTTATTTTGCCGCGTTTTAATGACTGAAATAAGATTAAAAATACAACAATTCTGGACTTGCTGTATATTTCTGAATCCTCGTTGTGCTAGATATGCATTAAGATATTCCATGTGTTCGTTATTTGGTAAGAAGAATGCAGAACAACCGTAGTTACATAAATAAGGAAAACCAACGATACTTTCTAGAAAAGAGAGCTAAATCTGAATCGCATCATGTTAAACAATTTATCTAAAATCTTCGCTTTGGAGTTCGGCCGTTACACAGTTTAAACGCGCTCAGAATTGATACCTCGCAGTAATAGCTCAACATATGTAAATTACATGTGTGTATGTCGGCCCCATTTATATATGCAACATATGGGACTTGGTATAATATTAATCAACTCAAGCAAATAAACCAACCAACTTACCGCGGCTTGTTGCTCCCCCTCCATATCAGCTTCTCGTACTTTGAGCTTGAAGCCTCCACAGGAATCGCTTGTCTCTACGCGTCGTCTTCGTCGGTTCCACGTAGCCTATAAGATTTCTGCACAAAGTAGTAAAAATAAATTCATTTATTGCTGACAATTACAAATTACTCATTTTACATTGGTATTATTATTTAAAGAAATTGTTTGTATACATACACCTAGCACCACCTTTTACTTTGCACCGGGAAATCCAGCAAGAATCCCGACTTGTTCCTCGCTACAAGTCTCTCTCAGTGATTCTCTTGTTCAATTAGTAGTTTCTACATGGTAGATTGGGGTTATCATCAATATTTAAAGTTATTATTCAGGAACCTTAGATATCAAACACAAATCAATTGGCACAATCGCCATGGATAAACATATCTATTGAAGGGTGATTGGACTAAACAACACAATGGTTATAAACTACAATTCTTACCAGAAAGTAAACAAAAAACGGGACTCGTATCGTATTGATAAGAACGCAAGATCTTTGTATAAACATAACATGTGCGGTCGTAAATTTTTACGTTTTAAGGTTCTACACTGTGTTTTAACTCACAAACAACAAAATCGGATGAGAATTGACAAACGTTTTATAACGACCGCACACATAAACAAATAATTATTAAATGCGATTCCGCTCACGCTTTCACTGTGCTGTCGAAATCCCAGCAAGGAACACGGGATACTTGTTTCGTCTCCACCGATGTCCGTTCTCGACAATTCTTTTCTCCGCAAAAGCTGGTTCTGATGTTTTCTGCAGATTTTGATTTAATTATAATGCGTATTAATCACATAATTGTCTCCAGCCTCATGTTTACACTTTGTACAGGGAATCACAGAGAAAAAGTGAAGGATTACTCGCCTCTCTAAGTCGAGGAATCCCAAGTTCTAATTATATAAGATACTATTACTATTGTCGGTCTTATCTACCCCCTTTTACAGGAACCCCAGGAAGTATCGTCGACCACCTGCTTGTCACAGCCGCTTCGTGTTTGATCGTTTCCACAGTTGATTAAATAGTTTGTGCGTGGTGGATATGGTTAATATCAATCAATAGTTCATTATTAGGATGATGTTATTATTTCATCAGTAACTATATAACCATAAAATTTAAATATTTTGGTGACAAATGGGCTGCAACGATGATTGTATGAAAGTACAGATAATCGCGTGTCACGCGACTAAAATTCATTTCTTGGTGACAATTAAATTACAGTTTGTCTTAATGTAAGGCTTGTAAATAAAAATTAACCTTATTTCTTAATATTGCATTAAAAATACAAACCAATCTGCAAAACCTAACCACGCTTTATACCTACTTAAGGATGAGGCCATGTATTTGGGTCAAATGTGAAAAGTTTGTCACACGCCGATAAGAGTGTTTCATAAAATTGGGTTCGTTAATATTTTCGAGTAACTTCAATTACACAAACGCCATTCACAAGTCGATTGTTAAACTTTTTTAAGTGTTACAATGTGTGTTCGTTATAACAATACGTTTGTAATTGCATAAAAACTATTTTAACCAATACTCGAGACACATTTTCATGCAAAGTTTCCATGATAAATTAATTCGTCTGTGGTAATCGCAATACCCGTTTATTATTATCGTCGCTGAGTGATATCGAAATATCGCGAATATTTATATATCGTTGCAGCCCTAGTGACAAATATGCCCCATAATAATGTATTTCGACTGATTATGAGTTATTTCTAGTTGCGTATGAATACTGGAAATAAAAAGTTAGCTGGGCAGCAACGTTAACGCGCCAACCCATTAAGGTGGATATCAATTATGTACACAATTCTATGACGTAGCACAAATACGACGCGTCTCACCTTTGCACACAAAACACCAGCGAGGACCACAGATCGCCTCCTCTGCCACAAGTCCCTTCTGCTGCTCTGCTGATTGAATAGTTTTCCCCGCAGGAGATCTTCGTTGCAATTAAGTTACGAATATTTTGCTATCTCTATACAACTTCTAATCCAGGAAATGAATGGTTGGATGAGATGCTACCATTTATAACACAGAAACGCGCAAACACCTTTGTTATTGCCTTTTTCTCGTTGAGCCCAAAGTTGACCTCATAACTGATAAGCAACTCACTAATTACGATCGCTGTGTTTGAACAAAGATAATTATAGTTTGATGACAAACATTCTTCCAAAGTTGAACGACCGATTGTTATAACAACATCTTACATTGATGGTGGTCGATATACCAC
Source organism: Ciona savignyi (assembly GCA_000149265.1). Classification (NCBI taxonomy): domain Eukaryota; kingdom Metazoa; phylum Chordata; class Ascidiacea; order Phlebobranchia; family Cionidae; genus Ciona; species Ciona savignyi. Next base: position 6,990 of record CH000264.1, on the reverse strand, counting down.
CTTGTATAGCTGTTACCCTCTGGTGAATATATTTTGTCGGTCATCCGATCAACGAGTTCGCCTGTAGAAGATACAATAAATGTGGGTTCAATCTGCTGTGCGAATGGTTATGATACTTAGGGGTCGGGTAACCATGGCAAGAAGGACAGCCATGCTACATTTATACACAACAAAATATATACAATATCTGGTTTGGATTTAAATACATTGATATCTGTGGTTTCAATGCGTTTTTTCACAATCCACCATGCGCAATATCTACCATTAAGCCGCAATAATGGTAACACCTGCGCCAACTAGCGACATGAAATACGATGCACTGGGATGGCTGGTAGCAATCGAACGCCTTGCGACACCAATCGGATTTCTTGTGAGAAAAGTCGATTTAAGAATATTAGTTACATTTCACCGTTACATAACCAGTAGTCGGTGAAAACTAGACCGCATAATCAAATTTTTAATGGAGCCCTCTCTGGCTTCAAGTTTTTAAACAAGGCACACAATGGTTGAAGCCAGCAACATAAACCCAGTGGATTATTAAGTTGAATAAAACTAAAAAAATCCAACCCCGTGTTGAAGGGTTCCGATTGGGAAACCCAGTAACCCCCATATTAGTGAAATATGTTGAAACTAATTTGTAACAACGAATGTGATCACGTTTATTGCGGACATTATTTGAACAGGGCTTGAAAGTAGAAACAAGATTCGAAATGAGGTAATTGCAAAGTTGTAAATGTCGTTTCGCTTAACGTTGTGGGTTGAGCTGTCGTTTCGCTTAACGTTGTGGGAAGTTGGTCATGTGGTATTGGGGGGGCTATCGTCAATAAAGTTATCACTTCAACGCCATGTGTGAACATATGGGGGTTGAACGGGTGAATGGTCGCAAGCTATAGTTGTTGATGCTGTATATATGTCAACTGTATTGCCATGTTGTTGCCTATTTTCGTACTTGAACAATTTCAATCTGCTAGAACAGGTGCTGGTGATTAACGACGCTACATCAGTGTGTTGCTAAGATGGAAGGACACGATCACGTACACAGTTCAATAACATTCTTCTTTATTTCTAATAACTTTTGTCGTCATTCGAAGAAGTCGGATTAGTCAAGTTAGTGGTTGGGGGCGTGAGACAGTTAGACCAGGACTAGGGTCTGGGAGGGGGGGCAAAGCGTAGAATTTAAACGGAGTAGCTTTAAACAGAATCGATGTACAAGGGCCGACCGGAAAGTGTTAATTTATGAGGGAATTTTTGGTTGATTTTTATAAATATAATGCTACTCAGTGGCGCGGACGGCGTCTATTTTATCTTAACCAAGCCGTCCGCACGATGGCCGGACCGTCACCGATGCTCAACAGCGGGGCGGAAGGGGATGGATGGGTTCGTGTAGTCAGCTGTTTTGGTTGAGAGGTTGGGGGCTAAGGCGGAATTCAAAGGATATATATTAAAATAAATAATTGGATGGGATGTGTGGGAGACGATACAACACAACCACAGCGTCTCTCCCGCGACAACAATCAATGTTGGATAATGTGTTTTTATTGGTCGAATCGGCCCGGAAAAAGGGAGGGAATAAAATATGACAACCAACCACAATGAATTATTTGCATTTTTTGCAATTATTGAACTTTAATATACATTTTTCACGAGTAAAAAATAAATTAATCAACATTTGAGTCACTTTACCACATAGACAACGTCAGAATTTCGCAATAATAAAAGATACCATTCACACATTATAATATTATCGGCACAAGGGATGATACCTGGGTATTTAAACAACAGGTTGATATTTATTTGTATTGCAACTTGTGCCGTACTTCGCATAAGCAGTACAATTATGGTCCAGGATTATAGATACACGTCTTAATTTTACTTCGTTTTTTTAATTATTCTCAAATAAATGTTGGATTTTAATCAGATTAGGGCGAAACCACTTTATCCGAGAGCCAAGCGAACACGATGTCCTCATAATCTGCCCTCCACTGGATATTTGTCTTGGTTTTCTCGAGCGCTTGGTCCACACTGCTCACTCCTGAACCAAGTTGGCCGGCGTTTTCAGCTTTGAATGCTTCCAGCTGAAACAAGCTCAGTTAGGTGGGTTGTATTGCGACCGATTAGCTTGGTGGGTTAGTGGATCGCCTTTCAGCGGAAGGATTCGAAACTGACGCTAGCTGGTCGGTATGGCCTTGGGCAAAGCACTTAACGGACATTGCCTGAACCCAGCGGATTAATGGGTTTCACCAAATTGAAGGAACGTGTGAATCATACACAACACACTGCAATAGTTCCGGTAACCCGACGGTGGGCGCGAGGTGATCTGATTGCCCGTGTGGTAAACCCCTTGGTTTTCCATTACCAGGAATAAACATGAATATCCTATCCTGTTTTGTCAGCCTGAAGATTATGGGATCTAAACCAACCACTAGCTGGTGGGTTGTCTTTGAATAGAAGTTATGGTGGGAGTTGAACCCAGTAGTTCACTGGATTGAAATGTATTGTTACAATTCCATCATAATCAATCCATTGAAAAGGCTTCTGCAACACGAAAGCAGGCTCGCAGAATTACAATGATTGTCGGCTTAGATTTGGGGTGATAGTTAGAAGATAAACATGAATATCCAATACCTCTTGTAGTTCAAACTGGGTGGAGAAATGAGAAGTGCACGAGCTTATAATTCCACTGAAGGAGAAGAAACCAGTCCCGTAGCTGCAAAAAAGAGGAATTTTAATTGAATTCTTTTAGATTTTAAAATAGTGAAATATTAAATGTCGGTAATAAAATAAATTTGACGATTACCCGTGTGTTAACACCCTTAGTTTTCCATTGACAAGTATAAACATGAATATCCTGATTATCGACGACCCACATACTTACACTCCATAGATGAAGTCCCAGTTTCCCCTCAAGAAATCCCATGTGATATCTCGTGCGTATTCATTGTAGCAGAGATCCTGGAACACACTAGACGCGTCCTGCTTCCTTACCGCACTGTCGTTCGCCACGATGAAATCCAAGAACCTGAATGTTTATGTGATAAGATGGAATGTAACATGTGTTTGTTGGATCACCATGTGTTCGCAGACATGGACGGTTGTGTTGTGTTGTGCAGTTTATAACATTCCGGCCATAGATATTTGAATTCGAAACCAGCTGCTAGCTGGTTGGGTGTTTCCTTGGGAACTTACTCCAAATCGTGTTTTAAAATAAAACTGAAGAAATATTAACAATATATCCCCCCCTCTTACCTTCTAACAACCCAGGGAGACCGCGTGCACGAGAGTCCATACTCCAATTTCGCTTTCTCCTGCGAATTCGACTCCACCTGGTACTTCCCCCACAGAAAGTCCCAGATCTCGGATCCACCGAATCGCAACGCGTTGCAATACACAGATGTCCTCAGATTCGCTGTTATACTGTGATGTCACACACATGATTGTTATGTAACCATATGCACTGGGTTAGAATTTGTGCGGCGGGTTGGTCCAGCGGTTTAGTGCGACGCCTTTCAATCGAAAGGTTGAACATGCGAAACTGGTCGCTAGCTAGTCGGTTGTGTCTTTGGGCAAGGCAATTAATGGACATTGCCTGAACCCAGCGGATTAATGGGTTCTACTAAATTAAAGGAATGTGTGAATCATACACAACACACTGCAATAGCTGCCGGTAACCCGACGATGGGCGCGAGGTGATCTGACGATTGCCCGTGTGTTAACCCCCTTGGTTTTCCCATTCACGAAGATAAGGTTGAATATCCTATCCTATTCTAGAAAGTTGAATTTTATTTTGTGATGAATTCCTAAGTCCCTACCATCGAAATTTCCACACAAATCAATCATGATAAGCAAACCACCTGTTCATCTGAGCACAGTTATACCCACTTCGCCACTTACTTGTTATTCCCGGTGGTTTTCCATTGGTTAAACTGCGTCATTGCATTCGTAATGCAATCCAGGTGTCCGTAGCTGCAAGCCGTCCATATTGCATTCACTCTCTGATATCTATGGATATTATTTCAATTCAATAACAATAATATTACAAGATCTTCTTTTTCAAATTTCATGAAATTTGTTTTTAAACACGGACATATCCATACGCTTAGTACACCATTACTGGTCGAGATGCCAACTTACTGGTCGAGATACCAACTTACTGGTCAAGATACCAACCTACTGGTCGAGATGCCAACTTACTGGTCGAGATGCCAACTTACTGGTCGAGATACCAACTTACTGGTCAAGATACCAACTTACTAGTCGAGATGCCAACTTACTGGTCGAGATACCAACTTACTAGTCGAGATACCAACTTACTGGTCGAGATACCAACTTACTGGTCGGGATACCAACTTACTGGTCGAGATACCAACTTACTGGTCGAGATACCAACTTACTGGTCGAGATACCAACTTACTGGTCGAGATACCAACTTACTGGTCGAGATACCAACTTACTGGTCGAGATACCAACTTACTGGTCGAGATACCAACTTACTGGTCGAGATGCCAACTGACTGGTCGAGATACCAACTTACTGGTCGAGATACCAACTTACTGGTCGAGATACCAACTTACTGGTCAAGATACCAACTTACTGGTCGAGATACCAACTTACTGGTCGAGATACCAATTTACTGGTCGAGATACCAACTTACTGGTCGAGATACCAACTTACTGGTCAAAATACCAACTTACTGGTCAAAATACCAACTTACTGGTCGAGATACCAACTTACTGGTCGAGATACCAACTTACTGGTCGAGATACCAACTTACTGGTCGAGATACCAACTTACTGGTCGAGATACCAACTTACTGGTCGAGATACCAACTTACTGGTCGAGATACCAACTTACTGATCGAGATACCAACTTACTGGTCGAGATACCAACTTACTGGTCGAGATACCAACTTACTGGTCGAGATACCAACTTACTGGTCGAGATGAGATCCGCCATCCACCCAAGTCACATTCTGATACAGCGGTTCCACCAGCGACAGCAGATACGA
>CH000268.1:62152-126534 GCA_000149265.1 Ciona savignyi | reverse complement strand
CTGTGGGGTTGTGTGATAAAAAAGTGGAAGATGGGTGGTATAGGCTGGGCGAAATGGGGGGTTAGGGCTTCAATATGGAGTGGGCCTGTGATGGGGGGGGTCATTATAAGAAGTTAAAGATGTCAAACCCTTTTTTGGAGGAAGGGGAAGGATAAAAAAGTGGGGGGTTGTGTGGGTGTGATGTGTGGGTGGGATGGGGGATAAAAAGTTGGGGTTGGGTGGCTTTGTATGAAGGAGTTATGATGTTGGGTGATGGGTGGGGCATAATGGGGTGGGTTTAATAAAATAGGTACAATAGATTACCTAGCGCTCACCTAGATAACTCTATAATCGGGTTACCGGAATTATTGGAATGTGTTGTGTATGATTCACACGTTCATTCAAATTAGATAAGGACATTCCTCAATGAGAAAACCGTCTTGTTACATAATGACGTTGTCATCATGACGCAGACTGTAACTGTGTAACTGATTAGGTCATACTTACAACACACATTGCAAAACTCCCAGTAATAAATCATAAATATCTTATGTCGTCCGGTATTTATTCAAGCATGTGTTAGTCACGCTTTCTCTTTGACCTTTACGAGTTCTCTTATTTAACTTTTATTTAACAAACAGATCGCGTATTTAACTTTTATTTAACAAACAGATCGCGAATTTAACTTTTATTTAACAAACAGATCGCGAATTTAACTTTTATTTAACAAACAGTTTGCGTGTTTACAAAGCGATGAACAATAAGTTTAACTGCTAGCTTAGCACATTCGTCCACATTGCATCAACCCTCCCACAGAGGACAACCGCGATCGTTTCCGTATGGAGAATAATAAAGCATACACTCAACAGGGAAATTAAAAATAGTGGTGGTTAACACGTGGTTAACTCTCTCAAATAGCTTAACCAGAAATAACTCAATTCGACAATTATTTCAGACGGTGACGAGAGGCCAAAAGAGAAACTCAATTCAAAACAGGTAATATTTGTTTCATTTTTATTTCCATTTCGGCTTTCTCTATATTATACATTTGTATACATTTTCATTTTAAACTCTTAAGTTTCTGTGTTGTAACTTTTTTTGTGTGTTTTATTATTAGTTTTAACAGATAAAATAAATAATTAAACAAATTTATTATCATAGTTTTAAAACTTTCTTGCTTTTAATAATTATTTTTTCAAATTTATTTTCCTTCTTTTTTGAAACTTACATATTTTATTTATTTATTTTTTTATTTATAAATGTTTTTTCCTCTATATTTTAAAACTTTCATGTTTTTAAGAAGCTTTTATTTATTTATTTTTTTGAAAAAATTTTTAAACTTCCTTTGTGCAGCGTCGGCGAAAACAAAGAGAAGAAAACGTGAAAAAGATTGGAACCCATTATTACGAAACAGCTAATATTAAAAACCGAAATCGCAACCGAAAAATAAAAGAAAATAAAAAATAACATTTTCGCTTAATCGTTGTTTTGTGAATAAATCAGAAAAAAAGAACGTATCCAGTAAATAAAGGCGATGTCATATTTAATTTGTAACGTAGATGAACTAATGATATGTTTTTCCTGGGATTTACCTTGTTTGGTTTCTCTTTAACCTACTCTCCGCATACAGTTCCTAGTTTATAATCCTTGGATTGAAAACAGTCCCAAGCTAGTCGATTTTGTTTTTAGGCAAGCAAGGAAGTTAATGAACATTTCCCTAATTCAGTGAATTAATGGTTTCAACAAAATATAAATAAATGTCTCAATCATAAAAAATACACTGCAATAGCCCTGGTATAACATTAACGGGGACGTCCCCTTTCGGTGGAGAAGGTTAATTTTTGAAAGAATGTCTAGGACAAAGTTCACTTGTCAAACAACTTGAATTTCTTCGAAAAATGAAAGAGAAAGATTTTAAGATGATAGTTTTTATGAAAAGAAACATTTATCTGCGTGGTGAAATTAAAAAAGAGGGTTGAACCTATTGGTATAGTCATATGTTTGTCTGCTGTGAGTCATTGTTCAAAACACAATTGCGATGTCGCAACTTACAATGCCCGGGTTATTTCCCCCATAACGAACCATGATGTATAAAAACGAAATTTCACAATAGCTGGTCGATATTTGCCCGCGGAGATCAGTGGCATTCATAGTTCTTCCGCATTTTTTCTTGTATCATCAAAGGAAATTGCGTAAGGAAGATGGAGAATATTGAATCCCATCAGGTTTGTCACAATATTATTGTATTTATGACGTTTTTGTGTTTTAAGATTAAAAAGACTTAACGTGTGGATAATAAATTTTTGGTAACGATTTATGTATTTTATGTTCAGTATTGTTTGTTTATGTTGCTCAGTATTGTTAAGGCCGAAAGGGGTAGTTTCGAAACCAGCCGCAAGCTCTTGTGCGTCGTTTTTACGGGCAAATCAGGGAATCGCGTAAATACAGTGGATTAATGGGTTCTACCAAATTTAAATGGATGTCTTCATTATACACTTCGCACTGTAATAGCTATGGTCCGACCGGGTAGTCTGGCGGTTTAGTGTAACGCATTTCAACCGAAAGGTTGCAGATGCGAAACTGGTCGCTAGCTAGTCGGTTGTATTCATATGCAAGGCACTATACAAGCATTGCCTGAACTCAGCGGATTAATGGATTCTATCGAATTGAAGGAACGTCTATCATATACAACACACTGAAATAACTCCGGTTAGTCGACGGTGGGCGTGAGGTGATCTGACGATTGCCGGTGTGTTAACCCCCTTTGTTTTCCCATACACGGGGATAAACATGGATATCCTATACTGTCCAATGGTAACCCGACGAGGGGGTGATAAATTCTGACTATTGCCCGTGCTGAAACAATACCATTTTGTTGTACAGCTTCCCAGTAATATTCTGGCCAACTCTGCATGTCCAAATTACTATTATAAAGAAGGTTGTTTTGGAATATGTTACGTAATAAACGATAGAATATTCCTGTTTTTTCCCCGTGATTTCGTCATATCACCTCGCGGCCACCGTCTGGTTACCAGAGCTATTGCAGTGTATTGTGAAAGATTAAGACTTTTTTCAATTTGCTAGAACCCATCATTCCTTTGGGTTTAGACAATTTACGTAAAGTGTCTTGCCCATAGACACAACCGACTTGCGAGCGACCAGTATCGAACCTGCAGCCCTTTCGCTTAAAGGAAACGCACTAACCCACAAGACTAAATCGTAGAAATTTTACAATTCACATCTTTCACGCTTATTTTAACACAGAGCAACCCATTTTAGCTCTAATATATCAATGTAGTTCGATTGTTAACTCTAACATGTCAATTTTCTCCAGGAACAATGTAAAATAGAGCACAACGCTTTGGTGACAGAAATCAACGTCTTACGTCAGAAGCTTCTGGAATTAACTTCTTTAACAAATATTTATAAGACATTGACGTCATCATTAGGTAACAACGAGAAGAAAGTACTTGCGCTTCAGGTGTGACGTCATATTTGTATTGTCGTAATATTTCGTTCTTATGGTATACGTCATAGATTAGTATTTTACCGGTTATTTGATCATCCGATATGAGTCAGTTTCGGTAAGATATTAGTGCTCCCAAGATATTTTATTAATAACGTTAGTATTTTACAGAAAATGGTTGCACGTCAGAGTGACGTAACCAGGACAATAACTGATGACGTCGGAAAAAGCAACGAAGAAAACAAGAGAGCTGTACTCGGATTGGAGCAGAAAGTGAAAGAAGTTTTAAAAGAAACAACGGAATTGAAACGAAAACAAATGGAACTCGAGAAGAAGATTGAATCCACAACTGGCAGCAGAGAGCAACATATGGATTCCGGTAAAATATCACCTGACTGTAGTCACGTGGTACTATACGTGTTCCAATTTACACCAATAAAGGAAAATATTTTGAACCAATGTCACTATGACGTGTGCACTTAAACACGTGTATATGTAGAACACGTCGGTAATTCTGTAGCTATTGATGTTTTAACTAATCGACAATCTTATTGTGTTAAGGTGGACTGACGCAAGTTGTCGACGCATTTGAACGTCAGCTTGGTATGTATGACGTCAAAATCGCCGACATGGATCAGCAGTTTCAGGTAAGCATATATATCTTATACGATGAAATCATTATATGTCGGTAATATGATTAAGTGGGCAGTATATTCAAACCACTGCGTACATGAGATCAAAACTGACAGCACTCCAATAAAACAAATATTTATATTTTATAATAGGAAGTTCAAAACCTGGACCGGAAAAGTGAAAATATTTTTCTTTCCAGGTTCTTGAAAGCACCAACTACACTGGGGTTATGACGTGGAGAATACCCCATTTCTCTCGTCGCAAGAGGGAGGCAGTGAGCGGTCGGGTATTGTCTCTCTACAGTCAACCATTTTATACGAGTCGCTATGGTTACAAGATGTGCGCGCGAGTTTATCTCAATGGCGACGGAATGGGTAGGACGCCACTATGGCCAATATGCCATCATAATTGATTATTTGACCCACCCAGGCAAAGGAACACACATGTCTATGTTTTTCGTCGTCATGAAAGGAGAATATGACGCTTTGCTTCCCTGGCCATTTCGTCAACAGGTAATTATATTATATATGGTTTCTATGGAGCAAATACTCTCTCACTAGGTGACGCTGATGCTACTGGATCAGGGAATGGAACGACGTCATTTATTGGACACATTTAGACCGGATCCAACGTCATCATCGTTCAAGAAGCCGACTTCTGACATGAACATCGCTTCCGGTTGTCCATTGTTCGTGGCCCACAACGTCATAGAAGGCAGTTCTTACGTCAAAGAAGACACGATCTTTCTACGAATCCACGTCGATGCGACTGATTTAGAGAATTTTTGATTTCCTTTAACCATGCAAATTTAGTTTCTTTCCAGCGTTATAGCTAACTTTATATTGACCGCACAGTGCAATTCCTATCATCAACGCATCACAAATATTAGGCAATTAACGTACTAACATTATAAAAAAACAAAAAATTGTTGGAAAACCTTATTCTTCGGTTTACTTATATTACAAGTTTTGTTGAAGTTAAAACGATCGGTCCCTTAGAAATCATTAATCCATGTTTATTACAAAGTATAAATTCTTCTTATTAAGTTCGGAGCATTCGGTTTAACCACATGTTCAAAACAAACTAAACCCTTGGAAAATATTCCGGTTTTGTTACAAACGTATTAGGGGAACTCCCGCACCACATCGTTATCTTACCAAATATTTGTTTGTGCACATTTAAACTGTGTTATTAAAGTTGCGTAGAGATTTCCCTTTCTTGTAGATGTCAGGACGAAATTACTTAACGAAAAAAACAAGGAAAATCTATACAAATTAATACCAGTCACTGCTTTCAAAGGGGACCTATAAATACCATCATAATGGGTATGTCATTTACGACATCATTTATTCAGCCAGATACGTGAGAGTATGTTGTAAATTAGAATTAACGACATCTGATTTACCTGGGTAATTTTAGCCTTTCCGTCTGAATAAGTGACCGAAAGGAACGTACAACATGTAAATATTATTTAGGTTGTTGTTATCAATCCGAATCAAAATATCGTCAAAAACAACCCAAGTCTAAACTTTGTGACTTGATATTATGCACATTAATATCGTCGTGATTAATGTCGTCTTGATATTTGTCTCATGACATCCCTACTTACTGAGCAATCAACATATTGAGCTGTTTTCATTCGAACTGTTTGAAGTGTAATGTTTACACGATACGCAAAAAGTATTGTGAAAAGCAGATATAAGGAAAATCTAACCCTGTTCTAAACATTAATCAAGACCCAGAACTTACACCAACTGTAGCCTCATCCTTTACACAAACCTTAATGCCGCCAACCTTCATGAAGTGAGCAGTTTCTTCTCTTCCATCTGTTTAGTAGCCAGAAGTCGCTTTCTTAGCAATGCAACCGCGTGTAATGCTCCAAAGTGCCTAAATACACCAAGTCCATATCACTAGGTATGTGTCTAGATTAATAGCAAACCGTATTTGTCATTTGAAACAGTTCAAACTCGCCTGAAACTTCTTTTCCAAACCCCAATACTGAGATCAATCTTGATCAGCTTTGACGGATGATTTCACCGTATTTACTTCGCTCGGTTTTCTGTACTAAAGTAAGACATAAGAATACACTTTAGGCCTACATAATAAATAGCCTTTAAATAAACGGCAAACTGCTTCCACCTACGTCTATAATAATTTAGTACGTGCTATCGGTAGAAGAATTGGTAGGAAAAGAAAGAAACACACCAGGAGGCAAGTAATTATATGCATTATCAATTGTTACATCATGCATTATCAAAATTACATCATAATGGTCGAAATAGATATTTGGAAAACATTAAACCGCACAAATAAACCAGGATTTACAAATGTTACACACCGGTTACAACTATTTTTACTATAAACGAATACACAGGAATTTATAAACTTGACTTATATTCGAACGAACCACCGAAAAAAAACTGAATACAAGATGTGTTTTTTTCTTTTACCTTGGGTAACAGTCGGCTCTGTTATAATCATATTAAACTTATTCTTTTTTAATGTGTATTAATTATTGTTCATTTTTCGGTATGTTTCTTCGCTTGTAAGAGAAAAAGGCATTTTCAACCTAAACCACTTTGTCAGCATAGCCTAATTTTAAAACTTACAGGTGTTTATAAAAAGCTTCTTACTTCGTATTCTATTTTAACATAGAGCTAATTGTGTCTTATTATTAGGTTTCATTTTCCCTTTTTGTATAGCGACGAAAAAACAACAGTAGACAATGTTGAAATACAAACCGTGCGCGTCACAGCATAACACAATAGAGTATTGATAACAAATATACTCATGGTGATTACACGAAGCGTGATCATAACCAATATTACCAGGGGGTGCCCCTCGTCATTTCTACAAAAAGACCTATATAAGAGACACATTTGACAATGTCACATGGACAATATAGTTGTTATGTTCAGTGCTAAGATAGTTACTTATTTATACTTCCAACATTTGACATAATTCGTTCAATTGCTGTATGGAGAAAAGAATAACGCGGAACTTGAAGGAAAATGGAAAGTCTTGTTTCTTCGCAGGTGAGTTCCAGTTTACTGAGCAGTTTCCCTACTTCTCCGATTCCCCTTATTTAGCGATACTTTTTTGAAAAAAGCACTTGTAAAATCTTCGGTTTAAACATAAAAAATTTAAAACAAAATTAAATCGGTTACTAAATTTAAAATATTTTTTGCATAAATGACACAAAAAAATCGATTGTAATTAATTAAGTTAAATCTTCTTTTACTGTATTTATAAACATTGAATTATTTATCGAGTATGGGCTTCTGTCCTTCGGCAAGGCACTTAACGGACGTTGCCTAAACCCAGCGGATTAATGGGTTCTAAAAATTAATTAAATATGTGAATCATACACAACACACTGCAATAGCTCCGCTAACCCTACGGTGGGCACGAGGTGATCTGACGATTGCTCCTGTGTTAACCCCCTTGGTTTTTCCATGCACGGTAATAAACATGAATATCCCATCCTGTCGTATTCTATAAATATCCTACATAATGTGTACCATCCTAAGTACGCGGGGTAATTATATATATTAGACTTGTTCTTATGATGTGTTTAGGGATCGATTGGGTTGGAATCAACAAACATTGAGAGCAAGGAAGACCATGTATCGGTGAGTGGGATTCAGATTTGTGGAACGAAACTTTTCATTCAGATTCTACATATCTAAATTATGTAATTGTCCTACAGGTTAGTCTGCTGGTTTAGTTCGACACCCTCCAACCGAAAGGTTGTCGGTTTAAAACTGGTAGCTAGCTAGTCGGTTGTGTTCTTCGGCAAGGCACTTAACGGACATTGTGCGAACCCAGCGGAATAATAGGTTGTACCAAATTGAAGGAATAAGTCTATTTTACACAACGCATTGCTCTGGAAACCCGACGGTGGGCGCGAAGTGATCTGACGATTGACCCATACGATTCAGACAAAAATATCTTCGCGTGTAGGAAACAGCCTTGGAATTAAACAATATAAACTATACTCGCATTAAATGCTTTCAGTTTCATACCCACAACGAAGATACTAGGAAATTTAGTCCGTATGCTTACTCTAACAAGTCAATTTCTTTCAGGAATACTGTAAAACAGAACACACCGAATTGCGAACAGAACTGAGCGTCTTACGTCAGCAGCTCCAGAATTTAACTTATTTACAAAATGCTTTTAATGCATTGACGTCATCATTAGGTAACAACGAGAAGAAAGTACTTGCGCTTCAGGTGTGACGTCATAACTTTGAATTGTGGTAAAAAATCTTATATGACTTGAACATTTATATTATCCTTTATTTTATTTATTTTACATGATTCAATTTACCGATAACTGTTACATGGCTTCTTAATTACGTCAACAGAAAACTGTAGCACGTCACAGTGACGTAACCAGGTCAATAACTGATGACGTCGGAAAGAATAACGAGCAAAACAAGAGAACTGTAACCGGATTGGATCAGAAAGTGAAAGAAGTTTTAAAAGAAACAACGGAATTGAAACGAAAACAATTGGCAACTCGAGACGAAGATTGAATCCACTAGTGGTAGCAGAGCGCAAAGTATGGATTTCGGTAAGACATCACCTGACTGTAGTCACGTGGTACTATACGTGTTCCAATTTACACAAATAAAGGAAAATAATTTCAAACAAAATCACTATGTAAATACCTGAACACGTGCATTTGTAGAACACGTCGGTAATTTTGTAGCTACTGATGTTTTAACTAATCGACCATCTTATTGTTTCAAGATGGACTGACGCAAGTTATCGACGCATTTAAACGTCAGCTTGGTATGTATGACGTCAGAATCGCCGACATGGATCAGCGGTTTCAGGTAAGCATAGATATCTTATACGATGAAATCAGTATATATCTGTAATATGATTAAGTGGGTATTTAAACCACTGGGTTCATGAGATCAAAACTGACAGCATTCCGATAAAACAAACATTTATACAAAGTTCAAAACCTAGACTGGTAAAGTTAAAATATTTTTAATTCCAGGTTCTTGAAAGCACCAACTACACTGGGGTTATGACGTGGAAAATACCCTATTTCTCTCGTCGCAAGAGGGAGGCAATGAGCGGTCGGGTATTGTCCCTTTACAGTCAACCATTTTATACGAGTCGTTATGGTTACAAGATGTGCGCGCGAGTTTATCTCAATGGCGACGGAATGGGTATGAAGACACCATGGCCCTTATGACTCCGTATTGATCTATTTAACCCACTCAGGCAAAGGAACACACATGTCTCTGTTTTTCGTCGTCATGAAAGGAGAATACGACGCTTTGCTTCCCTGGCCATTTCGTCAAAAGGTAATTACATTATATATGGTTTCATTTGATCAATAGTGGCTCAATAGGTAACGATGATGCTACTGGATCAAGGAATGAACCGACGTCATTTATCCGACACATTCAATCCGGATCCTACGTCATCATCGTTCAAGAAGCCGACTTCCGACATGAACATCGCTTCCGGTTGTCCATTGTTCGTGGCTCACAACGTCATAGAAGGCAGTTCTTACATCAGTAGTGACACCATCTTTCTTCGAATCCACGTCGATGCAACGGATTTGGAAAATTATTGATTTCCTTTAACCATAAATATTTAGTTTCTTTTCTTCGATATAGTTAACATTACTTATAATTTTACGCTTATCAGTGTAAGGCGGCGCATGTAAGATCGTCTTGTACAACGGGCTAAACCCATTTTCTTTATTCCCGTTTTTATACAGTTTATAACCGTTTAATCATATTTTTTTATACAATTCTAAAGTTTAAATTCTTTGAACTTTTCTTTCCTTAACTATTTTTTTGAAAAACGTTATTCTTACCATGATTTTATTATATAATCACACTTAAAGAGTAAGTTTAACGACAGTTTACTATATACAATATATTGGATGGTTTGTTACAACACAAAACTAAAGGTTCTACTATTACGAAATCAGGTTATCCAGCCTCAAGTAGATGAAATATGGTTTGTGGGCTCGAAGTGGTGCAGACTTTGCCGGAGCAGAAAATGTCCAGTTTTAATTGTAGCTAGATCTTACTGAATCGAGCACCTCCCTCCTATATTTCTGATTCTCTGCGACCGCGCAAAATATCTTCTGGTTTTAATTATAGCTCAGTATTACTAAATCTAGAACACCCCTTTCCTTCTAGTTCTGCTCCTCTGAGCTTCTTGAATCTGAACCCAGCGGATTAATGGGTTCTACCAAATTGAACGAACGTGTCTATCATATACAACACACTGCAATAGCTCCGGTAACCCGACGATGGGCGCGAGGTGATCTGACGATTGCCCGTGTGATAACCCCCTAGGTTTTCCCATTCACGGGGATAAACATGAATATCCTATCCTTCGCTTTTTTAATCAATACATGTTCATAAAGTTCACCATAAAATTAATTTACTAAAAATTGTTTAGTGCAACTGAAAATGAAAAGATATAGAACAGGAAAATAATAATAAATATGCATGTTTAGCGTAGCTTGGTTCGTTATTGTTTGGTGTTCAGTAGTAGCATCCTCATTCATAACCTTACCCACCTACGAAGACAACATAAGATAATGTATAGAGTAAGTGGTGGGTGGCTTTGAAAACGCAATACAAATTATACCTTATATTTCAAATTATGTTAAATACACCGATATAAAGAAATATGTGGTTTAATACATGACGAAATGGGATATCAATAATACATGTAAAATATATATAAACTAGCACACAATAAACCAAGTAGAATAAAAATAATATCGGTAAAAAAGTTGTACCGGTGGCGTTTCCTTAATAATTGCCATTCCACTATAGTTATCTTGGATGCGGCAATTTGTTCAAATATTTTTCCGAGCTGAATTGCAACCTTAAACACAACAATAATGGGCTTATTTAAAAACAATAATAACAATAATAATGAGGTTATTTAAAACCAAAAACTAAAGCGCTATAGAGAACAGTTCAGAAGCTAATTCAATACAGTTTTAACAGTTTTTGAAGTTTTAATTATTTTTTAATTGACATGAGGCAGAAATTCCGATTCTATTTTAACATTTCATAGAAAAATTACTCTTACGATTTGTTTTAATTTGATACAATTAAACCGTAAATGTTCGTACTTTCCTACAATTTGTTGAATACATCGGTAAAGTATGTGTAAATTAGCCGCTTCACTATACACAATATCCCGGGGGACTTTAGCTAAATTCTCGGGCAATAGCATTTGTACGATTTACGGCATTTCTGTAATGCACACCTTAACATATTTAAATTGTGGGAAAAATAAGAGTAATATATCACATTTCTCCCAAGTCTCCGCTGTTTAAATCAGCCATCCTCATTAAAATAGAACGAGACTTTGTTGATCATCCGCGGCGACGGAGGACGGGAAAGCCGGCAGGAAGAAGTTCTTTACTCGAGGTTTAGTTGAATCAACGATCCCCGACAAACACCAATTTGTGGCCAAGTCTGACTATATCCACAATAAAATAAATAACCGATTGTATTATAGACTTTTTTAACGACTGGCTTTTTGCCGTCTATTTAATTGGATGTTCCTGTTGTGAGATATCATCATGGAAACAATAAATAAACTGAAACAACATGGTGAGAAATCATTTAATCGCGCAAAAAATTGGTTAAACTTGTGCACTCGTACGACCAACATAAAAAAATTAAAATCAGGAACTTTTTCGGAAATTACAGCTGTTTCTCCTTCCAGTATGTATAGCGAATCTATCTGTATAATGGCAACATCAAAATGACGCAACAAGTGAAGCGAACAATGTGTTCGCCAATTTGCCTTTTTTGCCTGTGTTAAAAGGAGAGATGCGCAACTTGGTCAAAGAACTTACCTCAGGTGCGCGCTCTCGTTCTTTTGTTTATTCACACACAGCCGCAACGCAATTTAAACTATTTAATCCATACATAATTGAGCTTATTTGAAAGTGGCTGATATAACTTACATGAACTATCCACTAACAGTTTGGGCTTCAGTGCGTTTTTGTCCTAAATACGCTGTAGCACATCTAATAATGATACAAAACATTACCAGCACAACTTATCTTGGGTAGTCACTAAACAAATGGGCTAGATATGATGTATAATTCAGCATCATATTTCGTGATAATCACAATAATAAAATCTATTTTAAGATCACATTCATTTATTAGAAAATATCGCAACTGTAGTGCCTACCAACTTAAGCTAGATATAGAATCCCAGGGGATACTACGAAATCAATTGATATACGTGGGTATGCTACGGGATCAATGGAAGTCACCGTAAACACGGGTATTGTAATAATGTTAAACTTTTAAGTGGGGATCTGGATAACCGTTAGTC
This sequence comes from Ciona savignyi, assembly GCA_000149265.1. Lineage (NCBI taxonomy): Eukaryota > Metazoa > Chordata > Ascidiacea > Phlebobranchia > Cionidae > Ciona > Ciona savignyi. The sequence continues at coordinate 114,100 of CH000268.1, read as the reverse complement.
AACTTTCTCGAATTGCTGCATATGTGTTTCCTACATATGTGTTTTCTCTTTAAGATAAAAATTCGTGTTCTTTTTTAATTATTTTGTTTAGAGAAAGCATTGTCTGTATTATATTAAAGAGAAAAAAGAGTTGACCGATTATATTACGCACCATTGGCTGTATATTGAAAGGTCTCTTAGAGAAAGAGAAGCTTGTTATTTTTGGAGGCGTCTCACATTTTATTTTGTTTTCATGTAAGCGATATGATGGCAAAGCAGAAGCGTTCGCCGATTTTTTTTATTTATTTCGCGCGTTATGAGCCGATTTATTTCGCGCGTTATGGGAGTGACACTTGGGGGATTCACCTTTAGTGTGATGATAAAGCTCAGAAATAAATAATAAGTAATCCAACTAGAACACCGCAGATAAACGTCGACACGCCAGTTATTTTCGATAATGTATGGTCATAACAGGCGCTCCTGGAATAAAGTCTTATTTATTTCCTTTTTTTTCAAAAAAGAACATGTTTTATTGTTTGGTAAAATTGGTGTTTAGTTTATACTTAAGTTATATTAGCATATAAAGAATGTAAGAAATTATTTTAAATAATATTGGTGGTATAATTACTGCATTACGTAGATGTTTTTTTAAGTTTTTGGAAATTATCTTACGTTATAAATTATTACCATTTTATTACGCTGTTTTAAAATTATTACTCTATTGTTTGTACATATATTAGATATTTTATTTTTGTTTTAGAATTACAATATTTAAGACTTAAAAAATCTTAACTTAAGGTAAGATTTTTTATTTGATTTATTTTAGGTTATTAAACTCGGTTGAGTCTGCGTAAACATATGCCCAATATCACTCATTTTACGCCTTCCTAATGACATTTAAACATTAATGCAAAGTTGAAGAGAAAACATGTATGCATTTGCTAACTTACAGTACTGAAATTCTACCAACTTGTACATGGCAAAGAAATGACACTTCTGAATAAAGTTAGAATTGGGAAACCCCCAATTCTCTCCATATCAAAGTACCATTGGATTGTTGGGGCTGTTGCCTCAACCAGACAAAGAACAACCTAAAGAAAGACGTCACCTTTCACGGGGTTTGCGCGAGTCTCTCAGATAGTATAGTGGTTGGCTCAACTCATATTTTGCAGTGGTAGGCGCGACCCTATTAAGTTATTATCTATTTGCCTATTGTGTAAAAGAACAAATTTTTAGGGGAGCACTTTTGCGGTTAATATTACTGCATAAAAATGGAAAAATAAATAGCAAATGAGGAGTACAAATTTACCGCTTTTGTTTTAATATCGTTTAAATAAGTGTTTTTAAACATCGTCTAATTTTTACTTTTGCTCTTTTTTAATTTTAAATATCCCAAGAAATTATCTTGCATTCTCAGTACATTATTAAATTATGCTTAGATGACTGGTTTCAGACAAACATTTAAACAGACACATGTTTTTTTTAATTTTAACTGGTGTCTGATGAGAAACCGCGACGCCTGCCTGATAGCACAGTACCGGAATTGAACCCTCACCGGAATTTATAAAATAAAGAAATTTATTTGTAGTTTATTTGTGGAAATAATTTAAGTAAGCAGTTTTCTTTCTTTTTCCGTCATTTTATTGTTTTCCCGACGCGGTAACAAGCCTCCTATGTCTTTCAGGAGTACAGCTCAAGTTTTATTTCAGAAAACGTATAGCAAAATTTGTTTTTGTCCGACATTCTCACATCATAACTATCCACGCCCAACTAAGCTCAGATCTTATAGAGGAAGAAGAGAAGGTGAGTCTGCATTCTTCGTTTACAATTACGTAGTAGGTAGATGTTATTGTAAGTGTGGCGGATGGGAATATTAAGTTAACAAATTTATCAAGCTTATTTTATAAGATAAATCGTACATTTCCACTTGCATAGGTAATCTCAGTGTGTTGTATATCATTGGGACATTGCAGCTCTTTTTTAAGTTTAAACAACAACTCCACTTCATAAGATGTATGAAATGTGTTTAGACCAATAGCACAACCGACCGTTTCGCGACCATTTTCGATGATTTTCCATTTTCGATAACCTTTAGACTAACATATGAAACACGTGCCCACCAAGCTATTCGACCGGACAGCATTGCGAAAACTCTGTATTTTTTAATTTAGGTTCTTGAAAGCACAAGCTACAGTGGGGTTATGGTGTGGAAAATAAAAAATTATTCTCGTCGCAAGAGGGAGGCAGTGAGCGGTCAGACACTTTCTCTCTACAGTCAACCATTTTATACGAGTCGTTATGGTTACAAGATGTGCGCGCAAGTTTATTTCGATGGCGATGCAATTGGTATGGTGTTTTTAGATCCATTATGCCAACATAATTGATTATTTATTCTATTCAGGCAAAGGAACACACATGTCCTCTGTTTTTCGTTGTCATGAAAGGAGAATACGACGCTTTGCTTCCCTGGCCATTTCGTCAAAGGGTATTTACACTATACATATAGATGAAAAATGTTAAAGCATGTGTCAGCTTTGACATATGATCTAGATTAGTCAGGGCGTCGGTCTTTTAAATCTTTGTTGAATCGCAGCCAACAGGATGATATGGCCGTGGTGTAGTTGGTGGTGCCGAAGGGTTGAGGGATTATAATGGCGAAGGGTTTAGGGTTTTCTTGCTAGTCAGTCGTGACCTTGGGCAAGGTCCTATCGGACATTTCTTAAATTAAGTTGATTAATGGGTTCTACTTATACAGTTGCAACATCGACGCATCAGCTAGTTTGACGATTTTCCGTGTGATTAGATCCCTGTGTTTACCCATCAAATGGGGTACACGTGTAAAATCGTTACGTCATATCTACCCAATACATATACTCTAGAATTAAGCACGACATTGTATTTTATTTTTGTGTTTGTAAATTCTACCCATTAGGTGACGCTGATGCTACTGGATCAGGGAACGGACCGACGTCATTTATTCGACACAATCACACCAGATCCTACGTCATCATCGTTCAAGAAGCCGACTTCCGACATGAACATAGCTTCCGGTCGTCCATTGTTCGTGGCACAGAACGTCATAGAAGGAAGTTCTTACATCAGTGATGACACCCTCTTTCTACGAATCCACGTCGATACGACAGACTTGGAAAATTTCTAATTTCACGTTTTCAGTGTAACGCGCATGAAACGTAGTCTTGTACAATGGTTATGCCGTTTTTCTATATACCCATTTTTATAGAGTTTATAACCGTTTAATTTATTTGTTTTATAAAATAATAAAGTTTTAATTTTTTTAACTTTCCTATAGTTTGTTTTGTAAATCGTTATTCTTACTAAGTTTTTAATACCTTTTTTGATGTATATCCACACTTAAAGAAAAAGTTTAACGACAGATTACTGCGCGTCATTGGATGGTTAGTAACACAAAACTAAATTTTCTAATATTTCGAAATCAGTTCATCCAACCCCAATTGTAGGTGATGAAATATGGCTTGTGCGCTCGAAGTGGTGCAGATTTTGTCGGAGCAGAAAATCTGTTTTTTTTTAATTATAGCTCAATCTTACTGAATCCAACACACTCCTTTCCTTCTATATTTTCTCCTCTGCGCTTCTTCGCTTTTTTAATCAATACACGTTCATGAAGTTTATCGTAAAATTGATTTACTAAAAAGAGCTTAGTAGAACTGAAACTAAAAGTCTAGAGAACAGGAATATAATAATATATGCATGTTTAGCGTAGCTAGGTTTATGAATATTGGTTGGTGTTGAGTATAAGCATCCTCATTCATGTCCTCATCCACCTACGAAGCTAACATAAGGTCATGTATATAGTGAGTGGTGGGTGGCTCAGAAAACGTAATACAATTTGTATTTCATATTTTAAATTATGTAAAAACACCGAGAGAATGCAAAATGTGCTTTATTTTAGGTTATTCTTTCTTAAAAATTCACATACATATCATCTGCTTAAATATTATTGTTGTACTTTTATTCGTACCTACCTATACATTAATCTTTTCAATTGTCTGCACCGTAAATGTTTTAACTTTCTTCCTTTTTTACTTTATTTTTACCGACAAATTGTAAGCTTAGTGAATACATCGGTAAAGTAGGTCTATATCAGCCGCTTTACAATATACCATATCACGGGCGATTGCTGTAAAATTCTCGGGCAATAAATAGCAGTTGTACGATTTACGGTTGTCCTATAAAGCGCAAATCATCATATTTAAACGGTGGGCATAACACAGAGTAATATATCATCTTTGAACTAAGTCTACCACCTTTTAAATCAGTCATCCACTCAGTAGAATGGTTCGAGACTTTTAGATCATCCGCGGCGATTGAGGTCCGTAAAGCCGGCCGAAAGAAGTTATTTACTCGAGGTTCAGTTTAACTAACGATCCAGGACAGACTCGAATTAGCGGTCACGTCTAGCTTTCCACAATAAATAACTGATTGGATTACAGACTTTTTAACGAGTGTCATTTTGCCGTCTATTTTATTTGATGTTTCTGTTGCAGGGTATCATCATGGAAACAATAAATAAACTAAAACAAAATTGTGACATATCCTTTAATTGCGCAATAAATTAGTTAAACTTGTGCGTTCGTCGTCTAACATAAAACAATTATAATCCGGCACTATTGCGGAAATTACAGCTGTTTCTCCTTCCAGTATGTTTAGCGAAACTATATCTGCTTGATGCCAATATCAAAATGACGCAACAAGTGAAGCGAACAATGTGTTTGCCAATTTGCCTTTTTTGTCTGTGTTAAAAGGAGAGAAGAGCAGCTTGGTCAAATAACTTACCTCTTGGTCAAATAACTTACCTGCGCGCTCTCCTTCTTTTGTTTATTCACACCCAGCCACAACGCACTTTAACCCATTTAATCCACACCAAACGGAGCCCGCTTATTTACACAACTAAAGAGTGTGTAGCAAATTTCACCTGCGCGTGTGACCATATGTGTTTTAAACAGCAACAATAAAGAGCTTAAGCGTTTTATCGGGCAAAGGTTCAATTTCATAATGGGCTCGAAACTAAATCCATTTTTTTGTATGGAATTGCTACTCCGATTTTGGTTTCGGGAAGTTCCCCTGAATACCCTGCTACCAAAAATTTCTGTTTTTACATATTTGGGTCATTTTATTTAACAATTCTTAAAGTTTCTATTCAATTCGGTAACTTCTTATTAGAGATGTCTGGGTGACATTACTTGCCCGTCACAATCATGATCCAGAAAAAATATCTTAAATTTTAAGATGAGACTCTGGGTAATTTTGATCTTTCTTTTAGTTGGTAAAGCAGTGGGTAACGAAATAACATCAAATTTTCTCAAAATTGGAGCAGCCTTTTAAGAGCTATGCGTTGCCATGTTTGTCAAGCATTTAACGAGAAAAACGAAAAAATAACGGACAAAATAATTTGTTTCTCTATTTGTTTCAAATGGGTCCCATAATTAATTGAAATTCAAATGCAATACTCATCCTGGTATTGCATATACTTTTGTTATTGGTGACATGTCGTCATTTCTTTAAATCTTTGAAGTGCGCCCAGACTCGAACCATTCATCGATGCCTGATGTATCGACGTGGATTCGTAGAAAGATCGTGTCTTCTTTGACGTAAGAGCTGCCATCTATGACGTTGTAAGCCACGAACAATGGACAACCGGAAGCGATGTTCATATCGGAAGTTGGCTTCTTGAAAGATGATGACGTAGGATCCGGTTTGAATGTGTCGGATAAATGATGTCGGTCCATTCCTTGATCCAGTAGCACCAGCGTCACCTTGAGATCGTGTGTTAGCTCCATATAGAAACCATATATAATGTAGTTACCTTTTGGCGAAATGGCCAGGGAAGCAAAGCGTCGTATTCTCCTTTCATGACGACGAAAAACAGAGACATGTGTGTTCCTTTGCCTGGTTATGATAAATAATAAAATATGTTTGAATAATGGCTATGGTGATGTCATACCCATTCCGTCGCCATTAAGATAAACTCGCGCGCACATCTTGTAACCATAACGACTCGTATAAAATGGTTGACTGTATAAAGACAATACCCGGTCGCTCACTGCCTCCCTCTTGCGGCAAGCGAAATCGGGTATTTTCCACGTCATAACCCCACTGTAGTTCGTGCTTTCAAGAACCTGGAATTAAAAAAATATATATTTTACAAGGAAACTTTTTAAACAAGTGGGTAAACCAAGAATGCTTTATAGAACTTTAACCTAACCGTTAACTAGTCCAGTATATTTACAAAATTATATTAAAGATTTCTATGTCACCTGAAACCGTTGATCCATGTCGGCAATTCTGACATCATACATACCAAGCTCACGTTCAAATGCGTCGACAACTGGCGTAAGTCCACCTTGGAACAATAAGACGGTCGATGAGTTAAAACATCACTAAAATTACTGACATGTTTTACCTATACACGTGTTCAAGTCCACACGTCATAGTGCCATTGGTTGGGATTATTTCCCTTTATTGGTGTAAATTGGAAACCTTATAGTACCACGTGACTACAGTCAGGTGATGTCTTACCGAAATCCATACTTTGCTCTCTGCTGCCAATAGTGGATTTAACTTTGTTCTCGAGTTCCATTTGTTTTCGTTTCAATTCTGTTGTTTCTTTTAAAACTTCTTTCACTTTCTGCTCCAATCCGAGTACAGCTCTCTTGTTTACTTCTTTACTTTTTCCGACATCTCCTGTTCTAGAACTGGTTACGTCATTCTGACGTACAACCATTTTCGGCAAAATAATGACGTATTTAATGAACGAATAACGCAATTAATGAAATATCATGAAAGCACTAAATTTTTATGGAAACTGATTCATGTCGGATGAGCAAATCATTGGTAAAACACTAATCTATGACGTATACCATAACAACAAAATATGACAATACAAATATGACGTCACACCTGAAGCGCAAGTATTTTCTTCTCCTTGTTACCTAATGATGACGTCAATGCCTTATAAGCATGTGGTAAAGAAGTTAATTCCTGGAGCTTCAAACAAGATGGATTGGTTACGAATGAATATGGTTATAATACGTGCAATCGTCAGACAAGCTCCCACCGTCGGGTTACCGGCGAAATTCCATCGTTCTTTGATGGAGACGTTTCTTTAATTTTTTCTAGACCCCATTAATCCACTGTGTTTAAACGATGCCCTGTTTAATCGGAAACACAATGGACTACAACGAGCGGCTATGGTTTCGAAACCAGCACCGTTCGGCCTTGCAACACAAACAAACAATACCGAACATAAAATACTTCGTTATCAATAATTCATTATCCACACGTTAAGATGTATAATCCTAAAACATATAAAGGTCATAAATTTAGTATTGTTATGCAATTGTGACAAACCTGATGAGATTCAACAAGTTCCATCTTCCTTACTTAACTCCCTTTGGTGCTACGTCGACAAGATAAACAAACAAAAAAACAAAAGGATGAACTAGAAATTACCACAAGTAACGTGCAACTGCCGTTTACTGAAAATAAAGTATTGCTATTTTGCAATTACGTTTTTATACTGAGCCTCGCATGGGGAATACCCCGGTACATTTTGCCTTGTATCATTTAAATAACCTTCCTAAACTCCGCATTTTATCGCTTAAGTACTTAGTGCATAACACACAACTGTGTAAACATTTTTCGTCATTGTTTGTTGTGCAATTACAAAAATGTTTAAGTATAACGAGTTTAAAGCGAGGAAACTCATGAAGACTAATGGTCTTATATCTCATTGTTAGTTTACCACCAAGATATTAATTTTTCTCAATTGGTTTATGTTTGATTGAAAGGTAAACTTAATGCGTTTGGTCAATCATTTACTTTAACAAACAATAGAGGATACTCGTGTTATATCCCTGTGGATGGGATAATAGCTACTAGACTTATTGCAATGATTCATACGTTCATTTAATTTAACTAGAACCAAAGAATACACTGGCTTCATGCGATGTTTGCTAATTACTTTGCCCAAAGACACAACCGACTAAGTCAGTAGCTGGTTTCGAACCATAGCGGTTGCACTGTACGTACAGACTTTATCCGAAACGTAGAATAAAGAGTAACAAAAACCACGGTTTAACTCCCACAAAAATTCTTCTAAGTTTAAATGCATTGTTTGATCTAACGTCGCCCTCTTTCCCTGACGTCATTATAAAATCATATTTTACTGAATACCCTTCTTTTCCTGATTCAATTACACAATAACGACTAAAGAAAAAAGGTCCTTTTTAATATTTTTTTCGAATTCGATTTCGCTTTATACTATTATCTCTTTAATACAAATTGTGTTTTACAAAAAGAAGTGAATAAATGTGTAGTTGGCACTCTCTAAATCTAAACATATAGATATATTTTTAAACCATCATCTATTTAAAAGACACTTTATATATAGATTATACAACCTTTTCTTTGAATAGGCGGTCAATTCGGACAACGATTTACGAATAAAAAAATATATATTATAACGCGAAAAAACTAAAAAAAAGATTTCAGTAAATTTCAAAGGTATTTAATTATAAGTAGAACATAAAATAACTTTAACTTAACTGTAATTTAACTCATTTTGTAGCAACAGTCGTTAATTGACCACGCTACTCAAACCGCCGGTAAGAAATGGCTCATCGGAATGATTGCTTTCCATTTTTAGAAGGCGGTTTTATACGGTGAGTAGCGGACGCTCCTTATGTTTCAACCAATCATTGCACTGCATTTGGGCGTGATATTTGTATTGTCGACGTCACCTCGGTTGAAAGGTAGTTTCACAGAAACATGAAGTTCCCATAAGAACGATGGTTCCTCTTTCGTCGAAAGAAAACTATTTTATATTCTCAACAATCAACACTGACGATTTTAACAGCGCGTTAAACTTGATGCAAAGTTTGATATTAGGTTAAATTCATTTCGCTTTGATAGTAAGTTCAATCTTACAGCATTTTTGTTTGTAAATTTGTTTTAACTGTTTGCCGATCGTTAAATTAAGTTTGGCCATTGGTTATTGGTTAAATAGCCAAGCAAGAGGTAGCAGGTTTAAAAAAAATGCCAAACTAGTCGAGAGTTGTGTATTAGTCACATCACTTAGCGCATCTAGTCTGAACACAGTTGATTAATGGGTCTTACCAAATTTAAGTAACGTCTCAAATACATAACATACTGCAATAGCTCCGGTAACTCGATGTATGTTATGATATCACAATGTCCAATCATTGCAAATCAATTAAAAGAACAGCTATTAAATAAACGGGAAAGAAATGGAAAATAAACTGACGAAAATAAAGCGGTATACAGAAAGCTTTTTAGTAAGATGAACGGCTTATTTCGTAAATGCCACCAGGTTTTTGCTGTAAAATTAGGGTCCTGGCGGATGGAGTTGGGTATGTGGTTTCATAAATAAAATGGAGTAGGTACGTGATAATGGTAGAAGGAAAGGAGCAGAATATGCATGGTTGCGAATAGGCAGTTCGAAATTATTTGTTGATTCTGGCCATTTGAAATTAAAGTATTCTTAGTTAAATAAGTATGTTTTATTTAAATGAATTTGATTCAAATTGGATCGAAATTCTGCTATCGAAATTATAAATTATTAATTCTAGAATGATTCTAAAACCAGAAAGAAATTTAGTTACACACAATACACAAGGCCCCAACCGTCTGGTAATATAATGACGTCACGGATAGAAATCTACGGCAGAACCAACAAAGCTTTGAAACATTTCGGGGATTCACCCTGGTTGCGCCCCGCAGTTTTCAACATTGCGCATTTACTTCCTACTCACTGACCGAGCGGTTCCTAGTTTAAACAAGCAGTTACTTGTTTTTTGATAAACAAATAATAAAAAAATGCTTGATCTAGTACAGTGAATTATACAACAGATCATTTGACTAGTACGTTAAACATCATAATGAGGTTATTTACTACCAACAACTACAGTTTTAATACATTTTAACCGTTTCTGTCGAAAACTAATGAAATACAGTTCTAACCGTTTGTAAGATTAGGTGGTTTAAAGTCCGTTGTGACTGTTAGAATAAACAAAAGATGAGAATATCTCCTTTTAACACAGACATAAAAAAGCCAAATTGGCGAACACATTGTTCGCTTCACATGTTCCGTCATTTTAATATTGGCATCATACGGATAGGTTCGCTATACATACTGGTAAGAGAAACAACTGTAGCAACTACTCTTGCTAAAGTGCCGGATTTTAAATTATGTATGTTTATTGCGCGATTAAACTGTATCTCCCCATTTTGTTTCAGTTTATTTATTTATTGTTTCTATGGTGATGCCTCGCAGCAGAAACAACCAATTTACGGCAAAATGACAGTCGTCAAATCTCTAATTCAATTTATTATTTATTGTGGAAAATCGGACGTGATCGCAAATTTAAGTCTGTTTGTCGAGGAACGTTGGTTTAACTAAACCTCGAGTAAATAACTTTCGGTCGACTTTCCCGACCTCCGTCGCCGCGGATCATCATTTAAGCCTCGATTTATTCTACTGAGTGGACGGCCGATTTAAACGGTGAGAGACTTGGTAAAAAACGATATATTACCGTGTTTTCCAGCGTTTAATTATGTTGACTTGCGCATTACAGGAATGCCATAAATCGTGCAATTGCTGTTGCCCGGGAATTTAGTTGCAGTCGCTCGGGATATGGTATATTCTGAAGCGGCTGATATTCACAGACTTTCCCGATGTTTTAACAAAGCTTACAATTATTGAACGGTAAAAATAAAGTCTAAATAGTAGGAAAGATTTAACGTTTACGGTTTAATTGTAGTTTATTGAAACAAATCGTAAGAATTATTTCTGTATGTAGAGTAAAACTATAATCGGGATTTCTGGTTCAATATACAGAGTTGTGTCACATGTCAAAATAAAGTAATATATCATCTATTTCCCATTTCCTACCGTTTAAATCAGTCATTCACTGATTAGAATGGATCGAGACTTTGTCGATGATCCGCGGCGACGGAGGTCGTGAAAGCCGGCCGGAGAAAGTTATTTTCTCGAGGTTTAGGTAAACCAAATAACTTTGACAGAATCGAATTAGCGGCCACGTCTAGCTATATCCACAATAAATATTTGATTGGATTACATACTTGATTTAACGAGTGTCATTTTGTCGTCTATTTGATTGGATGGGCATGTTGTGTGAGTTTCCGTTCCATGACAACTGAACCTGCTCACCGTGGGTTTCATCCTGGAAAGAATAAATAAACTAAAACAAAATAGCGACAAATCCTTTAATCGCGCAATAAATTGGTTAAACTTGTTCGTTCGTCGTCTAACATTAAGAAATTAAAACACGGTACTTTTGCGAGAGTAGTTGTTAGAGTTGTTTCCCTTTTCAGTATGTACAGCGAACCTATCTGTATGATGCCCATATCAAAATGACGTACATGTGAAGCGAACAATGTGTTCGTCAATTTGCCTTTTTTGTCTGTGTTAAAAGGAGAGAGGCGAAACTTGGTCAAATAACTTACGTCGGGTGCGCGCTCTCGTTCATTTGTTTATTCACACAGCCACAACGCACTTTAAACCATTTAATACATACCAAACGGAGCCCGCTTATTTAGACAACTAAAGAGTGTGAGTCAAATTTTAACTGTGCTTGTGACTGTATGTGTTTTAATCAGCAACAATAAAAAGCTTTAAGCGGCTCGCAACTAAAACCATTTTTGTATGGAATTGGTCCTTTTTTTGGTCAAGTTATTTGCTTGGCTAAACGACCTTACGTTGTAGTCTTATTTGAAAGTGGCTGATACACCTTACGTGAACTATTTAGTAACGGTGTGGGCTTCAGTGCAGGTGTGTTCTAAATACGCTGTAGCACATCGAATAATGATATAAAACCATGTTCAGAAAAGTTATCTTGCAGTAAGCAGTAACTAAACATGTGGGCTGGATCAGATGCCTAATTCAGCATCATATTTCATGATAACAACACTAATAAAAGCTACTCCAATATCACATTCATATATTAGAATGTGTCGCAACTGTAGCGCCTTTATATACCGACCTAAGCTAGATTTGAATCCCAGGGGACCCCCCTAAATATATGGGTAAGCTTAGCTATAAAGCCATTAAGCAAACACAGCGTTATTTACATTATAAAACCTTTAGTTTAGAGGTTGCAACATTCATTTCGCTTAAATAGCAACAGGTTCATAGCTATTATTCAGTTTATTGGGTTACAAACAGATTGTTACGAATGGATTCAATCATGTTAGATGAAGTGCTAATGGTAAGTGTTTACGTTATTTTTTTTTTTTTTTTTAAGTTTTAAAATGAATATGTCGTTTTGTAAAGTAAAATTCCGTATATATACATGACGTAGGCTATATCTGTCACGTATTATCATCGCGAATAAAAACGCAATAGAAATATTACAAGCAAACTCGTTAGATTTGCTTTGTCTATTTCAGTAGGTTGGAATATCATGTTAATATTTATCACGATGCAACGCGCTTTATTACAAGCGCAGTCATCACATTATCTTGCGTCTACCATCAAGCTAACGAAACTATTGCTGTGTTGTGTATGATGGGGACTACCCTTCACTTTAGTAGAAGGCTTAACCGATTAGCTACTGATCAGTCCGGATTCTACACCCTTGGTCTAAAATGCGACGCAATAATCAAGTAAGCTATTTAGTCGGACAAATGCTCGCCATACTTGTAGCTTCGTGAAATGTTTGACTGTGCTTACCTCTATGTTTTACCAGGAAATGAACGAAATACAATCTGAAACCAGTCACGAGGAGATTAGACCAATATCGGTTTGTGCAATTTATTTCTTTGCATTATTGAATTTACCAGTTTAAAAGTCAAGTATCTGGCGCTAATGCACTGTAGTTCATTAAATACTCGGACAGTTAGCCATTACAATAAGTTGTTGATTTCCAATTTGAAATTTAATAATCTTATTGATTTGCTTTAATAATTTAACTGGTGTGATATTTTTCCACTTTAAAGACTACAATTTCCAGACATACTGTAGAGCTGAGCACCATGTTCTTCGCCAAGAGATGGAAGTTTTACGACGTGATTTCACTCGACTACGAAATGCTTCCAATCCACTTACGTTATCACTTGAGAAACACGAGAAGAAGGTTCTAGCCCTGCAGGTGTGACATCATAATGCGTAATATTATAATATCTCGTGTGTTTCTTCATCATTTCATTTATTGCGTCATCATTTCACAGAAAACTGTAGCACGTCAGAGTGACGTAACCAGGTCTCTAACTAATGAAGTCGGAAAACGTAAAGAAGAAAACAAGATAGCTGTGTCCGGATTGGAGCAGAAAATAAAAGAAGTTTTAAAAGAAACAACAGAAATAAAACGAAAAAATTGGGAGCTCGAGAAGAAAATTGTCTCCACTAGTGGTAGCAGAGAGCAAAGTATGGATTTCGGTAAGACATCATCTGACTGTAGTCACGTGGTACTATACGTGTTCCAATTTACACAAATAAAGGCAAATAATTCCAAACAATATCACTATGTGAATACCTGAACAGGTGTATATGTAGAACACGTCGGTAATTTTGTAGCTATTGATGTTTTAACTAATCGACAATCTTATTGTTTCAAGGTGGACTGACGCAAGTTATCGACGCATTTGAACGTCAGCTTGGTATGTATGACGTCAGAATCGCCGATATGGATCAACGGTTTCAAGTAAGCATAGATATCTTACGATTTATTATATATCTGTTATATGATTAATTGGACAGGATATACAACCACTCCTTGAAATCAAAACTGACAGCATTTCGATAAAATAAACTTTTATACGAAGTTCAAAACCTGGACTACAAATAAGTGAAAACATTTGTGTTTTCAGGTTCTGGAAAGCACCAACTACACTGGTGTTATGACGTGGAAAATACCTTATTTCGCTCGTCGCAAGAGGGAAGCAGTGAGCGGTGGGGCATTGTCTCTCTACAGTCAACCATTTTATACGAGTCGCTATGGTTACAAGATGTGCGCGCGAGTTTATCTCAATGGCGACGGAATGGGTAGGACGACACCATGGCCATTATGCCTCCATAATTAATCTATTTAACCCACCCAGGCAAAGGGACACACATGTCTCTGTTTTTCGTCGTTATGAAAGGAGAATACGACGCTTTGCTTCCATGGCCATTTCGTCAAAAGGTAATTACATTATATATTGTTTCTAAGGAACTTATCAACGCTCACTAGGTGACGCTGATGCTACTTGATCAAGGAATGAACCGACGTCATTTATCCGACACATTTAAGCCGGATCCTACGTCATCATCGTTCAAGAAGCCGACTTCCGATATGAACATCGCTTCCGGTTGTCCATTGTTCGTGGCACACAACGTCATAGAAGGCAGTTCTTACGTCAAAGAAGACACGATCTTACTACGAATCCACGTCGATACGACGGATATAGAGAATATCTAATTTTTTACTTAACAATAGAAGATTTTGCAATTTTTATTTTGTTAGTCCTGTAGCACTTGATTACGCTTTCTTAATGCAACCAACTATTGCTTTATCACTTTGTCTAAGAATTTTCATTTTAAAATTAAGCTCATGGAGTATTGTAGCAATTTGCAAATTATATGCTATTTCTTTAATTGAAAGTAATAACAGTTTTTTTTACTTTATCGTCGTGATTTAAGTTTTTTCAAAGAAGTGTTTTTTTATAAATTTATAAAATGTTAAAAATCTACCAAATATATATAGGTTTAACCATGGACTAGGTTTATTTGACACAGCTCAAAGAACTTTTTAGTATATAGTTCTATTTATAAATTAGTCGCGATAATACAACTGTACTGATTTGTGACTTTATAATATATATTGCGCAACTAACATAATCATATCCAGTACTACGGGGAAAAACTGGATAAACAACACAGATACATGAACATATTAATTGTACTTGATTTGCAATATTCCCTATAGTCCATACATGCGAAAAAATTTACAAATATAAATTTTCGGAGTAAAATAAATTTCCAACCATTGCCAAATAATTTTAACTTTTAGCGATGTTGTAAGATTTTAAAACAGGTATGTACACAGCAATATTTAAAGTGACATAAAACAGTTTAAGGTGATAATGGTGTCGTCATTTGTTTAAATCTTTGAAGTGGGCCGAGGCTCGAACCATTCATCGATGCCTGATGTATCGACGTGGATTCGTAGAAAGATCGTGTCTTCTTTGACGTAAGAGCTGCCTTCTATGACGTTGTGTGCTACGAACAATGGACAACCGGAAGCGATGTTCATATCGGAAGTCGGTTTCTTGAACGATGATGACGTAGGATCCGGTTTGAATGTATCGGATAAATGACGTCGGTCCATTCCTTGATCCAGTAGCATCAGCGTCACCTAGTCAGAGTGTATTAGCTCTATAGAAATAATATATAATATAATTACCTTTTGACGAAATGGCCAGGGAAGCAAAGCGTCGTATTCTCCTTTCATGGCGACGAAAAACAGAGACATGTGTGTTCCTTTGCCTGAATGAATCAATTTTTGATTGATAAGTAGAACAGGATATATCTGTAAGGCCTTGGAAGAAAAACGTAGCGGGCGGTATAAAATGGAAAATTACCAAATTACCCAGTGAATGGAAAAACACAAAGTGTATTATCATACGGGTTATCGTTAAATTGCTTTGCACCCATCGCCCGGTTAATGCTATTGCAAAGCGGTGAACATATTGAAAGCATTGCGGCAAGATTTTGTTCAGCTGAATTAAAACCGATAAACTTTTAATCATATAAAACATATTGCAATAGTTTCGATATGCTTACAGTGAGGGCGAGATAATCTGACGACTGTCCTTGTAATAATGACTCTTGCATTTTTTTATCCACAGGGACAAAACATGAAACCTATTCAAAAAGCCTGTGTAATGAAAATACATACGCATAGTGGTTAACCTGTAAAATGGAAAAAAAGTCGTCAATTCTAAAACCAATGGTCGGAAATAACTACCTGTACGAAATTTATCTGTTAATATGGTATCACAATAATTATAGAAGATTTTAGGTCGTCTTATATGTTTTAACTTAGATCAGTTTCAGCTAAGACATGTATCAACTAATTGTTTTCTTAGATGGTATGGCAAAAATTGGCATCAATTTAAAAATAGTTTGCAAAAGCCTTAAATTACTATTTACACATTTTCTGCGTTGTCATACCTATTCCGTTGCCATTGAGATAAACTCGTGCGCACATTTTGTAACCATAGCGACTTGTATAAAATGGTTGACTGTAGAGAGACAATACCCGACCGCTCACTGCCTCACTCTTGCAACGAGCAAAATCGCTAATCTTCCATACGAAAACCCCAGTGTAGCTTGTGGTTTCAAGAACCTGGTGAGAAACGTAAATTAAGCTTTAAGTGGTCTGTTTTGTTATATCACTAGAAGTTTTAACAGAAATTAAAAACTCCTACATGGAGCATACCACTGGGTAATAACTATCACATAAGTGGTCACTAGCTAGTAGGTTGTGTCTTGGGGCTAGTCATTTAGCGGACATTTTTGAACCCAGTCGAAACCAGTCCACTAATACTGAAGAAGTTTCTAATTCAATTGCAAGAGCTCTTTGGTTTGGTTTACAAGACACAAATAGCTAATGTACCGAATCCTACGAGAAATACGTCATAAACGCATTTCGCAGTAGAATACATGAATCGAAAGGCTATTCTCTCTAATATGTGATGTCCTTGTAAAATGAATTTGATGAACATTATCTCATAGAATTGTATACCAGAGATTTTTTAATGTGAAATTAATTTTTACAAATAATACCCAGTATGTTTATTTAGTTGTTGTATAAGATATCTCTGACTATGTATAAAAATATATTTTATAGGATAACTGTAATAGAGAATTTGCTATATAATATTGTATAATATATTTATAAAATAATATGTTGTATAAGATATTTATGAAATGATATTTATTATAATATATTTTATAAGAGATCTATAATAAAATGTTCATATTTATGCCAGGGTATTCTATAAGATATCTATTCTAACCTGAAATCTCTGATCCATGTCGGCGATTCTGACGTCATACATGCCCAATTGTCTTTCAAACTCATTAATCATTTGCGACAAGCTTTCTGAAATAAATTAAACTAGTTAACAAACCAAACAAGTTTTCAAACCAATTTACAAAAATTAAAGAGCATATTTAGATAACTGTTCTGTTATTTAAAACCACAAAGGCTTCTATGTGAAGTTAAATTTCACGTTGAAAAGACTCCAACTAAATCTTTTTTAAACCAATTGTTTTTATGTACGATGTAAATCAGATGGATTATAAGATTTGGCAGATTGGAAAATATGAAATAAAAGACTCAAGCTCAGATTTAGCAGATAGTTACTGATGCTATCAGTTTGCCATATACAATACATTGCATAGTATACTTTTTATACACTCCATTAGGTGCTCCTAGTTGCAGGATCTTCTGTATCTAATAGTAGAGGTGGGATTATGGACAAGATATGATATTCATGTTTATCCCCGTGAATGGGAAAACCAAAGGGGTTAACCCACGGGCAATCGTCAGATCACCTCGCGCCCACCGTCGGGTTACCGGAGCTATTGCATTGTGTTGTACATGATAGATACGTTAATTCCTTCACTTTGGTAGAACCCAATAATCCGCTGGTTTTAGCCAATGTCCTTAAAGTGCCTTGCCCAAAACCTTTAGATTGACCTTTCGATTGAAAGGCGACGCACTTAGACCAACCGCCCAATAAAGAAACATAGAAACCTGGTGCATATTGACTCTGCGCTCTATTTCCGTTGTTGGATTCAACTTTTTGCTCCAGTTCAGTTTGTTTTTGCATGAGCTCACTAATTTCGCTAATAATTTGTTCCAGTTTGAAATTTAAATCAGCATCCCTTTGTTTGTTGGCTGTGCCACTGTCACAAACTTCTTTCTTCATTAGAGTTTGTTGGGCGATTAATTTCTGTGAACAGATTTTATTAACTTTCGTAACACTTTTACGAATTGTAGATAGGCGTAAGGTACATACTTTTATTTACATATTACTACGCAGCTTAGAAACCCATTCAGATTTATACAAAATTCATCTATTTCATCGTGGTTTTAATAAAACTTCAGACATCACCTGTACAGCTGTAAGCTTCTGTTCAAGTTTGGTAACATTGGCCCTCAATAAAGCAGCTTCTCTTTCATTTTCACGTTTCCTCAATTCCACACTATTCTCCAATGCTTGAACTTGACGTTGTAGATGTCTGTGCAAATTTTCGCAATGTGTCTGTTGGGTGCAAATTTTGTGTTATTGTCACAATTGAGATTGCGATGTTATCTTGAAGTATGTTCCCTATTTCTTTTAAACTACTCAGTTAATTCGAATATATCGACAACACAAATGCCGAAAACGACAATATAAATACCAATAGTTTAAATGCAATGAGATTTATTCAAAAAATCAATAGAAGATGTGGGCAGAATAGGCAATGTCGACCTGGATAGAGGATTAGTCACTAGTCGTCATCGAACTGCCAAGACTATCCTGTTCCTGGTCGTGCTCCTGGATTTATTACACTAGAATATATTTACCAAGAAATCACTGCCAGGGACAACGTCAAAACCGACTAGAGAGCAATTTTGTATCAATGAATCTTTTAACCTGGACAAATATTACTTAAATGTAGTTACTGTAACATCACCTGATTTTGCTTTAAGTTCTCTCCCATTATTATCTTTCCCAATAATTCCACAAGGTTTTTTAATTGAAATATTTTCACACAATAAGAGTTGTATGCAATAAGTGATCTGCAATATAAGATATGTGGTTACTACAGAGTATATTAAGTTGTATGCTTATCTAACAACATAAAGTTTTCTAACTTAAACAGATAAGGTTGTCTCATTGATTGATTGGTTTATTTGACTGTAACGCAGATTTACATACATACTAATTACATACAAAATATAAACTAACATTTTATACCATAGAAATAGAAAACGACAGGAAAATGGACATTTATTTATACACGTCAGTTAACAAATATATGTAAGAGTAAATTCTGTGATTATACGTTTTTGTTTCAAATTTTAAAGTCGTGGAATTTACGTTTAAGAAAGACCACAGCTTAATAATCTTTCCGTTGTAAAGCCTTGATTTAAATCTTCGGTAACTTAAAATTTGCGAAATTGAAAATTTGGGTTAAAACTGAAATATATGACTTTTCGGTGAGTGATATCAGAAGTAGTGAATTGTTGAAAATGTCAACATGTTTAACCCTTTAGGCCAAATAATTGACCTATTTCCTATAAACATTTAAAAAGTTATTCTGTATGGACGTTGACTTTGGAATGACAAGTTTAAGAGACAAAATACACCAATATGCGGGAGCCTGAATATGGTATCTCCCTAAAATCGCACCGAATCGCGAATTCTACAACGAGCAAAGTCTATTGTTGTGTGCTTTGCCTCCCGACTACATTACCTCATTTTCAATATTTGCGTAACAGCTCATAAATTTTAACCCTCAGGGATCAAGCTTTTTAAGACTTTCAAATGTTTCTTATTATTTGAAATGAATTGTAAATATTTATTTAATGTCTTTATGCCGTTGAATTAAACCAAGTTTTTAGGCTATTTTTTGAAGAAAATCCCTAAAAGTTTACATAACGCTGGTTTTTATTATTTTTATTCAAGAACTTCAAGAACAATTTTAATTTCGTTAAAAAAGCTTGCCAAAAATATCTAATATAGACAAAACAAAACTAATTATTGCGGTGAGGAAAATTGCGAAACTGAATATATATTCTTTATATATCCTTGCTAGTAACATTGTTTACCCAACGCAGGAAATTCGTTTAAATCATTATTCGGTTTGACTTCTGTTCCTATACCTGTGCTGTGATTTGTTGTTATTTAATAACTAAAAGCAAATACTAAATAAACCATAAACTAAAGTTAAAACTTACTTTGAAACTTAGTAGTAATATTTGAGAAATACAGAAGCAACTAACAGCTCCTGACCGCTAGGTATCTACTTAACCATGTGCCCGGTTGATGCAACTGCGACGAGTTTTATATGCGAGAAAAAAAGCGTCACCATGGCGTTCGATAAATGGTATCTTTGTGTGGCACCTTTCCTTCGCTTTGGTGTTGGAATGCCGAGTACAACTATCGGCTGTGACGTGTGTCATTTGTTTGTTGAGTTCCCGAACAAATATGTGCGAACTGTAGTGTGACTGGTTTGTGCTGAACTAGTTCCTCTTTATAGATTTAAGTCAGCTTTATATATTGACTCCTAAAATTGTTATAATTCTTTGATCCTGTATTAATTTCCCAATTTCAGGTTGTCTGAAGTTTCGTTTAAGAAAGACGACAGATTGATTGGTTTTCCGTCGTAAAACTAGCCACAATTAAATCTTCGGAAATATTAAATTTTGAGAAAGGATTTTGAAAAACTGAAAGAGATGACTTTTCGGTTAGTGATTTTAGCAGTAATAGAATATTGCACGTATATTAAATTTTGATACATACAAAATAATTATAAATATTAATGGCCACGCACTCGGGTAAGTTCAATTTTAGGTCCCCGGAATTGGTTATTTTATATTGCTCTCTTGTTCCAGGCCAACCCGATGCCCTGTACCATAGATTTTTGTCGAACAAAGTCGATTTAACAAGTAAGGTTGATAATGTTTGTTAAATTGTTTTGCAGGTTAATTATGTTTGTTAAATTACAAAAAAACATTAAATACAACACATCGTGACATATGAAAAGAATAAAAGACGACCACAAAACGGAAAAAAACTTGTAAATATAAAAACGTATATAATTATATACTTCTTAATTTTAAGATGTATTTATTCAATACTTCATTTAACTGTGTCAAGACACGTTATTTCTGTATTTGGAATGACAAGTTTGAGATAAAAATAAACCATATATGCGAGAGCGTAACCAGGGTATTTCCCTAATATCGCACCGAATTTCGAATGCTGCTCAGTGCGAAGCCTGTTGTTGTGTCCTTTGTATTTGGATTTCACCATATTCAATATTTGCATTAGAGGTGGCGCATTTCAAGTAATTTTAATGCTGTGATTCGAGTCAAAACAAGTCTTTGTAATGTAGCAAATGGTAAAGACACGAGTAATTATCATAAATTTAAACGTTTAAATATTTCACAGACCAATCAACTGTCTATGAAATGAATTTTAAAAATGTAAATATAAAAATTATATATACGTTAACCCAACACAATAAAACTTCTTAAATTTACCATGGTTTATATAAAAAGTAATATCAACCTTTAATCGCTGTACTGTATATTTTCATCCACAACTAAATACGAATATATCCAAGATAGACATACGTTGCTCTACTAAGTAAGAGTTAATTTTTAAAAATGGGCGTAGTCTCTAACGAAAAGGAACTTCTCAAATGCGGAACTAGAAAAGAAACCACTGAAATTACGGATCAACGCACATATTTGTTTAGGCAGCCAACAAAGGGAACGTAACACAGTCAACAGTTGAGTCGCAATCACAAAGGTGACCTATACGAAAAAAGAATCAATCCCATAAAACTTGTTGCACCAGCATCATACGGACACACGGTTAGGTAGCAACGCAGCAATTTTAGGCAGTTTGTGGTTTATATATTTCGCGTATATTACTACTAAATTACTAAATTACAAATTTCATACGTTTGTTAAATAATGTTACTGGTAAAATAGGCTTGTTTGAAGCGAAAAATTGAAATTAACATTAAAGCGAAAATTGAAATAACTATAAACTAAGATAAATACACCTGGCGTGGAAACTCAGTAGTAATTTTTAAGAAATACGGAAACCACTACCTGCTTTAAACTGATGCGTAGCTACTTAGCCACAAGACTGTTTGATGTAGGTATTTTATATGCGACAAGTGGCGTCTTCATATTAGTTATATTGTAATCATCGATAATTTGGTAGTATTGGAGACTGTCATCGATTGTATGGGTGTTGCAATACTGGTTGAAGTTAAGGAAAACATATATATTTGTGTTATTTGTCTGCGACGATTGGCCAAACTCGGCTCCATTTTATAAATTAAAACTTAAACGATTTTTTATCGAAAAAAACAACAAAAAAGCGTGTCAACTTACGAAATTTAAACAAATATTAGCAGTGACTTAAAAAAACTGTTATACATCGTATAAATAAATTAACTCGTTTACTTTGTAGTTTTTAAATTCATTTAAGTAAATAAGTATCTTACAATTTATCAGATTAATTATTATAAAAGTCATAAAATAATAAATAAGTTACGATTTCATATTAAAATCGATGAGAAAGTATTAAGTTATTCAAGGTACGGCTTAAAGTGTAGCAGTTGTAATCGATTTAACATTTTAATACAAACCCACGGGTTCACCCTGAAAACACCGCCGTCATCCCTTGTACACCTTCTATGTTAAATGTTTCAGGAAGAAGCGACATGGACATTTTAATTAAAAAATATGAAATATTTTCTGTATCAAATTTATTTTGTAAACCGTCTAAAAACTTAACTCAAATCAAGATAATTAGAAGTATTTGCGTTTAGTCTTACTTGAATAATTATAGTGTTTCTGTAAACCAACTGAGCACATGCAATGAACAACTCTCTGTAACTACTACGTGGCCGTGGTGTCGTAGCGTGCCCACAATGGTGATGCCTTCTTTCAAATTCTCTCCTTCTTTACAATTTTCTAGTTACTCGACTGCTAATATTATTTTCACACGGCGGTACTTTCCCTAAAGCCGTCCCTTTCCTTTCATATGCTTTTTGTGGTTATGTCTTCAATTTACACCAGTTTTTATTGTTCATTAACAGCTCAATTTATATAATATACGCCTTGGCACAATAGCGCTAACACTTACCACTTTTATGACGTTTTAAACGAATGTTCGATTTACTGTCCTTTCCTATTCTTATAAATGGTGATGCATTTTGTTTGGTTTTTGAGTAAAAACAAAATTGTTTTAAATTAGGACGAAAAAGATCCCCTAATGAGACTTACAATTAAGCTTGTTTAAACCGGTTTAACCACTACGTCGTTTGTCCAATATTTAATGTATGGCTTCTTCTTTACAGTTAAGTAAACCAATCATTAATTACAACATGTTTTGAGTTATTGCAGATAACTTAAAGAATATTAGAATTACTTAGATCACAATATTGTAAGGATAATGATGCGAATAATATACTCATGTTTTTCCCCATGAATGGGAAAACGCAACAGGCGTTTAACAGACGGGCAATCGTTTACCACGTGCCCACCGTCGGTTTACCGGAGCTTTTACAGTGTGTTTTTTATTGATGGCTCAGGCGTTTCTTTAACTTTGTATACCCGATTATTTCACTAGGTTCAGCCAATGTCGGTTAAGTGCCTTGTCCATAGACACATCGTCTTAGCTAGCAACAGAAGATCAATTAATTAGCAAGCGACAGACTTTTCCAACAACCCTTCGCTTGAAAGCCAACGCACTAACCCACCAAGCCAATCGGTCTGATATCGTAATATACTTCGGTTTATATTTTGTATAAATCGTTTATATTGCAACTTAGTTAGTATGTACCTCTTTTAAATTGTGTGATAATCTTGTATCTATAACACTTCGTGTGGTTACTTCGAATATAAAGTAATGGAACAGGGCTTAAACCAACTTGAGGTAATGTTACAGTAATTGCATTTAACAAATTTGCTCAGTTTGATAAGTATTTTATCGACCCATATTGCTTCTAGATTGGTTTTATATGTTCCAGGAACTTAGTTGACGTCCCTTTAACTCAGTTGTTACAAATTTATGAGCAACTGATTCACTATCTCTGTTGTATAGCACAGTACTCTGCAACTATAGTGTGCCGTAAGACAATGCTGGATGTGCATAATATTTTATAATATAATATTTTTTTCAAACAGTTTTCACGAATTAAAATGTATTTTAGTTTCTCTACAACATGTTCATACCACAAAGTACTTCATACCGGACTCAGGAATTGGTTTTTCGAGGACTAGATAAATCACCGATTGTGTTTATTAAAACAATGGCTAAAATCGCATTAAATAAATTATAATGTGTACAATTTTACATTATTTTTTACATTAACATTATTTTAATAACATTATTATTGCTTTTGATTGCAATGCGCTTTCATATTTAATAAGTTTCTAAATTTTCCTCGAGTGAAAAAAGTTGTATAGAGCACCGGTATAGAAGCACACACTAGTATCTGTATCTAACACATTGTAACAGTTAGAAATATCTTTAATATTACTGCAACTAAAATTACCATAACATAAACAATAAATATAAGATTTCTATGAATATCCCGTCGATTATAAGGTTGGGTATTTACAAACAATGAATAAATGTGATCCCACTTTAAGCTATACTATATAATGACGAACGTTGCTTTAATATGTAGGATATAAATGTTTAATCGCTAATGATATTGTATTTCATTTTAACCAAAGAGTTGAACATGAATATACCAGCCTTTAATATATTGAATTTACCCACTTGCAGGGTATAAATGAACCTTTGAGGTTCGGCAACAATACTGTGATTGGCGGGCCAGAAAGTATCAAAAGATTCAAACAACAGAATCCAAATGATTTGAATTTGGATGAATGCTCATATGTGAGAAACTTTTAAATAAATCGCTATCAATTAAGCTACATCAGTAAACAGATTTTAACAAAACGTTTAATAATTGCAAACATATATTTAAAAGGAAACACAGTGATCACTTCGTGAAATAAAAAAATGAAAAAAAATGTAAAATATTCGGCTTTAAAACCAATATTCCGATATTTGTAGAAGTTTATGGACAATCAGTAATAGTCTTTCATTGTCATAACATAATTTCAGTGAATCATAACAATTAATAATTAAAATTTAATACACCCAGGAGCACGATCATGAACAGGATAGTTTTACTAGTTCGCTGACGAACAGTGACTATTCCTCTATACAGGTGACGACATTGCATATTATACACATCTCATTGCATTTTAAAATTTGGTATTGATAACTTCGTTATTAGTATGTATTTCATCTAACGATTCGAAATAAATAAGTATTTTTAAAGAAATAGGGAAATTACGCCAAGATAACATCGCAATCTCAATTGTGACAATAACACAAAATTTGCATCCAACAGACACATTGCGAAAATTTACACAGAAATCTACAACGTCAAGTTCAAAAATTAAAGAAAGCCGTGGAAGTAGAATTGAGAAAACGTGAAAATAAAAGGGAAGCTGCTTTATTGAGGGCTAATGTAACCAAACTTGAACAGAGGCTTACAGCTTTACTGGTAACATCTGTAGTTTGGTTAACACTCTTTCGGTGTGTTATACAGTCGTGTTTTACCAAAAGGTTTGGTGCTTTGACATTCTTCGATATCTAGTCGGTTATATTCTAAGGCAAGGCACCTCACTGACACCGCCTGAACGCAGTGAAATAAAGGGTTCTGCCAAAATGAAAAAAAACAACACACTGCAATTGTTTCGGGAAATTACTTTGATTTTTATCATTTTCCGACCGGTTATTCTGGCGGTTTAGTGCAAAGCCGTTCAATCAAAAAAGTGCAGGTTCACTAACCCTAACTAGTCGGTTGTGTCCTTTACCAAATAAAATGAACGTGTGAATTATACACAACACACTGCAATAGCCCCGGTAACCTAACGATGGGCGAGATGATCTGACGATTACCCGAGTGTTAAACAGCTTGGTTTTCCCATTCACGGGAATAAACATGAATATTCTATACTATCCTATTCACAGGAAAAACTGATAGCTATGCTAATCATGACTTTTAATGTTGAGCGCCTATTAGCAATATTAATTGGTAATATAAATTTGTTTCTGAATTACGTGGTGATTTGTATGTAAAAGAGTTACACCATTGGCTGAAAGGTGATTCGATGATTGTAGGAAACAATTCTTGCTTCTAAAATTTAGTACTTCATTCCAAGGTTCCACACTTGATACAAGTTCCTTCAATTGTCCACAGAGAATAGTTACTCAACAAACTGACCGAAGTCTTGCTCTGAAGAAAGAAGTTGGAGATATTGAAACCGCCAACAAAAGTAGTGTTACTGACTTGGATCTCAAATTAAGAGAAGTAATTCAGCAAATTTCCGAGATCAAACGAAAACACACAGATCTTGAAAAGAAGTTTGAGTCCAGTAATTGTAACAGCGATCGGAATGGATTGACTCCAGGTATGTTTGTTTACTTTCGGAAGAGAAAAATGGAATTGGTAATTTCTTGTGCAATAGATACGAGTATGTTTTGTACTGACAACCTAAATGTGGTGGGATAAATCAGTCACTTGCTACTTTTATCTTTGATTATGTTTCATAGATTACAAGTACGTTTTATTCAATGTCCGGTCGGTTGGTCTAGCGGTTAAATGCGTCGCCTTTCAATCGAAAGGTTGCAGGTGCGAAAGTGGTCGCTAGCGAGTCGATTGTGTCCTTGGGCAAGGCACTTAACGGACATTGCCTAAACAAAAAGCGGTTTAATGGTTCTACTAAATGGAAGGAAGGTATCTATCATATACAACACACTGCAATAGCTCCGGTAACCCGACGATGGGTGTGAGGTGATCTGACAATTGCCCGTGTGTTAACCCCCTTGGTTTTACCATTTACGGGAACAAACATGAATATCCTATCCTATATAGATGGTGAAATTAAAACGATTGCTAGTATTTTGTGTATTTGAGCTAACGCTTATTTGATAGCAGACACGAGATGTTCTGACTGGGTGTATTACCTATTTGTAAGTGATCTACAAAGTAAATATATCTTTAAATATTTCGATGTGTATACTTAAAAAAAGTTTTTGTAAGATTTCGTTGAATTCCAGACATTATAGCGCAAATGATAGAAACTTTGGAGAGACAACTCGGTTTGTATGACGTAAAAGTTGCTGACGTTCACCTTCGCAATCAAGTAAGCTTTTGTGATATATTCACATAGCGCACATCATGTTAATTCTGCCCAATATTTATTCCAGGTTCTTGAAAGCACGAACTACAGTCGGGTTATGGTATGGAAAATAAAGAATTATTCTCGTCGCAAGAGGGAGGCGGTGAGCGGTCAGACACTTTCCCTATACAATCAACCATTTTATACCAGTCGCTATGGTTACAAAATGTGCGCAAGAATTTATCTTAATGGCGACGGAATGGGTATGACGTAACGCAGAAAATATCTGATAAATAAAACCACTTTTGTCCGACCGATTAACTTGGTGGTTTAGTGCGCCGCCTTTCAGTCTAAGAGTTGTATATTCCAAACTGATCGCTAGTTAATCGGTTGTGTTCTTGGCCATGGCACTTATCTGACATTGCCTGGACCTAGTGAAACAATGGGTTCTATCAAATTGAACTAACGGCTAAATTATACACTACACACTGCAATTCGTAACCCACTCAGGCAAAGGAACACACATGTCTCTATTTCTCGTCGCCATGAAAGTAGAATACGACGCTTTGCTTCCCTGGCCATTTCGTCAAAAGGTAATTACATTATATATTATTTCTATAAAGCTAATACTCTCACACTAGGTGACGCTGATGCTACTGGATCACGGAATGGACCGACGTCATTTATCCGACACATTCAGACCGGATCCCACGTCATCATCGTTCAAAAAGCCGACTTCCGACATGAACATCGCTTCCGGTTGTCCATTGTTCGTGGCTCACAACGTCATAGAAGACAGTTCTTACGTCAAAGAAGACACGATCTTTCTACGAATCCACGTCGACACAACAGACATATGGGATGTTTTCTAGTTTTTTTGTATAAACCACGCGATTATACCCATTTTTGTAATCATTGTGTTAGCTTCTTTCACCAGGGTAAATGGGTAAAATATAATTATTATAACCCATTTTCTAAGTAAGATTGAGTTTTACAAATTATGTATAGTTATCTGCCATTTGTCGGTAATTTTATTTTGACTCTTTCATTGTCTTTATCATGTCACAGTAGTTATTCAACAGCCATTCGACTATTAATCGCCATATTATAATATCACACTTATTACAATGAAAATATATTCCTAAACGAATACTGTTCATGTGACCTAATTTAATTACTTAAAAATAATATGAAGTATCTGGCTACACAACAGTGTACACAGAAGTCATATATGGCATCTTGGGATAGCATGTAAAGAACAACGGGATTAATATCACGGCTAATTACAAAAAGTGAAAAAAGCAAGTTGGATATTTAAATAATACACTAAAGTTGTCAAGAACATTACACAAAATACAGTCGTATTTAAAAAAAGCTAGGTGAGTGGGTTTCTTGTTTTGTTTGTTATAAAATATAGGAAACGAAGAACTTGGTTGCCAGAGTATTAAGTTATAAAAGGTAGGACTTAAAATGTAGCAGTAATTAACTAAACATTTAAATACACGCTATTCCCCAAAAACCCGCCTTCTCTTTTAAATACTCTCCTACATTTAACTTGTTTTGTTTGTTATAAAATATAGGAAACGAAGAACTTGGTTGCCAGAGTATTAAGTTATAAAAGGTAGGACTTAAAATGTAGCAGTAATTAACTAAACATTTAAATACACGCTATTCCACGAAAACCCGCCTTCTCTTTTAAATTCTCTCCTACGTTTATGCGTTTTCAGTTACTCGGCTGGGCTAATTCTATTCTCACACGTCGGGACTTTCCCTAAAGCTGTCCCTAAACGAAAGTTCTACTTGCTGTTATTTCCTATTCCTATATATTGATTCATTTTTAATTGGTATTTTGAATTAGGACAAACTTGTTTTGTATTAAGACAAAAAAAACAGCGTATATTCGTGAAGTCTTGCAAGGCAATTCCCATATTAAAAATTAGAATTTAGCTATTGTTTAAACAGATAAAACTAGTTCGTTTTTTATTTCTGATATTTTATTAATTTTGGAATTACATATATCGGCTCTTAAACATTTCTTTAGTACGATGAACTACAACAAGCAGATAAATCGAGTTTGTCTGAACTAGTTATACGTTATTTCATATAAGTAAAAAGCTATAGTTAAAGTTTTTTAAGTAATATAATACAGTCAAATAGGTTCGCTTGATCGAATGTATTTAGTTGAACAATGATGTCTAAAGTTAATTTGTACATATTTATATTATGCGTGAAAATGATCCGTAACAATAGTCACATACTTAAAATATCAAACAATAAAGATTGAACATTTTTGTAACATGAAATTAAACAATGAACATATTGAATACAATAACCAAAATTTAATCGGGCGAACCATTATTATTGTTTAAAGATATGGCATCTTCGGAAAGGATGTTCAAAAACAACGCGTTTAATATAACGGTTTATAACAAAAAGTTAAATAAAGCAACGTGGCTGCTTGAATGATACACTAAAAAGGTTAGGAAAAGTATGTAAAATATAGTTGCAATTAAAAAACTGGG
This sequence comes from Ciona savignyi, assembly GCA_000149265.1. Taxonomy (NCBI): domain Eukaryota; kingdom Metazoa; phylum Chordata; class Ascidiacea; order Phlebobranchia; family Cionidae; genus Ciona; species Ciona savignyi. Next base: position 84,588 of record CH000268.1, on the reverse strand, counting down.
AAAAGATAAAGTCCAATATGCAAAATATTACGCAAGCTGGGCATATAGCTTATCGTTGATTTAGAGCATAGTTCAGTCCAAAATGCGAAATATTTAAACTACAGAAAACGCATGTTCTATAATGCTGTACAATAATTGTCGTTTCTCTACAATTAAATTAAAGGAAAATATCTCTCATACCGCGGGCCATACCATCGAACATTTTTTTTATGACGGCTGTCCTTTTTCGGCAATTGCTTCAGTTATCTTAATGCTTAGTTTTGTAACTAACTCAGTGTCCTTTTTGTAACCATTAATGAAATACATCTTGCTGTTTTTGGCAAATTAACTACAATTTGATTGTGTTGCCCAATGGAGTATTTTGCGCAGTTATATCACGTAATACTGTACCACTGCCAGAAAATGGCAGTTTTCATACAATGTGCATTATCCTGTGACAATGGGAGGTCGCCACAGTACGGCAGACGGAATTTAATCGCAGTGTAACGTATCTTTATACTGTAGTGGTAATCAAAAACGCCAATAATGCCGTTAAAATTCAGAAAAAGTTTTTTAATGAATAATACGCTACGAAGCACAAGGTCTGTAGCGGGCCACGTAAATACGTACCGCGGGCCGTGCTGTGGCCCGCGGGCCGTATGTTGCACGCCCCTGATTTAGAGCATAGTTCAGTCCAAAAATGCGAAATATTTAAACTACAGAAAACGCATGTTCTATAATGCTGTACAATAATTGTCGTTTCTCTACAATTAAATTAAAGAAAGTTATCCCAGCTTATTTATTCCATTCGTGTCGACGTGGATTCGAAAAAAGTGGTGTTCTATGACGTTGTCTTCTATGACGAAACATTTAAATTGGAACAAATCATCGATTATCGATTTAATGAATTAGATACAGTTGTACAGTTAACTACCATAGAGGTATTCTTAAAATTACTGTGCATAAAATCAAGCTTAATTGCAATGGTATGATAAAGTCAAATATTACGCAAGCTCTGCATAGCGTAAGGTTAAATAAGCATAGTTAAATATAAATTGCGAAATATTAATTAGAGAAACGCATGTTCTAATGATTTACAATAATTATCTTTTTTTGAGATTATGGAAGTTATCCCAGCTCATTTATTCCATTCCCGTCGACGTGGATTCGAAGAAAGATGGTGTCATCACTGACGTACGAGCTTCCTTCTATGACGTTCTGTGCCACGAAAAATGGACAACCGGAAGCGATGTTCATGTGGGAAGTCGGCTTCTTGAACGACGATGATGTAGGATCCGGTGTGAATGTGTCGAATAAATGACATTTGTCCGTTCCCTGATCTAGTAGCATCAGCGTCACCTAATGCGTAGAATTTACCAACATAGAAATAAAATACGATGTCGTGCTTAATTTGAGGGTGTTTATATTGGGTAGATATGACGTAACGATTATCCACGTGTACCCCAATTGATGGGCAAACACAGGGATCTAATCACACGGAAAATCGTCAAATTACCTCATGCGTCGATGTTGCAACTGTATAAGTAGAACCCATTAATTAACTTAATTTAAGCAATGTCCGATAAGTACCTTGCCCAAGGTCACCACTGACTAGCAAGAAAACCCTTAACCCTTCGGCACCACCAACTACACTACGGCCATACCATTCTTGGTGCGATTCAACAAAGATTTAAAAGACCAACGACCTGACTAATCTAGAACATATGTCAAAGCTGATATATGCTTTAACATTTGCCTCCTATATATATTTTGTAATTACCGTTTGACGAAATGGCCAGGGAAGCAAAGCGTCGTATTCTCCTTTCATGACGACGAAAAACAGAGACATGTGTGTTCCTTTGCCTATATGTGGACTATTAATCAATTATGTCGGCATAATGGATTTAAAGACACCATACCAATTGTATCGCCATCGAAATGAACTTGGGCGCACATCTTGTAACCATATCGACTGGTATAAAATGGTGGACTGTAGAGAGAAAGTGCATGACCGCTCACTGCCTCCATCTTGCGACGAGAATAATTCTCTATTTTCCACACCATAACCCCACTGTAGTTTGGGCTTTCAAGAATTTAAATTTAAAAAAAATAGAGTTTTCGCATGGCTGCCGGTCAAATAGCTTGGTGGGCACGCGTTTCATGTAAGTCGAAAGGTTATAACATCGAAAATGGTCGCGAACTGGTCGGTTGTGCTATTGGTCTAAACTCTTTTCATACATCGCGGAATCGTTATTTAAACTTAAAATTAGTTGCAATGTACCAATGATATACAACACACTGCGATTATGTGAGAAGTGGACGATTTATCTGATAAATAAGCTTGATAAATGATTTTAACATGATTTACCCATCCGCCATTGGAATAACATCTACTCACAACGTAATTGCAAACGAAAAATGTAGACTTACCTCCTCTTCTTCCTCTATAACATCTGAGCTTAGTTGGACGGGGACATTCATGATGTGAGAATGTCGGACAAAAACAAACTCTTATGCTAAGCGTTTATAATCGGATAAATCGATAAAGTATATTTCATTTACAACACCTGAAATAAAACTCAGGTTGAATTTCTGAATGGTATATGAAGCTTGTTGCCGCTTTATTTTCGTCGTAATGATATATGTTTATTATGATTACACCATACCTAAAAAATAAGATTTGGAAAAGATTCGGTTTAAAACTCTTTAACTTGAATGCGTTTATAACTATTTTTTGTAGGATTCGGCATATTTGCTGTTAATGGGTTGTAAACCAATGAGATTTTGCCCATTGATTTTGGCATTCCTTTAGTTTCAGTACACTGGGTTTCACTGGGTGCGAAAATTATATGACTAACCTCAAGACACAACCTACTAGCTCGTGATCAGTTAAAAACCTGCAACCTTTCGACTAAAAACTGTTTAATTACAACATTTCCATATCATAATTCAGATACAGATTAGATTCTGACGCAAGTAGGGGTTTCGAAATACTAGAGAACTTAAATTATAGAAATATTAGAGAACCCAAATATTAGAAAAACGTGAGAACTAGATTACCAAACCCAACCGTCCATATAGCACTCGTCCCACTCGACCATGACGATAATTCAAATTCCCGGCATGGGGGCCTTCAGCGTCTCCCATGTTAAAACGGTTATAAGTAGAAGCACCTTATGCTCATCGGAGGACTCGAAAGAGCGGCAAAATAAAGTCGACGTCGCTCTGCAGCCGACGATCACCCCAACTCAAACCAGCATCGACGATAACTAAACATCTAAAAATTTCCGGTTGCCGTAACAAATCTCCAAATACTACAATGTCATTTATCACCCTGTGCAGCAGAAGGCCGTGTTTTAAAACTACTCTGTAGCGGCTAATGATACTATTTCGCTTATTTTCAACTCGTGCAAATTCATGCAAATAAATATAAGTTAAATCAATAGCTTGAAACGACGAGGACTAAAAAACCCTAACTTTACCTTTCCACCAAAAACGTGTGGAAATTAGCACTAGTTTTTTTCAAATAATTATTTGTCAATTTTTATATATTTTTTTACATATCATCCCACCCTATTCGTTCATTCGAGCTCGGGCCCCTACTTCGTGCTTACGACGCGTCGCACAGCCAAGACCACCACCTTCCCATCTTTGCAGCCCTCTGCGTCTCCCAAGTGGAAAGAAATCATTTGTTGTTTTACGTCACAGCAAAGGAGTATGACTCATTTCGCAACAAATAAGAGGGCAACACGATACGATAGAAGCAACACGATACGCAATAAACGAAACTCTATGCCTTGTTCTCATCTTTTCTTCTTTATTAAATAGCACCCTACATAGCACCCTACATCTAAAAATATATAAAAAATATGTCATAATTAATACGAAAGTACTAAAGATTTTGTTTCATTGGGTATCGTGCTGTGGCTACGTGTATTTGTTTCGATATTTCTTCTTTGTTGTGGAATTTTAGACTCGCGCGCACATCAGCACCCATATCAGCACATCAGCACCCATATCAGCACCCATGCGCGCACATCAGCACCGCGCGTACATCAGCACCCATAGCGACTCAAAATGGTTGACTGTACAGAGACATTACCCGACCGCCCACTGACTCCCTCTTGCGACGAGCGAATTTCTGAATCTTCCAAACGAAAACGCCAGAGTAGTTAGTACTTTCACAAACCTGAAATATATTAATTATGAAGTAAGGTCGTGCGGCCAAATGATTAGCGCGACCGATACATCATCAAAACTTACATAAAAAACGGTCTTAACAACAAGTCAATTCTTGGCTCTAAACTTAGCCCGGGCAAAACGGTAATATATATATTTATATTGAACCTGGTACGATCATGTGGCGTTAACGCGACAGATATATTTATATATATATATATACCGAATCCTATACAAAAACGTTCTTAATGACGAGTCTATCATGGGTTTAAAAATAGCGCGTTAGAAAAAACAAACTCTATATATTAATTGTGTATAAAGCAAGAAAAGTAATCTCACCCGTAACCGGAGTTGCAAGTCGGCAATCCTGGCCTCATATAAATGAAGCAAGCGTCTATATGGGTCGATTATTTGGCCAAGGTTATGATCGAATCGGCCACCTATCTGGCCATTCGAATCGTCTTCATTTCCATGATCCACCGATTCATCAATTTGTTGACGTATGGCCTGAGGTTTAAGTCGTCAAACTACACTTTCACTCTTACTTTAAGCTTTGACTATGCTTAATATATCATGTCAATAACAGCCAGATTGCGAGGAAAATGTGACGAATGGACTTGATAGCACTCAGCTAACCGACCAGATAATTAACATCAAAACTGTTCGTGAGCTGAGCGTCTGTAATATTAGGCAAAACAGGTGGATTCATTGTTTAAACTTAAACGCAGATTCAATGTCACAATGATATACAACAAATATTGCAATAGCTTAAGCAAGTGGACCGTGGGCGCGATTTATACGATTATTATCCTGCATTAATCTTTCAACGTGATTCCCCCACCAGTCAGGATACACAAAAATAAATCAATCGACCCTGAATTAATTTCAGGAAATGTAATTTTTAAATTAAAAGAGTGTAGTCTCACCTCTGTTTCATCTTCTATAACATCTGAGCTTAGTTGGGCGTGGATATCCATGATGTGAGAATGTCGGACATAAACAAACTGTTATGCTAAGCGTTTATAATTGGATAAATCGAGAAAGTATATTTCATTTACAACACCTGGAATAAAACTTAGGTTGAAATTCTAATTGATGTATGAGGCTTGTTGCCCTTTTATTTTCGTCGTAATGATATAAATCGTTGTTCGTGTTTACTCACGACCGTACGTATTATGTGTATATTGTGCATTAATGTTGTTTGATTCAATATATCTTCTCGGGTCCGTATTTACTATGCGTTTATAGGTACATAATACACTGACAAAGTTTTTTTTATTTTTAATGTTTGGTATACTAACGATTACGGTTCCATGACAACTGAACCCCTTACAACTGAACCCCTTACAACTGAACCCCTTACAACTGAACCCTTACAACTGAACCCTTTACAACTGAACCCCTACAATTAAGCCCCTTACAACTGAACTCCTTTTAACTGAACCCCTTTAAACTGAAACCCTTTACAACTGAACCCATTTCAATTGAACCTCTTTACAACTGAACCCCTTTTTTAATTAAAAGCGTTCGGTTAAAAGGGGTTCAGTTGTAAAGGGGTTCAGTTGTAGGGGCTCAGTTGTAAGGGGTTCAGTTGTAAGGGGTTCAGTTGACTGGTCACCAACGATTACAACCACAAAATCAAGGTATCGTATAGTGAAAAACGAGCTGCAATTGCTTGACGGACCCACATTTTGGGAACTACTACTAGAAGTATTTAATTGTCCGCCTCAAATTTGAAATTTCTCAAGATTAAAAAAAATTGTAATAGTTAATTATTGGTGAATCGTATACATTTGCGCCGTTAATTCTGACCAAAAAGTAAAAAGTTGGTTACTCGTCATTTAGGTGATTATAGTAACAATTGCTGCATTTATGTAGTTTTGGGCATAAAGCCATGCAGTGGATTAGGGAGCTTTACCCAAATCGACTGATGGATATTTGCATTTGCAATATATTTACAACTCAAACTTTATTAAAAAGAATTCGATATCATCTGAAGAGGCCTAAAAAATGTTTCACCACAGCGACAACCCTATCTCTATGTAGAAACATAACAAATGAGAGAAAAGAAGAAAGCGACCTTATTGGGTTGAAAACCAAACTCAATCGGCACAAAGTAAATATGTAAACCTTAAAAGTTGCGTAATATAAAAATCCATTTCCTGATTCATTTAGGCGGCTAGTAAATAACGTGGAATCGTTATGCAATGCAGAAAATGAAAACCTGTAGAAACGACGACCGAACTCAGATACCACCAGCTTAAACTTTTCTAAATGGTCTAATCTCCGTTACTGTTTTTTGACTTTCTCTAACAAGTCACATGGGCAGAAGATCAGTCACATATCAGTATGGAAACTTAACTTTTTACATGGTCCGCGGGGATGGATGGAACATTCATGATCGGCGGGAACGGAAGCTGGGAAAGTCGGCCGAATAAAAGTGTTTTCCCCGAGAGTATCTGCACAAACAATCTCTGGCTAACAGACAAGCTTTGCCGGATACGTTTCGCTATACCTACAGCATTAAATAACTTATTGATTTATAGATCTGTATTAACGACCGGCGTATGTCGTCTTTTAAATGTTCTCTATAATGCAGAACGTCTTGATACGTTTTTAACGTGAAAACAAACCGACCTTTTCCTATCATGCCAATATCAAAATGACGAAACACATTAAGCAGTACAAACTTTCGCCAATGCCTGGCTTTTTTGTATGTGTTCAAAGGAGATAGCGCCAACATGAAACTTTGCTCCGCGTCAAATCACACTACTTTGACGATAGTATTGACAGAGCACTTCACCACTTTGTATTGACAAAGCAAACCCGACGTATGAGCTGGTATATGTAGAAAGGGAGAACGGGAATTTGTGGATTATTCTGTGGAGATCGGCGGCACGGAATACGGTAAAAGGAATATATTTTGTTCCAGATAAATGGATAAAATAACAATGCTAATTACTTTTTTAATAAAACTAATATAGGTACAAGATATGCAGAGGCAGATCATGGATAAATCATACCAGGGAAATTCCCATCATGCCCAAGAATATAACCATGTCCACTGTTTGATTGAATTATAGGTATTGTATGTTAATATTCTTAGTTATTTTACAATTGAAAGGGCTAAATTACTATAAATCAAACAATTTGGGAAAAATAGTTTTCTATTTCAGAACAGTTGCAATATAGCAATGTTGAATTATGAATTATATTCTTAGAATACGTTTTTCGTTTCGGTTTGGCAATATTGAATGTTATATTTCTAAACAACCTTAACCATACGCAGCAACTATAGTATTAAACATTAAAAAATCCGAAAAGACAGCAATAATATAAAATCAATTCAAATTTCTATATTTCTGTTGTTATTTGTTAGCATTCCATGGAGTGTTGGGTAGCCAGTCCATATATTTGTTTTCATTTAGAACATATAGTTAAGTTTGGATACTTGGCAATCCATTAGTTTCTGCTCGCAGAAACAAACGTTATACACTTTGAATAAGATATAACAGGGGTGATGAAGTGTAGCCAGGGAACCAGATAGTTTTGTACATGCAGGAAAATATAGCGCGCACCCAACACTGCATTCTATTTGCAGCGCTAGTTGGGTTTAAGCCAAAAATGGGATTTATAATTTAATTTTAAAGCATCTGCCGAAATACAATAAAAGAACATACAGAAATCCCGAAATTGACCCGAACCCAATCTAGAGTAGCGACACTAAAAGCAGGGTTGGGATTATTACTCTTTGCTTACGGTTGTTGTGAGTGTGGGGTTGGTTGACTGGACTTTAAAACAACTTGCCGGTTAAAAAAACTGTTAAAAAAACTGTGGCCGCACGGCTAATACGTCGTTTATACCGAATTCTATAAAATGGTATTAGTGATTAACCATTCGGAACCGATTCGAAACCGGTTGCCAGCTAGTCGGCTGTGTCCTTAGCACTTAACGAACGTTGCCTAAACCCAATGGATTAAATCTACCAAATTGAAGGAGCGTGTGAATCATATACAACACCGTGCAATTGCTCCGATAACCCAACGGTGGGCGATCTGATGATAGCCTATGTGTGTTAGCCACCTTGATTTTCCGATTAACGAGGATAAACATGAATATCCTATGCATATGGAGATATCACGTATGACCCGTTCCATAATTAATATATTACCTAAACCAGTGATCAGTCTGCCGTAAACCCCTAAAATAACAGGAATTAAATAAACTGCTGTATTGAACGCTTTAAAAGTGTTAGGCGTACCCAACAAGCATTAGATATGCAGTGACAAATTTTAAGTGAACCCGGTCACAAAAATTTGGGGCTTTTGCAATTCACCAATTAAAACGGTAGTTTTCTCAGCGAAGGTGTGTGGTTGCGTTGATGATCTAGCGCAGAGAATACGATATACAACATCCTTTAAATTACAGTATGTGTGTGATTATTTACAACAGAGGTTTATAGTGGACAAACGACACAAAACCAATCAGATTCTTAAAATAAGATCAATTCGTTTAGTTTAATTTCTTTAGTTTTTTTTGGTTTGGTATTAGTGGTTTCAGCATTTAATGTTCTATTTGCAGCGCTATTTGGATTTGGGCCAAAAACGGGATTTCTGATTTAATCACCCAATTATTCTGAATCTTATTTGTACAAATACTTTTTATAACAAAATTAAATGTGATTATATTATTTTACAGTTATCTGGGTAATTTAGAAATCGGCATATATATTAAAAATTAGTAAATTTATCAGCCGGTTACACACAAAAAAATAAATTCAGCTAGGTTGTGATTATTAATCTTTGATTACGGTTGCTGTGAGTGTGCGGTTGACTTTAGGAACATGACTATTAAACTTTTAATTAAGCCATCAACAGGTAAACCTGCTGATAAATTAATTAAAAGATGTGGTTTCAAGAAATCCCGAGAAATAGCTGCTGTTAACAAGAGAAACAACTGATCATATCCCATCTTCTATTTCTGTGGTCTTACCAATCATTATCTCTCGCCCCAATGACCGATTTGCCAACACATCAGATTTACCTTCGTTATCCATTTCTACTTAGGTACTTTCCACCAGAACACCACGTTTAAGTGTAGACCGATTCCTAGATATCTTAACAACGTACAAGCTAACAAGTACATTCTGACAAGTGTGTTAATGCTTGCGCAAATGAAATGCGTTAAATCTGAAAACGTGTTTTCATTTGTTATTGCATATGTCTGAAAATTGTTAGTTTCAATTTTTTACCTTATAACTAACTATCAGACAACTTATTGTTAGCAAATGGTGACACACTATCTGACTTTGCGCATTTTTTCAAATGTTTTGGCGTTTTGAATGATATAAAATAGGCAACCGCTTTAACGAGGTGCCTTGGAGGAAAGGTGTCCCAGTGAAAAAGGTAAATCTGATGTAAGGCGAACCAACCAATTCCTCCTAAAAATATCGCCATGTAAACATAAAGCCGCAACACCCACACAACACTGCAACCGTATCCATAAATCCCGAATTTGACCCGAACCCAAACTAGCGTTGCGACCCGAACAGCAGTTGCTAAAAATTTTCCAAGTCCGTCGTATCGACGTGGATTCGTAGGAAGATGGTGTCTTCCTTGACGTAAGAACTGCCATCTATGACGTTGTGAGCTACAAACAATGGACAACCGGAAGCGAATGTTCATGTCGGAAGTCGGCTTCTTGAACGATGAAGACGTAGGGATCCGGTCTGAATGTGTCGGATAAATGACGTCGGTCCATTCCTTGATCTAGTAGCATCAGCGTCACCTAGTGGGAGGAATTTACAAGCATAGAAACAGTATATAATGTAATTACCTTTTGGCGGAATGGCCAGGGAAGCAAAGCGTCATATTCTCCTTTCATGACGACGAAAAACAGAGACATATGTGTTCCTTTGCCTGAGTGGAAGAAATAATCAATAGATGTAATATGCCGGTGGATGGGAAGCGTAGCGGTCATTATCACATGAGCAATTGCCAGATTGCTTCGCACCCGCCGCCGGAATCCTGGAGCATTTGCAATGCGGTCAAACAAATTAAAACAATTGGATAAAATTTTCTTATTTCAATAAACAACTGGTTTCAGAAAATGCAAAGAGAAGTGAAAACTATTCTTAAATCAGCAGTTTGTTGGCTTTTCAGCTAAAAGTAGGCTGTGTTCCTGGTCGAGGCACTTTTCAGACATCGCCCAAACTCGGTGGATTAATAAGTTCTAGTAAAATTGATGGTACTTCCCAATCATAGACAACACATTGCAAGAGCTACTGCTAGCCGACAGTAGGTGAGATGTAATTTGATGAATGTCGGTGTGCTGATGAATCAATCCAATTACGCTTTACCCTTCTTTGAGGAAAAAACATGAATACTATTTTATTGTAATGTCATACCCATTCCGAATACTATTTTATTGTAATGTCATACCCATTCCGTCGCCATTGAGATACACACGAGCGCATATCTTGTAACCATATCGACTGGTATAAAATGGTTGACTGTAAAGTGACAGTGTCCGACCACTCACTGCCTCCCTCTTGCGACGAGAAAAATCTCGAATCTTCCAAACGAAAGACCCATTGTAGCTTGTGGTTTCAAGAACCTGGTTTTAAATATTTTTATTTAAATCTTTAATAATTTGTCAACAGAAATGGATAATGAGCGCTAGTGTAAGGTTGCTTAGTCATTTTTTTTACTTTTCTACGAAATAAAACAGACAGATTAATAACGGTAGATATAACAGATATCTAACTGTGATACATTAGCAACTAAAATACAAGAAAGATTTAATCTGTTAATATCTCGTATTGTAGGTAAAAAAGACAATTTACGGGGATACAAGGCAGGTCCTGTCGTAGAACATCAAATTAGAAGTTATTTAATTTTCATACCAATTTATATCAAATTCAGTATTACTTAAATACTTTGTTATCCATACCTGAAATCGCTGATCCATGTCGGCGATTCTGACATCATACATGCCCAATTGTCGTTCAAACGCGTCGATAATTTGCGACAAACTCTCTAAAACAAGAGGCGTGTTGATTAAATTAAAGTAACAAAATATTACAATAATGGGTTTTCAATAAAACCGTTTTTTATATATATATAAACTGTAAATGAATCGGACGCGTTGATCAATTGGCCACAAATGCTGTACATGGATCGGTCGCGTAAATCATATGGCCCTAAGACTTTCAACGCAACATATACCTGGTGCAATTTGATTCTGCCCTCTACTTCCATTGGTGGCTTCAATCTTTCGCTCCAGAACAGCTTGTTTCCTTTTCATCTCAGCAATGTGGCCCGAAATTGCTCCCAACTCAAAATTTAAGTCGGAAAACGTTCGATCGTTGCAGTGGTCTCCGATGAAGTGTTTACCCGAATCGCTTCCACTTCTTTCTGAAGCCACCATTCGCTGGAAAGTTTAATGGAACATGTATTTTCACAATCAAAGTTACATTAATACAGGATACACTGTTCTAGCTACATAAAATTACTTAAGAGCATAAGGTCCTTGTACAAAATCCTTGAACAACATATGGCCACCTACCCGTACCAATATAAACCATTTAACGATCCAGCACAGTGATACAGCTTCAGCAATTCCTATAGCGGTAAAATGTGTATTACTATAATTTAAGGTTAAAGGTGGTGGTGATATTTACAAATCCACATGCATCACTTGTAAAGCTGTAAGCCTCTGTTCAAGCTTGGTCACATTGGCTCTCAATAAATTTGCTTCTCTTTCATTTTCACTTTTTCTCAGTTCCAACTCAACAGCGTTCTTCAATTCTTGAACTTGACGTTGTAAAATTCTGTGCGAATACTCGCAATGTGCCTGTGGGGTGTAAATTTAAACAATATTAATAATGGAAATAAAAATGATGCTTATTTTACTAACATTTGCCTGTTAAAAATGAATTGGGATGAATTTTCGCAAGGTACCTGCAAAGGTATATCGACCAGAATAAACACTGTGGTTAATCATATCAACAATGCAGTTAAGGCAGAGAAAACGACACATCAATGTTAAACAATTACCTTGATCGACTGCATGTCACTTGTCATCATGGAACTCTCTAAACTGACCGGCTGATCATTTCGCACCTGGTAACAGAGAATGAGATCAGTATTGACTGAATTTACTTTATCATACGAGAAATCGTCAGATTATCTCTCGTCCACCGCAGGTAACTTGAGCTATTGAATTGTGTTGTGTATGATTAAGACGTTTCTTTAAATTGAACAAAACGCATCAAGACACTGGGATTAGGGAATGACCGTTAAGTACTATGCCTAAGGACAAAACCGACAAACTAGCGACCAGTTTTGATCACGAAACCCTTCGTCTAAAAACCGACGCACTAAACCACCAAGCTATTCGTACAAAAAAATTAGAGAGATTTATAAAAACTCGAATACGGCAATTCAAAGACGTACATATGGAGATTTGGCAGAGTAACTATCAGAGGTTGTCGGTTGACTTGATTCTTGGGAGGTTGGGAGACCTGGTAGTGACCTGGTAGAGCAATCCCCATCATCCAATATAGCTTCTGCATCTACGTCCTGCCGGGAAAAGTAAATTTAAATAGATAAGAAAATTGTTAAAAGAATACAACTGTATGACAAGATTAGCTTGGTGGGTACAGTTTGGTTTATGTTTGTTCGTTATATGCCGCAATGAACAAAATATCAAGGTTAAACGCTGTTAAAACACGTCAGCTGCATTTACATTATATAGCATAAGAAAAAACATATTTAACAATATCCTGGTTAAAACGATTTAGCTAATGATTTAAAATTTAATGCAAAATTAATAGGTATGCGTTATTATACCAGAAAGAGTACAGTGATAGGTATTTTTAATCCGAGCGGAGTCTTCTCGAATTTTCTACGAAATGGGTTAAGTGAATTCGCTAACACATGTTTATAATGCCACCCGTTCAAAAGAGGATAAATACAGGCGATACTAGATAAATTGACATTTTTACATAATTAGGATAATGACTGACAATATCAGGATAATTACCACTATTCCCAACATTTATTCCGTGTGAATCCGATTAGAAACGTAATTAAATTTGACTCCACATTGCAGTCAAAAGTGTAACACGAGAGTTACCGAAGTGTCTGATAGTCGTAATATGTATTTTTGTAAAAACTAAAATTCTTTTTATTTGTATAAAAATATTTTTAAATTGTTTTTATTAATGACCCGAGGCACATCTAGCATTGGCTTACGGCACAGTAGTGTGTCGCGGCACAATACTTGCGGAGCACTATAGTAGACCAGAGGTCGGCAACCGACGGCTCCTTTGTCCTTTTCCTGCGGCTCTTATTCATTTTATTGCTACTAAAGCGAGCGCTTAAATGTTTAATACTCAGCATGCATAAGTGAAACACACAGAAGAACCCTCGCGTTTTTAGCTCACATATAGTTGTTTTACTTTTACTGCAAAAATGTTAATAGCTTTGCGGCTCCCAGTAATTTTTATTTTGTGGAATGTCAGTTGAAATGGCTTATTTAAAGCAAAATGTTGCCGACCCCTACACTAGACCGAGTGGAATAATCGATTCTATCACAACTGAAAAAAATGTTCCAATCCCACATAACACACTGCAATAGTTACAGAACCTGACGGTTGACGCAAGGTAATCTGCATGAGTGATAACAGCCCTTGTGTTTTCCTATTTACAACAATAAAACATAAGCGGAGTATTCTAAATATATACAGATTTTATCTCAGTTAAACTTACCTCGCTTATTTCATCGTTATTGAGAGAACTCGTGGGTTTCTTGCCCATCGCCATTGAGAATGTCGTTTAAAATCAGACTGATTTAAAAAGTGCAGAAAAGAAGACAGGGTTATCAAATATACCCTTTATAACGTTCTGTGGACAGTGTAGGTATAAAAAATTAAGATAAGTTTTGCATTATAGTTAAAATATATTTTTTCTACTTGATGGGCACTAATTGAATAAAAATAATTGCGCCACACAAAAGTAGGTCTTAAAGAAATTTATTTGGTAAATGTTAATGCGACGGGCTTGACTGTTTTGAGAAACAAAGAAGATAAAAATAAGGTTTGGTCGGTGCCAAGCATACACGCGTTTAGTCGTCAATATAAAGAAGTCGTTCTTTTATTGCTTTTCAGTCGGAGAAGAAAATTTCAGTCAGAAAAGAAAATCCGGTTAGTATGGTGGACAATAGACATTGTTGCCGAATACATTAAAACAAAACATAAACACAAATATAACGTAACAACCACTATTATTACAACAAGTCAAATGCAATAATATTATCTATAATCTATAAATCGTGGGTATTTAAGTCTCACAAGCTAGCCTGTTCCACGCATGCCTTTTGTAACACGAACAGCATAGTTTCTTTAATACGAAACGATCTGTGACACACACGTTGAGTACCAGGGAAATCCCCTGGTTTTTTATGTTCAGTCGGACGAAATGTAAGGTACGGAAAGGTGTAGATGTTACAGTAGTTAACACAAGCTTCGAAATAATAGAAATCACATAATGTTAGGTAGAGATATTTGTTTTGGATAGTTAAACAGAAACAAGTGAATTGGACTATGTAATTGCTAGCCGATAAACGCCCATTCTCTTCGTCGATTATAATGGATACAGGAACTGTAAAGAAGGAGCGCTAGCAATGGCGGACCGAAGTGAATTGTGGGTAAACATTGGTTGTGCTTGACTGAACAATGTATGTACTAAATCCATTTGTTCGGTTTTCTCTGTGGAATACGATTTCAAATTGGGGTATACTTCGTTTTTTCTCTATTATACGATAGGATTTATATTATACAGACACTTTATTTAACTAAAAATCATAGGTCATTATTTCTGCTGAACCAGCATTATTTAAATTTTAGAAAGACTTGCGTTATTTAATATTGTTACCGATTGAATCTCTACCACAAGTCTTGTAACTTTAGGGAAAATAAATGTTTTTATGTGAAATTAGTACAAATTATTTAAAAATGCAGCACAAAGCGAAAAGTAATGCAAATAGTTTTTTATCGTTTTCATGATTATTCTACCATGAGAATTATTATTAACATTATTGGTAAAACCTAAAGTGTCTCAAAAAAGTTTAGAATGGTGGTGGCATTGGGGAATCACCACATAATATGCTCGCCCCTAAGACCATTTTCTATAGAATTAACATATATATCGGTCGGGTTAACCATTTTTATCTCTACTTATACTTGGATATCGTTTTCCGCACACTTTCTCGTGTAATGGCGTATATGTGTTTGTATGACTTGCGTACAGACAGTGCGAGAAGACACGAAAAAAAAGTTCAGTGGAAGTGCCTAAACACCTTATGAACCTCTTACAGCTTGTTTCAAAACTTTCCATTTAAATACAAATCGATTGTGTAGAAGAGATTGGCATCTAAATTTTAAAAGTTAATGCAATCAAAGCAAAATAAATATTAGAACTTTATATCCGCAGTTCCACAAATAAATTTCCTTATTTTATAAATTCTCGTATTGGTTTACAAACTATGATCCAAACCAATTATATCAATTAAACTAGTAATTTCTTTTTCAAATACAACCTAAAAGAAAGTAAAATATTTTTCTTAGCGTAGGTTGGCACCTTAAGCTTTCTTTTAAAATGCAAATACAGTTTTGTTTCATCTTTAGCGTGATTAGCTCTTTGCACTAAAGCTTTTGGGATACCGATCTGCTGAAAGCTAGAAAACATTTATAACCAGCAAACATAATTTTTTTCCACCTTCGTATACTACAGCGTCGTGTTACTAAAACTAAACGGGCGGTGTTATAATAGACAAACCGTATATTTCAGAAATAAGGCGAATCATATTACACCGCCCTTTACATGCTCATTAAAGTGTCCTCACGTTTAATCTTTCAGTTCCAAATCTACACATAGAAAGTCTACAAGATTTTTAAACTAATTTTAAGGTAGGGCTGTCTTTTAAACCTTTTTTTGTTAAATTTTAAAAAATGTAGATGCAGACGTTAACGATGCTAATTCTAATAGTTCCGTCTCGCTGTATTTACATCGACGTAGCGTATGGAATCAAGTCAACGCAAAGTGTTCAAACAATGAGCAAAATCACCCGGCTTGTTTACGCTATCACGTTACCACGCCGATCATTTAGTGGCCATTTAAAACCATACACTGACTTTAAGAATATCTGCTCATCTATTACAAAGCTTTATTTACCACGTAATTAAAAGTAATTTTCATAGAAAGAACTATCATTACCGCTGCAACATCTTGTTAACCCAACCTTCAACTTTCACGCATACTGTAGGGAGCTTAACTATTACAAAATTGCAGAGCTAAACTAGGAACACATGGGCGAGGTGGTATGTATGTCAATTCTAGAAATTACAAATTTAACGACGTAATATGTTTAGAAAGAACTATCATAACCGCACCAACATATGGTTAAACATCGCTCATAAGAATTACCAACCCGGATGGATAATCCTCCCAAATACTTAGCGGTGCAAAAAATGCATTTCAAGAAAAAAACTCTTATTCAATGAAGCTTTGCTTAACTATTACAAAACTGCGCGGCTCGACAAGAAACACTATGTTACGGCACGCGGTAATGAAGTTGACTCACTTATCTTCGTTCTGATTTTATTAAGCGGTTACTAAAACAAAAAAGAAAAACCGTAAAAGATAATTCATAAACACAAACAATATTACACACCTTTACATTACCACGTCCGTTACTTAATATTAAATTTAGTCCCAATTCCCTGTATGTTTCCTATAATAAAATTAAAACCATGTAACAAATAAGAGCTAAAATGTTGACGGAAACATACCTTATTAACCAAGGAGAATAACAGGCTGAGTCCTTGATTGCAGCGCAAAGAAAACAATTTCAAAATTAAAAAACGTTAACTGAGACTCAAGGACAACTCATAGAAATAAAAAAGTGGCAAAATATTTGAACCATAAAAACGTAACTGCATTGGTGCAGTTATCTACCGCTTTGCATAAACAGCAAACAGGTCGGACGTTTTCACTGCTTACTAAATAAGTTTCTATTGAGATATGACGAAAACCTTCAACGACGAGCGCTTTTATAAGATAGAGAGAAAGGGAAAAAAGAGAGATTGCCTTTTTCTTATACACATTGCACGCCATCTCGTATAATCTGGTACATACACTCACGTGACTTGATGACGCTGAACTACGTACATCACACTAAGGGATGTGTGTGTTACAGGTACATAGCAATAGCGCCACTTAACAATAAGCAGCTGAAGTATAGCGTATTTGACAAACGAAAATAAGTAACTGGATATAGTATATATCGCACATACGAAAAATATCGCCTCGAATTCAAGGTCTACTTTAAAAATAACCCGAGCCTACGTAAAAATGGGTTTTGTTACAATTTAACACTGTCCTTCCACTAACCTGTAATGTTCACTTACTTTCAAAGTGGTTAACTATGGTACGCCATTATTCAAACATCCTATGACGTAATATATACCAAAAAAATCCATTATAATGAACCTATGTATATACCCTAGGCTACCTGCAGTGGTTGGGATAGTTAAATGGTTTGGGATAAAATATCTATTTATATCGGACGAATTCTAACTCAAGAACCAACCAATTCGATCTTTACGTATAGTGCAAATATTGGGCGCCATTTAAAATAATTCAGATAGATTTGGGGGTGTTTCTCATGTTTTAAGTTTTGTATCAAAGATAATATTTAATGAGGTTTTCCAAGTGCACTAAAGAATAAAAAATCTCATTAATAAACTTAGTAATTATATTTAGCATAGTTCAATTCAGACGTACATAACATATGTATAAAGCACTATTAGATGCAAGTTAAGTTCAGAACTAGCAGACCAGAGCTAGTACTGTGCAAATATGTTAAACGGACAGATCTCTTTCGAGTTAGCACTGCCAGCATACAAACGAGATGGGAGATATTTTTAGGTGAACCACCTGGTAAAACATTCATAATGGAAAAGTTACCTATTGTGTGATATACTGCTTGACATTTAAGAGCGTTTCTTTCTGTTGAATAGTCATTATTTAAGCTTAGGGAACACTTGCGTCATTTAATTTTGACTGACGGAATTAGTAGAAACTATTTGAAAAGGTAGGTAAAAGGAAAAGTATTGCAAAATGTTTTTGTAGCGTTTTTATGTTTATTCTACTACGAGATTTATTATCTATCCTAGCGGTTAAACGTAAAGTTTTCCAATCAACGCATAAATGTTCAAGGTTGAGTATTCCGCATTTCTTCCCAGTTTTCCATTTTTTGATAAGCTAAAGTAAAGGTTTAAAGGTTGGTATCCGGACGATGGTCCTTGTTTTCTAATCAATTAGATTAAAACAATATTCTAATTAAAACAATATTCTGTTGCACACTTGTTTCGTATAGTTTAATATTTCGCCAGTTTAAAGGTGAATGTTTATAATTACATCAAATAATACAGCTTTGTATTTAAGCCCGTCAGATTAGCGCAGTTTACTGGTAAAATTTCGAAAAAAACACGACACACGGTGTGAAGAAACGATAAACTGCGACAGAATAGTATACCAATCTAGTGATAAAAGGTGTAGTCAATTTTACAGTTAAATAATCACGTTAAACTTGCATTACCCAAATATAGCTGGGCGCAATGCATTTAAAAAATCTACATCGTAACAGCTGGTTGCTGACTAAATACTGATATAGGGGTTAAATTAGTTGTCCCAGCAAGCTAAATTTGACACAGAAGGTAATACTCCAACAACGCTCCCTTTATACTACGGACATAGAAATACGCCTTTTTCTGCTTTGGCAATGTCTAGAAATTTGCTTTTTTTGCTTCCGTGTCGTTCCTCCAATGCTCGTGTGACAAACCCGTGTGTAATATTGAGACGTAACCCACCAGATTACCTCTATGGTAACACAGAAAGAGAGGGTCACGTTATTACCAAATGAAAAAGGGAATCGCGTGTAGTGTATTTTATGCCGCAAATGAGAAAAGTCGTTTTTGTAGGGATCTTGGTTTACCTTTTTTAATTTAGTTTTGTCCGCAATGTCTTATGTTTATTAAGTTTTCTCTTTTGTAAATATAATTCATTCGATGATTAAAATTAAAATAATCATTGTCGATGATTAACGCTAAAATCTTTAAAATAATTAAAAATTATATATAAGTCTGATAACTTTCAAAATTATTTCTATTTCTATAATTATTTAAACTTAAAATCGCACTTAATTCGTTCTTGGCTAACACACATTTACTTTCTTTTTTTCTTTTTTTTATTGGGTTGTTAAGCCAAAAAAAGCAAAATTGTGCACTTAGTGCGAGTTGGTGGCCTTAAGCCGATCCCCTCGTGCAATGTGGAAATTAATCCACTGGGGGAGGTTTCCCTAGTATGTGGTTGCTGCAAGAGACGCCTTTCGCAGGCATCTCTCCACAGCGTGCAAGCCACGTTTGCTTAAGGTATCCCGACACCTAAGTTCACGCCCTCCAGTGGTTAGACTGGAGGCAGCGCTGGTTAACCGCACTACCACAGGGTGATGCGATTCCGCAGCTCAGACCTAGCCCTTCGAGTTGCCACCTTACCGAAGTAACGTGGACCCTAGGGCAGAGTGAATTTAAGCACCGTTCACCTAATGAATAAAGCAAGGAAAAAAATTTCTTGCCTTATACAAAAAGCTTACCGACGGTAACTCAAATATCTAACGACCATTGCTTTTATATGGAAGGCCTTCTTCTCCGGAGGTAAGAGAGAGAGGGGGCATGGTTCGCATGAGACACAGCGTCATTAACACGGTTTGTTCGCGTAACGCAAAAAGGTATTTGCTGAACAATTGCGCGCATTCGATAAAGTAAATAAAGAAACTGGATATTAGGAACAATGGATTACGCGACAAAAATCACGTCATAGTCAAGGTCTCATTGAACAATAACTGGATAGAACGAACGTAACAATGGGTTGTGTAACAATTGAACACTCTCTTTCCATTATCCTTCAACGTTTCTTACGAACCGAGTTATCAACTATGGTACGCCATAACTTTAACCTCCTACGACGTAAAATATACCAAAACGAAATGTATTATGCTTTAAAAATAAACAAATGCCCATACCCCATCTTGTCTGATATGTCGGGTATAGATAGATTGTATGGTGGTCCTAACTATTCATATCAGAGAATTCCGACTGTAGCACCAAACATTTCGATGATGATGGGAGGGTAGGGGGTGTGTTTGGCTACGTGACGATTGCGCCATAGTTGAGACTAACAAAAGGAAAAAGGGGGGATATATAACATCATATCCAATAAACTGTTTCGGTTTTTTCAATTTTCAAGAACAGCCGAAGCAGTGTTTGAAAATATATTTATTAAAATTGTATGAAAATTGGGTTCATGGGAAAGGCATTTTTACCAAAAAGTTTTAATAAAAATAAGAAATATTTTGCGTCATTTAAAATATTTCAGACAGATTTGGAGTATTTCCTATTTCTGTGCAGTCCTATTTTTGTGGTTAATTAAAGTTTTACTGGATTTTGTTATAAGCTTTGTCGAAAAAAAAGTGTAGTCCAGTTCAAACGTAAACGTATCACTATAGGACAGGTATTGCGCAAGTTAAGTTTATAATAAGTAAGCCAGAGCTAGCGACATCGCACAGATCTCTCAAACTAACAGTATAAGCATACGAGCGAGTTGGGGGGGTGTTTAGGGGAAGTACCTGGTAAAACATTTAAGGCAGCGAATTTTTAGTTTTTTTCCTTGAATTTGACAATTCTGATTAATATGTCACAATACTCCGATTTTAATTGGTGTCCAAAAATGTTTAGACATCGGTGAAACATTTTATTAATATAAACGGTTAATATATAAAGTCTGAAAACTTTCAAAATTATTCCTATTTCTATATTCAATAAAATTTAGATATTGCACTTATTTCGGTCTCAGTTAAGACATTTTTACCTTTCGGAGACGATAGAAACTGTTGTGCTTAGATAGGTTCGTTTTTACTATGTAATTGATCTTAATACAGATGCTAGAAATTATGTTACCTAATACATTGAATAAGTAAATTATCAACAACGAATACATGACACGTCCTGCCGAATTGAAAAAAGTGTGATTGGTTTTCCGAATTCAGATGTAAAAACATTAAAATTCAGTTTTGCTATTTTGTCGCCATTTTGACAGTAACACTGTGACAATAAAATAAGCGACCACATTTGGACCAGCTGTGGCCGATATCTTGTTGTGTTTTGCACTTAGCGATCCAGTTCCAGGGATTTTCCCGATCCTTATTGAATGTTTAGCGAATAAGTCGCGACGCAGGCACAGTGCATAGCGCACGAGGATTGTGCGAAATTGTTTATTCACCACCGAAGAAATAACGTTTGGGATTAAAGTTTTTTTAATTTCCAACCTAATTTGTTAATTACCAAATCCTAAACTTTAACATAGTCATGTCATATAAGATTTAATCAGTATTTAAATTTGTCTAAATTAATTAAACAACCCCTATTATAACCGGTATCATCTTAAAATAGAAGTTAAAAAAACAATCGGCTACTTATTTATTGTTGATTTTGGTCTGATAAAATAAAAATTAGTCTGAAATTTAATCTGAACTGAACCGCTTTATCTAAGCCTCAAATTAATAATATAGCACAACAGCGGTAAAACCAAGGCAAAAACAGCGAAATTGATAGGTTTCGTGCGAGAACTTTTAAAGTCGTTCAGTGAGAGATGAAAAGGTTAGAAACCAAAAACTACATAGTGTCCTGTACATAGTATACCGTGTCCTGTATTCACTGTCTCGCCTTTCTTTTTTTGCTGACACGTTTTATACTATTTTTAATGGGAGAAGGGAAAAGAAAAAAAGGTTTTGAACCGAAGCGCGTCACAGTACAAAGTAAATAACAAAGCGATCGAGTCTGTGTAACATTTATTCGAAACCTTTTTTAAAGACCGGTTTGGTTTAAAAAAAACCATCATTTTAAGGCCAACGAGGAAATGTTCGTGACACTTAGTGTAATGCTTGCAATCATTTCAACTTGATCTACCGGTATATACAAAGTAAATGACTTCGCAAGGCTTAACACAAATCATTTTGAAATGTTATTATAATTATACTTGATTTACTACCAAGCTTGGCCAAACATGTACTAATACCAAATTCCGCCAGATGAACATGTTGACATCCTATACTGTTATGTTAAATCGCGATTGGCGAAAAACTTTGGTTTTGGTTTC
>CH000268.1:15016-56317 GCA_000149265.1 Ciona savignyi | reverse complement strand
ACTGCTTGCCATTCATTGAAAAAGGCTAACGGTTCGTCCATTCGCTTAGCTTACCACACAACGTTATAGCTTGAGAACACGGGAACTTTATTTATTCTGCTGGCTGTGTTTAAAAGTAAACACCTGTGTTTAAGAGTAAAGGTCAATGTTTAGTATTAAGTAAAAGACTAATTTTTAACAATGTGAAACAAGTTCCAATTTTATTTAAAACTATTTCTTTATTTTTTGGTTTGCTAAACAAATTTAAATTTAAACTAAACACCAATTTTACCAAACAATAAAACTGGTTATTTTCGTCAAAAAGCTAATAGATAGTACTTTATTACAGTGGGACGAAACACGCCAATATATTATTTCATTCCGAAAATGGCTTATTTGTGTTGTTTCGATCGTTTACTCATTCCAATTCTTGACGATCCCCGCTTTTACCATGCATCGGCCCTGCCTCTTTATCATCCCCGAGTTAGGTATTCTGTTGCATAATAGGGAAACCCCCAATTCTCTCCGTATCATTTTAAAGAACCATAGGATTTGCCTTTTTCGTTGGAGCTATGTTGTCCTACCCGTTTAGGTTAGGCAGTGTTGCGCGTGAAATAAACGGTGACACGAACAGAAATAATATGTTGGACGACTTAACAAATACCAAACCCCATTTAGGACCGTTTTTTGTTTTTTATGCCTTATGAGATCTTTAAATTTTTTAATGCTGCGTAATATGATCTCTTTCTGTCGTGCGTTCTCTTGATAAAAACTAAAAAACACATTCATTTGTATTTCAAAGAAAGTATAAACATAAATATTCATATTTAAATAAATACGTATATATTTATTTAAATATGTATATTTATGTGTGTTTGCTAACTTGCAACACTAAACGGGTACAAGGTAAAGATACGACGTCACCGACCTATTTCAGATAGTGTATTTCCATGGTAGGCCAGGCCTAGAAATAAGGTATTGTTTCTTTGCTTTTAAAAAAATGTTTTATTGTTTGGTAAAAAAATGGTTATTAGTTTACACTTAAATTTGATAAGCAAACCTTAAACTTGTTAAGCAAGCAGAAAACAAAAGTTTAAAATAGAACGGAAAAATGCTCTAAGTTTATTTAAATGTTAAGATATTTTGGGGATTCCCCCTAGAACAAAGAAATCCCCACGAAGGGAAAGAAAATAACGCAACAGAACCGATGCAGGTTAATATAGCGAAAAGGTTGTTAGGAATCGAAATGAATAAACGGTCGAAATATCGCGACCTAGAGCTCTGTCAAGAGGCACAGTATAGGCGAGATAAAGTTTAAACCGGGCCATTTTCGGGGGAACCCCCGATCGAAGGAATACCTATTACTTGTCTCGTTTACTTTTGACGTCACAACGTCCCAAACGTTCGCAAAAGTCGCGTTATCTCATTAGACATCAAATTATGTTTAAAAAACAACGTGTATTTAAATATTTGTTTGAGACTAGTCATCTACAAATAATTTACAGTGAACCGATTTTTATGCAGTAATATAAACGCAAAAAAGTGGCTTACCTTAACTTCGACTTTTTTGTTTCCAAGTTTTAAATACCGTGATGATAAAACAAAACAACTAAGATTTGTATAAACTGCGGAGTAATATTTTATAGAAAGCGAAATGAAATGGAAAGATATATTTGTTACAGTTGGTTAAGTGTGTACGTACAGTAAACCGGTTTTTATGCAGTAATATAAACAGGAAAAGTACTTACCTTTAAAGCTGTTCTTTTCTACAAAAAGTAAATAAAGTTCTCATGTTCTCAAGCACTGGCGTTGTGAACTGTTATATGGTTTAAGGATGCGAACATTGTGTTAAGTTAAGCTGCGAGACGAATCTTTAGCCTTTTTCAATGAATAGCAAGGAGTTTATAAAGTCTGCCCAAGGATTGCTCTCTCGTCAGATAGGTTTGGCTCTAATACTGAAAGATCTATGTAATGAAATCTTATAATACATGGTTTATTAACATGTTGGGAATTGTATTGCTTTGTTATATATTAGTCTTTTACTTAAAACTTTCTTATTTTAAAATAATTACAACAAACTTGATTTTTTTATTCCGCTGTTTTATAAAATAATAATCTATCCTTTTACGGTTATAAGCTGGTTTATAGTATTAAACTTTGCAAATGCCTTATATTGGTTCAAATTAGTCTTTTACTTAATACGAAATATTACTTACACCTGTAGTGAGGGTTCTGAGAAGTGGCGATACACCGGATAGTTTACTTCTAAACACAGCCAACAGAATAAATTAATTAAGGCGAGAAATAAACGGCGACACGAACATAAGTATTATGTTAAACGACTTAACTATGGTAGGTCAGGCCAAGAAATAAGGTATTGTTTATTTGCTTTTTGATAAAAAAAGGTTTTTTGTTTGGTAAAAATAGTTATTAGTTTATACTTAAGTTTGCTAAGCAAACTTTAAATTTGGTAAGCAACAAGAAAACAAAAGCTTTAAAGAAAAAGGCTAAATGCTTTAACTATATTACATAATTTTAAGAGACTAGGGAATTACCCATAGAACAAAGGAAATCACACGCAGGGATAGAAACTAAAGAGTTTGGGCCGATGTAGGGTAACATAGCGAAGAGGTCTTCAGGAATTGAGATGAATAAACGATCCAAATATTGCGACCTAGCGCTATGCTAACAGGCACAGTGTAGGCGACATACAGTTTGAACCGGGCGATTTTCGGAATAACCCCCGATTGAAGGAGTACCTAAAGTCGTGGTATCTCATTACATCAAATTGTGTTAAATCAGTATATAAATTTGCTTAAATTAATTAATTAACTCAGTTAATAAACGCTATGATATTAAAATTAAAGTTTAAATAAACCTCTCGGCTACTTTTTTCTGATTTTGTTCTGACGAAAAAACAATTAGTCTGAACTTAATTTGCACCGAACCTCTTTGTTCTAGCGTCATTTTTATCATATAAAAATGACACAACAGCGTTGAAATCGAAGTAAAATTAACGCTGCTAAATTCGTTCCTATGCAAAGCCTCCGGAGCGTCATTCGCTTTTATACTCGAGACCTCGTGGTATTTTCATTATTTTTCTCCTTCTCGCCTATTCGTACTGTTTGCTTTATGGACCAATGGTTCCGCAACCTTTATAACCGAACCAACTTTTAAACTCCATCTCTTTGCGACTGAGTGTAACTTAGTCCATCATCATCTGCTTAAGTTAATGATTTCTTAAAATACGAACCAACAGATGCCAGTAGGCTAGAATATCATAGGTATTTGTATAAGAATTAGGCGAGTTCAATTTTTTTTTCATACTGGGGATTTAGAAAGTGTATGGCAAGAAATTGGGATGTGAGAGATTTAGTGTCTGAGTTAATAGTGGTGCGGATGAGGAAACATAAATGAGAAACAAAGCTAGGTAAGTCGTTCGGGTTCCAACTTCTAGTTTCACAGTGTACCTTTCTACACAATAAAGCGCACGTAGAAAAAGGACTACCAATTTCAGGAGATTCCCCGATTATTTAAGCCTACATATACTGTTTAACAAAGAAGTCTGTGGACTGCTAAAGAAATATTTGAACTAGGCGTGTTTGCGCGGGACAATTGGTCTTGGCTCAATGATCATGTATCTTGAAATATGTAACGCGTTTATAAATTCGTATGGTTGGTTACACTCTGTTGAAGCTCGACGAGCAGCCTTCTTTACCGCTAAGCCTTTTTATATATGAGAGTGTTATGTTAAAATGTAAGCGAAAATAAAACTAAAGTTACGATTTAATATAATGGCAACCTAACTTAGCAATATGTATTTCGTGACTTCTTTATTACGCTCAGAGGCATTTATTAGCACATAGTGATATTATTTAAACACAACTGAAAAAAATGTTCTGGAATTTTAACAAATCTTCCATACCCTTTTTTGATTTCAATTTCGCATGGGTAAAACCATAAATTTACACCTTTCCCGAAATGGTCAATTATAACGATTATAAGGTAGGAGATGAAAAAAATCGCACATTTTTATGGAAATAACATTGTACTGTTGTGTGTCCTAATAGTTAACGTACTAATACAAATTCCTACATTTATATAAAAACGGTATTGATAACGAGCCAAATTATGCAATTTAATTTTGTTCTGTGGTGTAGCCGAATGATAAACATGACTTACCCATATACCCATTTTTGTCTTGGTGACGAGGCGATCATGGATTCCAAAGCTAGCGCGGTTAGTAACAGTTTTTCTTAAATCTATTAAGTTCGACGTTCTTACATCTAACTGTCATCATACGTAGTAAAATAATCCAACATAATATAATCTATTCTAAACTATTCCTCGAATATTGCCATATTTTATATCTAATATACAGAAGGTATTTTAAAATGAAAATGTCCGTCGACCACATCCGTTAAAATGCTGAAACTGCCGACTATAAATCGTCAGCTGCCCTGGCTTTGTTTCGCGTTTCAGATGCCATTCGTGGCCGTTTCTAGTACGGGTGGGCGTTGTATAGGTGTGTTACACTGGAAGTGTCCTTTTTGGACATGCGCACCTTTAATATTGTGAGGGGCATGAAATTTACTTGCGGTAACAGAATAATATTAATTTTCTTGTACATGGCTACTTTCACACAAATATTTAAAAACACATTTTTAACATCATTTCATGTCTCACGAGAAATCGCAATTTTGCGAATGTGCGGACCTAAAGAGACGTTATGACGTCAAAAGTAAAACGACGTCGCTTTCGATATTTGTTCGATCGGGGTTTCACCAGAAAATAGCCCGGTTCAAAATGTATCTTGTCTACACTCTACCTGTTAACACAGCGTTAGGCTGCGGTTCAATTGCTTGTCATGCTTCTCAAATTACAAGAGATTTTTAAAAACCTCGCTTAAAAATATCACTGTGGATTTTTATTTGCTAATATTATTGATTTTATACAGTCTACATCATTAAATGCTACCAAGCTAGTAGAATATTACAGTTATTTCTACATAAAAGAGGGTTTTAATTTTTAAATCGGGGCAGTTTAATACAAGTTTAAAAATATTTATTTTAATATAATGATTATAATTTTTTAGTAAAACAACGATTATCATTTTTTATAAAAGTAACGATTAGACATTTTCAGGCAAGTTATAATATTTTTACCGAAGTAACGATTGCATTTATTACCAAATTATGCAATATAATTTTGGTTCTGTCATGCAGCAGAATAATAAACATGACTTACCCGTATACCAATTTCGATATGAAACAGTCTTAGTGACTCGCCAATCAAGGCCAGGTTAGCACCAGTTTTAAAAATAAATTCGATTTTCTAACTTTCCATCTGACTTTCAACAAACGTAAGAACCTGGGGTCAAATAATATTATTTCGTCTAAATTATCCTTTGTTTTTTATATATTTTATACATAATATACATACGTTATGGAAATGCCACTAGAACAATGCCGTTAAGATGCTAAGTCGAGTGTGGAACCGTCTGTTAAACCGCGCTCCTTCCTTCTGTTCAAAAGTGCGCATTTTGGTAAACTTGCTTATTTTTCGGCGTTGTGGGCGTGTTCATCACGTGTAGGGGGCGTGGCATAAGATTGTCCAACGAGAATATACGGTGGTGTGACCGATTGGTTAAGTCGGAAGATACCAATACGAATAAAAAAATATCCCAGTTACGACCCATGGTTTCGGAACATATTTAATACGCGATTTTGCGAATGTTTAGTACTAACAGGACGTTATGATGTCAGAATTAAAAGAACAAAGGTCTTGCCCGTTCCTTCTTTGTCGGGCAATTATGCGCAGTAAATAAATCGGCGAAGCCTTTTACCTTACCTTCTCTCTCTTGCGTGAACAGAAATGTGAGACGGCTAAATAAGACCAAACTACACTTATTCTAGAAACCCGATACCTCATCTATGTTGCGTCACGGTTCCTAGGGTGTCCAATTACCTTTATATAATGTGTTACGGTGCCACGCAATGAAGTTGACGCGCTATTTCCAATTCCTTTATTACTTGTTTTAGCGGTAACTAAAAAATACATAAATTAGTACGAGACATTATAAAAAAGAAAAACCATTACAAAATAATACCTTAACAATTGCACGTCCGTAACTTCTTTGAACATTTACCATTTAGTGAATAAATTGCTGCTTCCCCGCAGCTGGCGTACACAAAAAAGGACTATACAAATCAAAACGTAAATTCGCCCAAGGACAATCATAGAAATAAAATATAACAAAATCACACCAACCATAAAAAAGCACTGAACCAAAAACAACTACTGCAGCGATGCAGTAACATGGCTCTCCAAAAATGTACCGATTTTTTTTAAACAAGATATTAGCTAAAAGTTTCTTTGCATATGTAACCATCTTATTTGCGATTTTATTATGCGGTGTGCGTGACCTTCCACCTTGGCTCCCCGTTCGGGGAATCCCCGGTGTCGCCTGTACCTCATTCCTCACTTTCATGTTCGTGTGCTCATCTTGCCATTTCTTTCTTTGTTTCAAAGTGAGCAAGAACTTTTTTCTGTTGCGAGCCCAGAATTGATTTGTCCGGTACTCTACCTTTTTACAAGGTCGCTTCACGTACACATCGTTCTTTTTAACAGCTCTAATAGGGCATGAAGACGTCTTCTTTAATGTTAGGTTGTGGCTCGACGTTAATGGTTTTGGACATTCAGCATCCGTTATGCTCCCTTTGTCGCTGAGCGGTGGTTCGACAAATTCTGACTGTCCAGATGAACCTAACTGTTTCGTTTTTGAATGTTTGTTTTTCGGTACGCCCAAATTGGAGTTAGTTTCCGTCCCATAGCACTGACGCAAATTCTCTGTGCCCCTTTTTGGAACCCAACTTCCAACAATTCCCCAGCCTAGAGCCGATTTTTGACCATATGGCTCATTTTCTCCCCCTGCTATAATTTCACGTGGTCTGATGGCTCCAGGAACATTAGTTCCAATTAGCATTCCGATTGGTACGTTTGCTTGCAGGGGCAATATAAATTTTTCAATCCGATTTAGGTGCGACCATCTTTTAGCGTGACTGGGTATTGGTATTTGAGAACGATCCTGTGAAATTTCTGGACAGGTGTACGATTGATCTATTTTAAATTTCACTTTTCTGTCATAGCTCAGTACCTCAATATTTGATATTCGACGACTGCGTGCAATCTGCCCTCGTCCAGCCATGGTAGTTAAATCCAGGTGAGTTGGAGTTCCGTTCTTATTCAATCGTCGACATATCTCCTCCGATATAAATGTTGTGTTCGATTGACCATCCAAAATGCTGTAACAAAGGATTGAATATTGTGGTTGACTTATATCCCTTACCCATACCGGAACTATCATCGAACTTTCTTGTCTGCAGGTTATGTCAGTTGGAGTAGATTTCAGGCGATTGCAATAGAATTGTGGGGTCCAATAAACGTGTAATGAGGTCAAGTGAGAACGTTTGCATATTTTGCATGTAGCTCGATGCGTGCACTCTCTCGCAATGTGAGTATAGCTAGAACCACACCCCATAACACAAATTATTTATTCGCAGAAAATCCTTTCTATCACATAAATTCAATTTCATAAATATATTGCAATCGTTTAGTCCATGGTTATAACTTTTACAATACGTGCAGTTCAAATTTGGCGACGATCTATTAACCTGTTGTTGATACTTCCATGGTTCACTTGACGCGTTGTAGAATGAAGTGGTCGGTTTGTTTTGTAAGTTCCCTCTGCGATCAGAGGTCAAGCCAATACCTTGCAATTCCGGAATATTCTCCCGCTCCGATTGCAAAGACACAAATTCTGCTAATTTTTCGAATGGTGGATAAGTTCCATGTTCAGATAATTTGTATGAGAGTACAATGTCACGCCATTTGTTAATAATAAACGGCGGTAACCGTGCAACAATTTTTGTACTTTCATTGGAGAAGTCAAGAACCCCTAATTCGGTGATTTGGCTTTTGGCGGCCACAATTTGATTGAGAAAGTCGGAGAATCTCCTTAGACCCTTAGCATCATTTACATTTATATTGGGCCAAGCATTTAGCTTATCCGTGAAGGACTTACTAACCAAACTATCGTTTCCATACCGTTCTTTCAATATTTTCCTTGCTTGGGTGTACGCCTCCTCCGACTGCAACAGCACGTAGCCTTCCACCACCGATCTTGGGTCCCCCGAAAGGTATTGCTGCAGCAAATTCAGCTTCTGTGCAGCACACGTATTAGTGTTAGAATCTACGAGCGCGTCGAACGCGGTATTCCAGGATGGAAAATGAAGGGGATTACCGGTAAAAACTTCTAATTTTATTGGTAGAGCGTAGCTTGCAGGGGATGACCTAGTCGCCTTGTCACACAATTTGGTTTGTCGCCGTTTGTCAATTGCGTTTTGAGCTAGGTCTCTGGTCTCATTGAATAAAATCTGTAATCGTTCTGATTTTTCGGTCCACTTACCAAACATGGACGGATCACCCTCATGCTCAAGGTCAGTCATTAAGATTCGGAAATTCCTTTTTTGTTCAAATAAATCGGCTACTGCCCGTTGTATTGGTTCGTGTTCATCAGACACGATCACGGATTCCTGCACCTTTTCGATTGAATAATTGAACTTTGCTTCTTGGGCAATTAACTTTCTATTTAAATTAACATGCCGACGCACTGTAACATTCGTCTCATCAATTATCGCCCGATTAATTTTGTCCGTATTTGTGTCCTCCATTATTCGTTCACTCTGTGGATTATCTGGATCCAGTCACTGTAGATGCCAATCAACGCCGACGTCGTTGTTAAGTTACTGTTACGGTGCCACGCAATGAAGTTGACGCGCTATTTCCAATTCCTTTATTACTTGTTTTAGCGGTAACTAAAAAATACATAAATTAGTACGAGACATTATAAAAAAGAAAAACCATTACAAAATAATACCTTAACAATTGCACGTCCGTAACTTCTTTGAACATTTACCATTTAGTGAATAAATTGCTGCTTCCCCGCAGCTGGCGTACACAAAAAAGGACTATACAAATCAAAACGTAAATTCGCCAAGGACAATCATAGAAATAAAATATAACAAAATCAACCAACCATAAAAAGCACTGAACCAAAACAACTACTGCAGCGATGCAGTAACAAATGCAGTAATCAAAGATAATAGACTCACCTTGAATTCGGATTCGTTGTTTCCAAGTTTTAAATATTGTGATGACAAACAAAAATTAAATAAACCATCTAATTCTAATAACTGTAAAAGGGTAGATTAATGTTTTATAAAAAACAACAAACGTAGTAACCTGAGGTCAACTAATATACTCTCATCTAAATTATCCTTTTTTATATATTTTATGCATAATATACAGACGGTATTTTATGGAAATGCCACTAGAACAATTCCGTTAGGATGCTAAGTCGAATAAGTCGAGAACCGTCTGTTGGACCGTGATCCTTCGGTCTGTTCGATAGCGCGCCATACTTGCTTATTTTTTGGCGTTGTGGGCGTGTTTATCACGTGTAGGGGGCGTTGCATAAGATTTTCCAACGAGAATGTACGGTCGTGTGACCAAATGGTTAAGCGGAAGATACCAATACCAATATAAAGAGATCCTAGTGACCCATCGGTTCGGAAAATGTTTAATAAGGATACGCGATTTTGCGAATAATTAGAACTAACAGGACGTTATGATGTCAGAATTAAAAGAACAAAGGTCTCGCCCGTCCCTTCTTTGTCGGGCAATGTTGCGCGTTAAATAAATCGGCGACCCATTCTGCGTTACCTCATCTCTATTGCATGAACATAAATGATGTGCAAAAGGGCTAAACTAACACCAAACTACACTTACTCTACGAGCCGGATACCTCATCTATGTTGCGTCACGATTCCTAGGTTGTCCAGTTACCCTTATACAATGCAGTAACATTAATCAAGGAAAATAGACTTACCTATAATTTGGATTCTTTGTTTCCAAGTTTTAAATATTGTGATGACAAACAAAAATTAAATAACCATCTAATTCTAATAACTGTAAAAGGGTTGATTAATATTTGATAAAACAGCGGAAAAAATAAAAATACATGTTTGTTGTAATTATTTTAAATAAGAAAGTTTTAAGTAAAACACAAATACATAAAAATGGAATACAATTTTCATGTTAAAAAATCATCTTTTATAAGATTCCATTACATAAAACATTCAGTATTAAGCCAAACCTAAAAACATTGTAAGTTTGCAAACATTTAATATGAAATCTCCTCAAAGCTATTTCACTCGCAAATGATAGCAATTAAATAATTATACAAATATTACTTTGCGCTATTTCTCACAATAAAGGTTTGAATAAAAACTAACAAGAAAACACTCAACAACTTCTCACGTTTTAAATGGGTCAAACAGAATATTTGGATACGAAATTATAATCGGTTTGTTCGGTCGCATTTTCCTGACTGACTGACGAGAGAGCCCTCAGCGCAGACTTTATAAACTGCTTTTCGTTGAAAAAGGCTAAAGGTTCCTCATTTGGCTTACCACCGTGTTCGCATCGCTTAACCAAACAACAGTGCACAATTTCAGAGCTTGAGAAGACGAGACTTATTTACTCTGTTGCCTATGTTTAAAAGTAAACTCTCCGGTAAACTTTCGCCACTTCTCAGAACGCCCACTACAGGTGTAATATTTCGTACAAAGACTAAAAAATTGGTTAAAGGTTATACATTTCGTTGATGTTTCTAAAAATCAACTTCTCCCTAATGTAAGACAGCGAAAGGTGGCGTAAAGGAATAAGAAGAAGGTAAGTAAAAGAGAAGTATGTCTAATAAACGAAGTGCATAATCGCCAAAAAATCCTTGCATATGTTTAAAAGAAGAAAAAAATAAAGGTGTTTAAATGATTTGGAACTACTTAGGGGATTTCCCCATGATCATATAAAAAGCTCACACAGCAGTAATAAAGTGTTTGAGCCAATGCAGGGTAATATAGTGAAGAGGGCGCCAGGAATCGAAATGAATAAACGTTCGAAATATCTCGACATAACGCTGTGCTAACAGGCATACTGTAGGCGAGATACAGTTTAAAACGGGCCGTTTTCGGGGGAACCCCCGATCGAAGGAATGCCTATTGCTTGTCTTTACCTTTGACGTCACAGCGTCCCAAACGTTCGCAAAAGTAGTGTTATCTCTTTATCAAATTATGTTTAAAAAAACAACGTATATTTAAATATTCGTTTACAACCACTCATCTACGCATAATTTACAGTAAACCGATTTTATTCAGTAATATAAACCGAAAAAAAAAATTGGCTTACCTTAAATTTGACTTCTATGTTTTCAAGTTTTAAATATCGTGATGATAAAACAAAAATAAGATCTGTATAAACTGCGGAGTAATATTTTATAAAAAGCGGAATTAAATGGAAAGTGTTGTAGTAGTTAATTTATAATAATTGCGCTCAAAACTAAAAGCCTGTTATTTAACTATGTAATGCAATTTTCAATAACAAGTTTTAATTAATTAGATCATTCATCAGAGTTAAACAAAAGATAAAAATATTTTTAATCTTTCATTTCTTAAACGATATTTTACACTGCATTGTAGGTAGTATTGCAGTAATTTTACAACTAATATAATTCCATTCTATTTTACAAAATAAACATTCACGTAGCAATTTAAAAGTTAGCAATCGACTTTTATTCGGTTTGTTTGGTTGCACTTCCTGCGAGAACAACATCGTTATGGCGCAGACTTTGACAACTGCTATTCATTAAAGGCTGATATTCGCCGTTTCGATCTGCTTGCCGCCAAGTACACACCGCCCTGTATACGCTTTCACGTCACATTCTGCTCCGTCTCGTGATCTTAACACACACACGGGGAAAACTAAAAAGAGGGAAAGCGGGAAGGAGGGAAACTACACATTAAAATTGCGGGAAATAATTTAAACCCATCCCTAAACACTAATCTTAACCCCAGAACTAACTTTTACTCTAACCCCATGTTTAAAATTGACTCTAATGTCATAATCTTCCTTTTAGTCAGCAGTTTCCTTTTACCCTTCTTCCCGCTTTCCCTCCTTTTAGTTTTGTCCCGCAGACACACGAGTTTTATTTGCTTCTTCGCTACCTAAAGACTTCACAATTGACAACGTCAAATATTCTGCTTGCCTTGTTTTAATGACGTTAAACCACTCACAAGAACTATATTTAGCTCTTTGTTGCCTGGGAATAAAGGTAAACTGCTTTGTGTATCGCTACTTTATCGAACGTTTACTATGGTCGAAATGACCTACCATGGGTAAAAAAAACTTCTTAAAACGTATAAAATCTGTTAATTTAAATAATCCCTTAATAAAATAAACTAAATAACTATCATGAAAATTGATATTGGACCTTATCTTACTTCTGTATAAACAGTAGTGTGAATAATCACATTATCCACCCTCACAAGTTCTAGGTAAATTTTTTAACTGGTCCTGCTTTTAGTAACAAAATAAAAAAGTTTTAAATTAAAGAAATCGGCTGTTTTGTGGTATAAAGTTTATGCTTAAAGTTAACCTCCAAAAACAAATGACACCGGTAACTGTAGAGTATCGTCTTGCTTCTTAGACGTTCATATACCAAATTGAAAAATACTACATTAACCAGCCTACGCCTTAAAACAAGGCAAGCAGAATTTGACGTTTTTGATTGTGAAGTCTTTAGGTTGCGAAGAAGCAAACAAAACTCGTGTGTTGCGCGACAATACCAAAAGGAGGGAAAGCGGCTACGTTTAAAAGATATTTTGCTTAATAAAAAACAAAGTATTGTTATACAAACGGCAGCTACTCAGCATCGTAAAAACTGTGGAATACTTTTATTTTGTTTGTGAAATACTTTTAATTTGTTACCTTGCAATTATATGTTTGCCCTGTTCTATATTAAACCCGCCCACACATTTAAAGAGTGTATCACGATATTTAAAAATTTTATCATCATGATATTCAAAACTTGTAAACAAAGAAGTCGAAGTTAAGGTAAGCAAATTGTTTATATTACTGCACAAAATCAGTTTACTGTACATTATGCATAGATGAGTGCTTTCAAACAAATATTTAAATACATATTGTTTTTTTAACACAATTCGATATCTAATGAGATACCGGTACTTTTGCGAATGTTTGGGACGTTAAGACACCAGAATAGAAGAAGGCAATCGATAAGTATTCCTTTGATCGGGATTTCCCCCGAAAATGGCCCGGTTTTAAACTGTATTTCGCCTACACTGTGCCTGTTAACACAACGTTAAGTCACAATATTTCGATCGTTTATTCATTTCAATTCCTGACAACCTCTCCGCTATATTACCCTGCATCGGCCCTGTTTTACATTAGGGAGAAGAGGTAGATATTTAAAAATACAAGCAAATCTTAAACCGGCCTTGCACATCATTTTTAATGCCGATTAACTTGCAAAACCCTAAAATAAGTGTGTGGAAATCCTGCAATGCCACACACGTTTTGCTTTAACTTTAAAACCAAATACATTGTTGTCATTCTTACTGCGCACAAGTAGATATCGTGCCGATTTATCGATGAAAATAAAACTTACCAGTTCACCACCTTTGCAGACTTTTAAACCTTTATCTCATTAGTTATACTTTAATCCTGATTTAAGAATGAACACGTTGTCTTATGCTCATTTAACTTTCTGCTTTCTGATATTGCCGATTGGCCAATTTAAAGCACTTACAGCATTTATAACGACATTAAAATAAAAACAAATTCAATTAAAATCTACGCGCGAAAACAATGGTGTCGCCCCGCCTGCCTGTTAACAAGTAATTCATCTAATTACTGTCTCGAGAGTTTATTAGCTACAGTTTTAAATCTGTCGTTTTTTTTGTGTAATTTTCTTTTTTTGAAATCTCTTCTATTTAGGTTTGTAGTACTCTCTACCTCTCCGCTATATTGCCATGAATCACCTCTGTCTCGCTACTTGTGTGAAATTTTACTGGTGTGAAGTTTCCAACACAATATAGGTGAATCCCCAAGTGTTCGCGGAATCATTTTAAGAAATAGTAGGATTTACCTATTGTAGAATTCAACAGGGGCGAAGCCCTACCCTACGTTACCAACCCTGTGTTGGCGAATTTTAGCTGCTCCATGCACTTGACCAGTGATTGCTCTATCTTCTGTGTTTGAAACAAACCACCCTTCTGTGATGTCTTTTAATTGCGCTAACATAGACAGAATTTCTAAACGCATACAAACATAGCAGCATAGATACAATTTCTGGGTTTGCTTTGTGCGATCCAGAACAGCTAAACCAATAACAACCTTCTACCACGTAGTAAGAACAGAAAAGGCCGAAATTACAATAACCTTATAAATCGGCAGCGACGCCGTGGCGCTTCATTGGGCACATAGAAATCGGGAATTATAAGTACATGGATTAAGCTCCAAAATGACCGTAACATACCGGCCCCAAATTATTGAAAACACTAAATGAAATAATTTTACAACACAAATCAACGGGCATTTCAATCACCCAAAAACACTTTTGCACTACATCATACTTTACAGTAATAACAAAAAATCGTCAAAGTTACAACTTAGGTGGAGAGTATACAAAAAATAAAACACAGTAGCCAAATGCGTGGCTAGAACTAGTGGTTAAACGAAGCATACAATTTACAGCCTTGCGGCACACAGGGTAACAGTTTAAGGATGTGCTTCCAGCAGACACAGCTTGCGTACATCCCGCTCCATAGTGGACATCATCGTTCGTACACGTACGCGCCTGACAAGGCCAGTTTTATGTGTACAATGTTCAATTACGCCCTTCGGCCATACGCCGCGCTTCTTCAGCTCGTCCACGACCAACACAACGTCTCCCACAGCAAAGTTTCTCGTGGGTCGCGGCCACGTCTGTCGGAGCTGTAGGCAAATAATCCTTAGTCCATCTCTCCTCATACTTATCAGCACAAAGCTGAACCGCGCGCCATAATCGTTTGTATCCATCGGACTTCAAAACCTCGTCCGGTGAAAGAGAGTCGTCAAATGCTCCTTTTAGTAATTTCCGCAGCGAAGCCAATAACGGCAGTACCAAATTTAACGTGATCGTTGTAAACAACGATTGATGATTGGGCAGCTGCTTTCTTTCGGCAGAAAAACATTCTAGGTGAACCACCTTTATAATTGAGAGTAGAGCCTCCTTCAGTTCTGAATAGAATAAATATCTCGTCCACAGGAATTCTGAGGGGTGGAGAATCCGAGGTCGACACGATTTCCAAAGAAGGTACTTGCGATACCGAAGTAACCAAGCCACAGAACGCTTTCGGACGGAAAATGTAGAATGCCATTTGAATATTAGCTGCAAGGTGGTTTCCGGTGTCGCTTCTGTAAGGGACGACACGATACCCTTCTTCATCCTGAACCGTGCGTGATCTTCTGACAACAGTGGCGACACCACTGGACGTGCTGGCCAATCTTCGGGTTGACGTAAACATTCCGGCCCCTTGAACCACATTATAGCCTTTTGAACTTTACTTGGCAACAGAGCCCCGGTATTATTTTCTTGAGAAGTTTTCATCAGGGCAAAGGATGAACAACTAGGCGACGAAGTTGCTCCAAAAATGTGCACGTTCATCCGATGGTCAACTGGTTCCTTATCCATATCATCGTCTGGCCACCATAGAAAGCGCAAGGCATCACGGTCCTTAGGATCTGTTAAGCGCCTTTTTAGTGACTTGAGTCTCTTTAGCGCCATCAATCGGCTGCTCGGAAGTGTGACTCGAGGTTGCCTCCAAGGTAGTCCAATCTGATGATGTTTGCCAACTTTGGTTGCCGTTTCTTTCATCATCTTAATTGCTTGTCTATCCTCTATAGACATCCCACATTTCTGTTCCTGTGCCAGGTCACTGAATTCCCTGGAAAACAATTGTAAAATCTCATTGCACGAATCACCCGCAGGTTCACGCTGTCTCATGAATTGCACACAAGCATGAGACACCTTATGTTTGCCCCGACCAGCTGCTGGGAGATCAGCCCCGAATATTGTCCAGCCAAGTGCGGTGTGGAGCCCCAGTGGTTCCCCGTGCCTTCCACTGCGTTGCTCAGTCAATCGGAAAGCGTCGATAACGTTGTTTCCTAACAAAAGCTCAACGTTTCCATTATCCAGTTTGGGAAAGTTCAAGTCCCTCAAATGGGGATAAAGCGCAGCCACCTCTTCTGTAGGAATGCTGCTACTGACATCTATCAGATCATCTGTAATCAACATTTCGTGTACGTTAAATGTCTCGCTTTCCCCAAATCCTTGAACAAACAAGTCATCACAAATAAGTGCATGACGAGACACCGCATTTTGTGTGTACAGATCCATTCGTTCATTTGTACTTGGTAGACCAAGCTTTTCTGCCAAACTTACTGCACACATAGATATGTCCGCACCATCATCCAAAAATGCATAAGTCTGCACACTCTTACCAGGATCCATGGTCCACACCTTAACTGGAACCACTTTGAAACTTTTAGGGGTTCTCATCTTCCTTTCATCTCGCTGACGAGCACCACAAGATACAACACCTTTCTCTCTTCAGCTCGGGATTACTTGGTGGAGGATCACCAGAAGGGGCTGGGGGTTTCATCTATATGCAACAAAGAATTATGTCTGCGCTTACATATCGCACAGTATCCTTGATACCGACACTGCCGGGAAAAATGACCCGCACGCAAACAATTGAAGCACAGCTTCTGTGCCGTGACAAAATTTGTTCTTTTCTGAACGGTTTCACCTTTAAAGAGATTACATCTCCAAATAGAGTGTGCCTCGTTGCAAAATAAACAGCACAAGGGTCTCTTGTTAGTCGTCCCTGCGTGTTCTATAGGCTCAGATACAGACTCAGCGGCGGCAAACATTACTTTTTTAGGAAAATTTTGTTTCAACTCACTGTTCCCTTTTCTTGATTGTGAGGGTCCCGATGTCGAAGCGTAATATCGTTGGTTGAAGTAACAGCGAGACGCTTTCGCACTGTCCTGCACCAACTCCATTAAATCAAAGAAACTTGGCCGTTGGTCTTCGGCTTCCTTTAATCGACTAATTTTACAGAAATCCAATTTTATATGATTAGGAAGCAGGTCGTATATCCTTCCCAGGGTTTCTGTGCTATTTAAATCATGTGAGTAGCCCCACTCGGATAGAGTATTGTAGCAGTTGTACATTTTATCAGCTAATGAAAACATACCTTCAGAGTCCGACGGTTTCAAGAGCGGCCCTTCAGTAACCTGCTTCAAGTAAGCTTGCACCACCAAGTTTCGTTCACCGTACTTGGAATTTAGACGGTGTATAGCTTCGCGGTAGCCACGACTTCTGTCGGAGATTATCTTGCATCCCTTGATTGTGTCATAGGCTTCCCCTGCACATAGCTTCAGAAGAAACTTAAGGCGAGCGCCATCATTCAGCACTCTGGCCTCAATATATTCGCGAAAGTCACTCATAAATCCATAGTATTCTAAAATGTTCCCGTCAAAGGTGTCTAATTCCAAGCGCGGGATGACCGAGTCGACATTGAACGGGCTAACCTCAAATTGTCCTCGCGGATTTTCAAACGTGGGTTCTTTTAAGTTCCTTCCATCATGTATCGTACCAATACCTAGGGCTGCTGGGCGTTCACAATGATTAACGCCATAGTTGGAAGGCCCCGTTCCATAGGGTATTGGGTTAGGAATAAACGGTGAAGAGTGCCTATTCGGCAGATTGGGTTCTTGTAGAACCAATGGTCTCGGGGCAGCAGCAGCAGCCCGGTTCCTTTGATCCCAGGTAAATGACTGTATTTTGTCTAAAACAGTTTCTAGATGTCTCTCCTCGGCGTTTGACTAAAGCGCCGAGAGAATTGGAAAGTTCACTTTCATGCTCCGCCAAAAGGATAGCTCTCTTCGCCTTCGCTTTTGCTCGGGAAACCTGCAGGTCAAGCTCCAAACTCTTTTGTCTGGATTTCGGACTCGTTTTCCATTTGTATGGCTTCCATTTCCAGCAGTTGTGCTTGTATGAGAGCAGAACTTCGCCGACTAGAGGAGGCCTTAGACTTAGACCTACTGCCACTCCCCACAGACCGGGCGGCAGAAAAGTTTTGCACAAATTGCCTATAATCTTGATTCGCGATTTGTTTCCTTTGAATAATGTTCTCCACTCTCGCTTCTGCTTCAGTGCGAGCGCCTTCCGTCAACACCGTGGACACGTACTGACGGCAAATCCGTAAGCAATCGTCGCAGGCATCGTCGTAACGATCTTTTACCTTGGACACTTCCTCATGGCAAGCTTCCTTCGATATAATCTTCTGCAGCTTATTCTCCAGCCTCGTAAATGTGCTCAAGGCAGTTGTGCGCGCGGCTTTTAGTTCTGCCGCGCTAGGAGTGACGTCAATTAGCGAATCTACCGGCGCCGCGTTCTCAGCAGTTGCCATCTTGAGATGCAAAGATAAATTAGTAAACCGAGCTCCAGAAATTAATTGTACCTCAAACGTACAATCTGGAAATAACTGGACGAAAACCAGAAATCACTGAATCAGTGATAGAAACGCCAGAAATCAATGTAGGATTCAACAGGGGCGAAGCCCTACCCTACGTTACCAACCCTGTGTTGGCGAATTTTAGCTGCTCCATGCACTTGACCAGTGATTGCTCTATCTTCTGTGTTTGAAACAAACCACCCTTCTGTGATGTCTTTTAATTGCGCTAACATAGACAGAATTTCTAAACGCATACAAACATAGCAGCATAGATACAATTTCTGGGTTTGCTTTGTGCGATCCAGAACAGCTAAACCAATAACAACCTTCTACCACGTAGTAAGAACAGAAAAGGCCGAAATTACAATAACCTTATAAATCGGCAGCGACGCCGTGGCGCTTCATTGGGCACATAGAAATCGGGAATTATAAGTACATGGATTAAGCTCCAAAATGACCGTAACACCTATTTCGTTGAAACTATGTCGTCTGTTCCTTTTTCGTCAAGTAGTGTTTAATGAGAAATAATGCGGAGAATTTTTTGCGTTTCCTTTTCTCACTTACATAAACAGAAATGGCAGGTGAGACGGCTCCAATAATATCAAATTACGCTTTCTCCAAGAGATCTTTTTGTCATCTGATCTACATTGCACAATATGATCATTCAATTCTTACTCTAGTGAACTCTCTTGATAATAATTATTTAAACGAACATTCATATTTTTATCTTAAAGAAATAATATACATATATGTTTGTGTGCTTGCAACACTGAAATCCTAGCCAACGAGAACACGACAAATGAACGTCGACACCCTAGTTATTCTAAATAATCTATGGTTATGACAGGCGCTCCTGGAATAAAGTCTTACTTATTTCCATTTGGCGTATAGAACAGCTGTAATTATTTAGTAAAAATGGTTTAAATTTTATATTTCAGTTTGTTAAGCAAAAAATAAGTTTTAAAAAAATGTATTAAAAGTGTTTTGAAATTCTTAGGGGAGAAAAACTTGACAGAGCCGATGCAGGGTTAATATAGCGAAGAGGTCGTCGGGAATCGAAACGATAAAACGATTGAAATATCGCGACCTAACGCTGTGCTAACAGGCTCAGTGTACGCGAGATACAGTTTGAACCGGGCCGTTTTCGGGGGAAACCCCCGATCAAAAGAATACCTAATGCTTTGTCATAATGTCCCAAGCCATGCATTCGACAAATTGCGGTTTCTCGTTTGATATCAACTGATGGTTACAAATGTGTCCTATGTAATTATTTGTCTTAAACCACCCATTCACGCAAAATTGAATGATGCAATAAAAATGCTTAGTTAAAGTTAAACAAAATGTTATAGTTAATTTTATCGAGTTATTTTTAAAAAACAAGGTTGCAATAAAAGTCAAATACATAAAAACGTAATTCAAGACATCAAAGAAACATTTTAGGTGTCTATTCTAAGTTTTTATTAAACACAGTTAAACAAATAATTCGGTATTAAGCCAAACATAAACATGTCAGTTTTGCAAACATTTTTATCTGATCTCCTTAAATATATTTCACGATGTATTATAGGTAGTATTGCCGTAATTATCATCAGGGATTATTGTAATATATATTTTAAAGTAAAATGTCACGCAAAAAATAAACAAGAACATAATTAACGTCTTAAATAGGT
The DNA here is from genome assembly GCA_000149265.1 of Ciona savignyi. NCBI lineage: Eukaryota > Metazoa > Chordata > Ascidiacea > Phlebobranchia > Cionidae > Ciona > Ciona savignyi. Next base: position 36,186 of record CH000268.1, on the reverse strand, counting down.
AAAACATTAAACAATAGGATCGCTTAGAATATTACATAAGGTTTGATCGGCCGCGTTTGCCTAACTTTTTTTTCATCCAAGAATCATCCAAGTACCGATTTTTTTCCTAAGTAAGTCGGTATATGTATCAGTCGCGTTAACCATTTGGCCACACGATCGTACACCGCGTTTGCCTAACTGACGAGAGAGCCGTCCCGGCGCAGATGTTATAAACTACTTTTTATAGAAAAAGGATAATGGTGGTTGCCTTTGCGATTATTTAAAATTGTTCTCACACGCCCAAACTCTTTCACGGCTCACTTAGCGACTGCGTCCGGTGCCTACCTCACACGAAAGATTTATTTACTTCTCGGTTAAAATACACTCTCTGATGTGTCCCCACTTCCCACAACTTTTCTTCGAGGGTTGAAAAACGACCTTGTGGTTTGTTACAACTTGATATAACGCGTACCATCATGTAATGCTACTTACCAAGAGTAAAAATGATCTTTATAATCAAGAGTAAAAATGAACTGTATAACCAAGAGTAAAAATGAACTGTATAAACAAGAGTAAAAATGAACTTTATAATCAAGAGTAAAAATGAACTTTATAATCAAGAGTAAAAATGAACTTTATAACCAAGAGTAAAAATGAACTTTATAATCAAGAGTAAAAATGAACTGTATAACCAAGAGTAAAAATGAACTTTATAATATAACCAAGAGTAAAAATGCACTTTATAACCAAGAGTAAAAATGAACTTTATAATCAAGAGTAAAAATGAACTTTATAATCAAGAGTAAAAATGAACTGTATAACCAAGAGTAAAAATGAACTGTATAACCAAGAGTAAAAATGAACTTTATAATCAAGAGTAAAAATGAACTTTATAATCAAGAGTAAAAATGAACTTTATAACCAAGAGTAAAAATGAACTTTATAATCAAGAGTAAAAATGAACTTTATAACCAAGAGTAAAAATGAACTGTATAATCAAGAGTAAAAATGAACTTTATAACCAAGAGTAAAAATGAACTGTATAACCAAGAGTAAAAATGAACTGTATAACCAAGAGTAAAAATGAACTTTATAACCAAGAGTAAAAATGAACTGTATAACCAAGAGTTAAAATGAACTTTATAATCAAGAGTAAAAATGAACTTTATAATCAAGAGTAAAAATGAACTGTATAATCAAGAGTAAAAATGAACTTTATAACCAAGAGTAAAAATGAACTTTATAACCAAGAGTAAAACTGAACTGTATAATCAAGAGTAAAAATGAACTTTATAACCAAGAGTAAAAATGAACTGTATAACCAAGAGTAAAAATGAACTGTATAACCAAGAGTAAAAATGAACTTTATAACCAAGAGTAAAAATGAACTGTATAACCAAGAGTTAAAATGAACTTTATAATCAAGAGTAAAAATGAACTTTATAACCAAGAGTTTAAATGAACTTTATAACCAAGAGTAAAAATGAACTTTATAACCAAGAGTAAAAATGAACTGTATAACCAAGAGTTAAAATGAACTTTATAATCAAGAGTAAAAATGAACTTTAAAACCAACAGTAAAAATGAACTTTATAACCAAGAGTAAAAATGATCTTTATAACCAAGAGTTAAAATGAACTTTATAACCAAAAGTAAAAATGAACTTTAAAACCAACAGTAAAAATGAACTTTATAACCAAGCGTAAAAATCAACTTTACGGTTAAACTTTATCAATTCAGGTAAATTTAAAATATCTTGTGCAGCTTACCTATAGATAAATATTTGGAAAATTTATATTACGGTTCTTACTTCTGTATAAATAGTAATATACCCAATCACTTTAAACACCCTTTTAAATTCTTGGTAGTTTAACTGTATATATCTTATTACATATGTTAAGGCTATAGGTCCTTATTCTTGTTTTACCGCTGTATAGGCGATTCTGGATACTTCAAAGGGAACAGGTGAAGGGTGTCGTCATTAAGATATATTCTTATATTCGGTATGTCTACCGGTCGTTCTAACCATTGAAATGCACGATTTTAAAAGATTAAAACTACCTAGTGAATCTTGAATTCTCGCGTTATTTTTTTACCGAGCTAAATTTTGAACCCGTGATGGATTGTGCACAAGGACCATAAGAGTCGGAATATGTATCGGTCGCGCTAAACATTGGGCCCCATAGCCGTACGATTTCTCAGTATATGTAATGTGAACTCGCGTGCAGACGAGCGTCCTCGCAAGGCATAGACAGAAAACAAACTAGAAAGTGTCAACCACGTGTTTAACCACCACTATTTGTAAAACACATGTTGTATTCCATATAATTATGCTACTGCTACAGGGTCCCTAATCACATTTTGTATCTTATACAATGAATATGTAGTTTTTGTTTCTGCAAGCATAAACGCATGGGTCCCAAAGTTATCAAACCAAACTTCTTCTCCAGGTGTAGGTAAAAAAAAGAACAATCGTGTTAGAGTAACGAAGGATTCATCACAAATGTTTTAAATTAAAGCTTTTTCTTCTAGTGCTGTATTAAAATGAAGCTAAATTCCTAAAACAGCCCGATTTAGTTTTTGATGGCTTCGGGGAATTTCCCATGGGCTTAGTACATAAGTTTCTGTTTTTACATATGTGGGTCATGTTATCTAACAATTCTTAAAGTTTTAATTCAACTTGACGAATCCTTGTTGAAGATGTCAGTGCAATGTTGCATGCCTGTCACAATCATGAGTCAGGAACATATCTTCGTTTTTAAGGGAGTTACCCTAAGTAAATGTTTTCTTTCTTTTAATTGACATAGGGTGGCTAACGATCCAGCATTCCACTAAATCTGATCAAAATTAGAGCAGCCGTTCAAACGCTATGGCCCGAAAAGCTATTTTTTTAGAAAAATAACCGTTTTGGATTTTAACGTCTCAGGGGAATTTCCCTAGATTTATCACCCACAATTTTTTTACCAAGTATTTAGACTATGTTGTCTAACAGATGACCAAGTTTTGTTACTATTCTATTATTCCTTCTGGTAGATGTCAGGGCGTTATGCCATGCCTGTCACAATCATAATTTGGGAACAAAATCTTTTTTTAGGGTATTTTCCTAGATAATTTTTTTTATTTTTTCTAATTGTTAAATTAGTAGGTAATGCACTTACATTCCACGAAATTTGAATCAGATTGAAGCAGCCGTTCAAGCGCCATGCCCAAAAAAGATACTTTTTTTTAAAAAAAATACCGTTTTGGTGTTTAACGCCCCCGGGGAATTCCCCTGGATTTATCCCCTAAACTTTTGGTTTCTGTTCATCTAGACCATGTTGTGTAACAAATACCAAAGTTTAATTGCGATTTCGTTTTTCCTTCCGGTAGATGTCGGGGCGACATGGCGTGCTTGTCACAATCATGATTTGAAAACAAAATGTTATTATTTAGGGTATTTCCCTAGGTAATTTTTTTATTTCTTTCAAGTGTTAAATCAGTTACTAATGCACTTACATTTTACCAAATCTGATTCAAATTGGAGCTGCCGTTCAAGCGCTATGCCCCAAAAAGCTAGTTTTTTAGAAAAAAATACCGTTTTGGTTTTTAACGTTCCAGGGGAATTCCCCTGGTTTTATCTCCCAAAAATTTAGTTTCTGTTCATCTAGACCATGTTGTCTAACAAATGGCAAAGTCTCATTGCGATTCCATTTTTCCTTCTGGTAGATGTCGGGGCGACATGCCATGCCTGTCAAGCGTTTGACGAAAAAAAAGAAAAAAAAAAAAAAAAAAAAAGAAAAAAAAAAACGGACAAAAACAATATGTGTCCCAATTTTTCAAATGGGACCCATAATAATTGAGTCGAGATGTAAAACGGGCAGCGTATCGAATCGGCTCTTGGGCGCCACTGCGGTCAATTTTTAAGCTGCCAATTACAAATGGGGACTTACGAATACATACCAATAAAAATAATATAGGACATCTATGGCATAGAAACCTATAAACTGTTTAGCGACCGTAAACTTATCATCAGTTGCTTTATGTATTATGTGCTTTAATTATGGGTCCCATTTGAAAAAATGGGACACATATTGTTTTTGTCCGCCTTTTTTTTTCTTTTTTTTTTTTTTTTCTTTTTTTTTTTTTCTTCGTCAAACGCTTGACAGGCATGGCATGGCGCCCCGACATCTACCAGAAGGAATAATGGAATCGCAATGAAACTTGGTGATTTTGTAGACAACATGGCCTAGATATGCAGAAACCAAAATTTTGGGTAATAAATTTAGGGGAATTCCCCTTGGACGTTAAAAACCAAAACGGTCATTTTTTTCTAAAAAAATAGCTTTTTAGGCCATAGCGATTGAACAGGCTACTCCAATTTGAATCAAATTTGGTGGAATGTTAATGCACTAGTCACTGATTTAACACTTAAAAGAAATAAAATAATTACCTAGGGAAATACCCTAAAAATTAAACTTTTGCTGTTAAATGATAATTGTGACAGGCATGGCATGGCGCCCCGACATCTATCAGAAGGAATAATGGAATCGCAATGAAACTTGGTAATTTTGTAGACAACATGGCCTAGATATGCAGAAACCAAAATTTTGGGTAATAAATTTAGGGGAATTCCCTTTGGACGTTAAAAACCAAAACGGTCATTTTTTTTTAAAAAATTAGCTTTTTAGACCATAGCGCTTGAACGGCTGCTCCAATTTAAATCAAATTTTGGGGAATGTTAGTGCACTAGTCACTGATTTAACACTTAAAAGAAATAAAAAAAATTCCTAGAAAAAAACCCTAAAAATTAAACTTCTGTTGTTAAATGATAATTGTGACAGGCATGCTATGTCGCCCCGACATCTACCAGAAGAAATAATCGAATCGTAATGAAACTTAGTCATTCGTTAGACAACATGATCTAGATATGCAGAAACCAAAATTTTGGGTATTATATCAAGGGGAATTGCCTTGAGAGGTTAAAAACCAAAACGGTATTTTTTATGAAAAAATTAGCTTTTTGTGGCATAGCGCTTGAACGGCTGCTCTAATTTGAATCATATTTGGTGAAAAGAAAGTGTGTTAGTGACTGATTTAACACTTAAAAAAAATAAAAAAAATTACCTAGGGAAATACCCTAAAAAAATCGATTTTGTACTGAAATCATGATTGTGACAGGCATGCCATGTCGCCTCAACATCTACCAGAAGGAGTAATGGAATCGCAATGAAAATTGGACATTTTTTAGACAACATGGTTTAGATATACAGAAACTAAAATTTTGGGTAGTAAATCAAGGGGAATTCCCCTGGGATGTTAAAAACCAAAACGCTATTTTTTTCTAAAAAAATAGCCTTTTTTAGGCATAGCGCTTGAACGGCAGTTACAATTTGAATCAAATTTCATGGAATGTAAGTGCATTAGTCACTGATTTAACACCTTGGAAGAAATAATAAAATTACCTAAGGAAATACCCGAAAAATAGGATATGTTCTCAAATCATGATTGTGACAAGCATGCCATGTCGCCCCGACATCTACCAAAAGGATTAATGGAATCGCAATCAAACTTTGGTATTTGTTATAGACGAACATGAGTTTAGATATGCAGAAACCAAAATTTTGGGTAATGAATCCAGGGGAACTCCCATAAGACGTTAAAAACTCAAAACGTTTTTTGTTCTAATAAATTATCTTTTGGGGGCATATGCGCTTGAACGGCTGCTCTAATTTTGATCAGATTCAGTGAAATGTTAGACCATTAGACACTCTGTGCCAATTAAAAAATAGAAAACATTTACTAAGGGTAATTTCCTTGAAAACGAAGATATGTTCTTGAGTTACGATTGTAACAGACATGCCATATCGCACTGACATCTCTAATAAGCAGTCTACAAATCAGATTAAAACTTTAAGAATTGTTCCATAACATAAGTCACTTATAAAAACAAAAACTTATCTACTAAACCCAGGGGAATTTCCTGGAAACCATTAAAAAATAAATTTCGGGCTGTTTTGGGAATTTAGCCTTATTTCACTACAGCACTTGAAAAGAAGCTTTAATTTAAAATATTTGTGGTGAAATGTTCGTAAATTTTAGACGTTTATCTTTTATTTAACTGCACATGGAAAATAAGTTTGGTTGGCTTAACTATGGGACCCATGCGTTTATGCTTGCAGAAACAAACTATATACTCGGTGTATAGAAATACGAAATTGTGGTTATTATTTAAACGAACACGTAGAACTACTGGTTCACTGATTAACGTTTTTGTGTCTTAAACATTTGTAGCTGTGTTTAAAAATACTTATTATGGGTCCCATTTGAAAAATTGGGACACATATTGTTTTTGGCCGTTTTTTTTTTTTTCTTTTTTTTTTTTTTTCTTTTTTTTCGTCAAACGCTTGACAGGCATGGCATGTCGCCCCGACATCTACCAGAAGGAAAAATGGAATCGCAATGAGACTTTGCCATTTGTTAGACAACATGGTCTAGATGAACAGAAACTAAAATTTTGGGAGATAAAACCAAGGGAATTCCCCTGGAACGTTAAAAACCAAAACGGTATTTTTTTCTAAAAAACTAGCTTTTTTGGGCATAGCGCTTGAATGGCAGCTCCAATTTGAATCAGATTAGGTAAAATGTAAGTGCATTAGTAACTGATTTAACACTTAAAAGAAATAAAAAAATTACCTAGGGAAATACCCTAAAAAATAACATTTTGTTTTCAAATCATGATTGTGACAAGCACGCCATGTCGCCCCGACATCTACCGGAAGGAAAAATGAAATCGCAATTAAACTTTGGTATTTGTTACACAACATGGTCTAGATGAACAGAAACCATAAGTTTGGAGGATAAATCCAGGGGAATTCCCCGGGAGCGTTAAACACCAAAACGGTATTTTTTTCTAAAAAAAGTAGCTTTTTTGGGCATGGCGCTTGAACGGCTGCTTCAATCTGATTCAGATTTCGTGGAATGTAAGTTCATTACCTACTAATTCAACAATTAGAAAAAATAAAAAAATTATCTAGGAAAATACCCTAAAAAAAGATTTTGTTCTCAAATTATGATTGTGACAGGCATGGCATAACGCCCTGACATCTACCAAAAGGAATAATAGAATAGTAAAAAAACTTGGTCATTTGTTAGACAACATGGTCTAAATACGCAGTAAAATAATGTGGGTGATAAATCTAGGGGAATTCCCCTGAGACGTTAAAATCCAAAACGGTTATTTTTCTAAAAAATAGCTTTTCGGGCCATAGCGTTTGAACGGCTGCTCTAATTTTGATCAAATTTAGTGGAATGCTGGATCGTTAGCCACCCTATGTCAATTAAAAGAAAGAAAACATTTACTTAGGGTAACTCCCTTAAAAACGAAGATATGTTCCTGACTCATGATTGTGACAGGCATGCAACATTGCACTGAAATCTTCAACAAGGATTTGTCAAATTGGATTAAAACTTTAAGAATTGTTAGATAACATGACCCACATATGTAAAAAACAGAAACTTATGTACTAAGCCCTTGGGAAATTCTCCGAAGCCATCAAAAACTAAATCGGGCTGTTTTAGGAATTTAGCTTCATTTCAATACAGCACTTGAAGAAAAAGCTTTAATTTAAAACATTTGTGATGAATCCTTCGTAAATCTAACACGATTGTTCTTTTTTTACCTTCACCTGGAGAAGAAGTTTGGTTTGATAACTTTGGGACCCATGCGTTTATGCTTGCAGAAACAAAAACTACATACTCAGTGTATAGGATACAAAATGTGGTTAGGGACCCTGTAGCAGTAGCATGAATATATGACATACAACATGTGTTTTACAAATAGTGGTGGTTAAACACGTGGTTGACACTCTCTAGTTTTACACAATTTTCATAACTTACCTAAAGATTTTATTAATATTTTTCAAGTGCCAATTTGGCAGTTTATGTTTAATTTGGCATTCATTATTTTGTATTTTTTTGTCATTAATTTAAACTTGTTTTATGATTACCGGTAGCTGAAGTTTAAAGGCTACGTTTCAAAAAAAGTTCACTCAATGGAAAACAAACTTTCGTTATACAAACGGCAGCCACTCAGCATCGTAAAAACTGTGGAATAATTTGTTACTTTAATGGATTGTTAAGCACTAACCTTGCGATTACCGTGTTTGCGCAGTTCTATATTAAAACCGCCCACACATTTAAAGAGTGTGCGCAACGAAAATCCAAAATCCCCTGTCCGGCGTTTGGAGTACTCACCTGAACCTGCAATGTCGCGCATTCATTACTAAAGGGATTAAAACAAATATATTTTTAAAATAAAATCGAACGAAAATTCTTTCTAACCGCGCACAGATTAAAATTTTGCCAATTTCTCGACAAAACTAAAACTTTTCCACAAAATTAAACCTTTTAAACTTCAACCTCGGTATCAATTTATACCTGATGGGAAAATAAACACGTTTTTTTGTGCTAACTTAACTTTCTGCTTCTGCCGATTCGCCAATTCAATTCACTCAAAACAGATTCAATTCAAAATCTCCATACGGGAACAGTGGTGTCACCCCGCCTGCTTGTTGCAAGTGATAAACCAACTTTTTGTCCCGACATCGTTTATTCGCCAGTTTTTCTGACGCCTACCGGTTGCTCTCCTTTTGCTTTTTTCATATTCTCTCTTTCATACGCCCAACGACAGATTAGTTTACCCCGTGGCGCGATATTATATGTCAAATATTGGATTTGTATTGCTCTCGCGCGCCTGTTAACGGCTTTAAAACCACACATTCGCTAATACCACGTGGCCGCAGAACTTTTATGGGCCACTATACCAAACGTTATTTTCTTAACTAATATTCGGTAGGCTATGTTTAAAACACAAAATATATGTTTTTGTAGGCTTAAAATATTTCCAAGTTACAAAACTATCTAAAGGCAAAAACAAAAACTACAACGTTTTTATGTAGAATCTATGTTATGTAAAATGTAGGCTACAATCTACGATATATTAATATAAATATTGTTAAAGCTATATATTATGAAAATATTTATATACCCCAAAATTTATAAACAATAATACCGTTTCGGTTTGATGGTTTTAATAAGGGGAATCCCCTTAAATTTTCCCAATAATTTTCTATCTTTCCTGTGTTAACCTTGTTTTCAGACCGATTTTAACCGTTTTATTTAAAACAGTGTCTAACATATTGAAATAACGCGGTAAGGTATAATCGTATTTGTTATTCATTTCTTATTCGTTTTTGACCTTGGCGAGTTCAGTTGTAGCAATATTAAAAGGCAAAACTTCATTTTTATAAAGCGCGAATTGAGGATTTGACCTTGTGTACCCTTAGGTTAAGCTAGAGATATTTACCTTTGGAAATCTATATTTTAGTAAGCTGGGCCTTTAGTAAGATGCCAACATTACCAGTACATTGTTAACTTAAACATGACCGGGTATGTACTCCTCTACTTAGAGTGTAAAGTTTGCTGTGTAAAATATTGCGCAATCTTAAGTGTATGATCAAACACTATTTAAGTAAATGAGGTACAAATATGGCACTCTGTAGATAACTATAACACAAACCGATACATCTGTTTTTGAAAATGCATAATTTTTAAGCAATACTTTTATACTTACTTAGATTCACCAGAGTTGGTGCTTTTTGTTTTACATTTTTAAGCCTCAATATCTATATATAAACGCATTTAGTACCAGTACCGGTACATAAATAAATCTGCTACATTCTACACTCAAACTTTTATCACCCAGTTCTGCCCGCAACGTAGCTACGTGAAATGAATGTCTGCATAATGGTACCGCACTCTGATACTGAAGGGTTTACCCTAAAATTTCACTGAACCGTTTGTATGTTGTTCTATGATGTCATGGATATCTTGAGAACGCATTCGGTACTTAAAGTCTATAATTGCATTCCTGTAATTCAGTCTACCATTAAACAGCAATTTGCTTGTCTAATTCTACGAGAGTGGTTTTCTACCAACCTTAATAAACAGCGTTGTGGAATTTCTTCGTATCAGCTAGTCTAAACCTCAATGCAAATAGATTTGTAGTTTTACATTCCTCACCGGAGTACAAAACATTGTTAACAAAATACTCCACTGCTTTAAACAAATGAAACATAAAACCTTTCAATAGAACATAATATATAAATAAAGAAATGTGGCAATAGCATTTTAATGCATATACACTTAAGTTATTTATATATATATTTTATAAATTTAATTCATTTATTAAAATTTGTATTAAAATTATTTTATTACTCAAGGTTTTACGTTACGTAAAGACAATCAAACATATATGATATGGTACCCACATTACAATGTAACTTACTTGTCTACCGGCATCAGTAGTGTGGAAAAAGGCAGTTCTGTTTCTCGTTATGATTGGCTGTCTGGTGGGCGTGTCGGTAAGAAGGCACGCCATTGGTTGATAAATATTTTTCGCTTCAATGGCCTGACACTGCCATAGTCCCATAGTCATATTGAAACTCCACCAGATACACACATGAGATAAGCAAGTGGATGGAACATTACAACTGTCTGCCTTCACACTAAACAAATAATCTCATTGGACATTTTCCATACATTTACTCTTGTTTACATTCAAACAGCCAATAGTAATGTCGATGAACTATGATCTGTAAATATTGTTTTTATGTGTAAATAAAAGTAAATTGGATAAAATAAATTTGGTGTTATAGGTACCGCACTTGTATTATACAAATACACAATTCCGTAATTAATCTATATTCACCTATTAGAGTTTTTTTACTTTAGAAAACCAGAATTTTAAACACCTCAATAAATCGATGGTGATTATAAACATTTTCTGCTTTTACAGGCTTATTGTTTTAAGACTTATTGTTCTCATTATTTAAATGCACATGCAGACTTATATTTTTGTATCACTGTTTAACCAACTTTTACTAAAAAGGTTTGCGTAAAATTTTAACCCTAAAACAAATCATTTATATTGTTAATGAAATTAGACTTAAATCAACCCAGTTTTCCCTGATAAATCCCTAATATATTAAATTATATTAAAAGCATAATTATCATACACTATTACTCGTCTGTGAAACAGCTGGGCACGATTGACTCTGGTAACACTACGATGGGCGCGAGGTAATCCGACGATTGCCCGTGTGTTAACCCCATTGGTTTTCCCTTTCACGGGGATAAACATGAATATCCTATCCTAAAATTGAAACCAACTTAAATGAACAGAGAATTTTAATTTTAAACAAAAAAGGATACGACAACACAGACCAATTCTTAACCGATTACCGTACGGAGCCCTGATCAAGCCAGTAATTAGTCTTTATTTGCCCAATTTAAATCAAACTAAAAGTACAAACTTTTGTCTGCTGGTTTCTATTATTAAGTATTGGATAGGCTACACAGTAGAAAATTCCAGCTAACACTCTATCATTACAGGAGAATTTCCGCCGGACAATAACATGCTATAAACCAGCTCCGTTTATAACATTTTTGACATAAGTACTCTTTGATATCTGTTATCTAGACTCGAAATTGCCCTTCTATATAAAGTATTACGGGAACTTGTAGGTGTATATATTTAAATAAACGAACCCAAATGTAACTAAAATAACCCAGGAAGTACTTTTTATGTAATACCCCATTTTATGGAAATGAATATTTTTCAGATGTTAACTTGTTATGTTACAAATATGTGGGGGCAAAATTGTAGTTAATCTCCAAAGGAAAATTATACATTTGTTTATTGAAATTGGTATTTTTAGCCAAATAGTAAATTTTTCACACAGAGTAATCACGGTTCTTATGGCTTATATTTCTACAGAAAATGATAGGGATAAAAGTTTAATTGCAATTTACACATCAGTTGTTCATTTGCGCACATGACCCAGCTACATGGTCTACATTGTCCATATAAAAGTTGCAATTTAGACATCAATTTCCACAGCCCATCTGGTTATTTTTCGGGAAGGCTAAATGATCATCCAAAATCTGACTGGATCACAGCCATCTAGCTGTGTAACCCACAGGTAGGTGCTGCTTTTACAGAACATAATATGTTTAAATGGGTAACTTGAGGACTAATTAGTTTCTGCCTGTTGAAACAAACAACATGCAGTATGATGTATGTAATATATCCATCTGAAACAAACTACATATTCCGTGTATAAAATATATTGTTGTCAAGTACCGTGTTTTCTTTAATAATAGTGGTGGTTAACACGTGGTTGATACTCCATAGTTGTAAACACATATAATCCTATTAAGCTATCTTATACTGAATAATGATAAATTATGGGAAACTTTCAACTCTAAATCCTACCATAGAAAGGGAGAGAGTTATTAAATGCTAAATTTAAGTTTTGTAAGTTTCATATTTTTTTTCTTTGATTTATCCATTTTAAGATATTTGTGTTTAAGGTTTTTCGCTAATTTTATGTGATGCTTTTACAGTATTCCTGTAGAAAATCAGCATTTTGTAATTTTCAGGTGCATTTCAAGAAATGTTCATCTCAATTTCCCCCTACGAGGGTACGAACAAGTATGTGAGCCACTTTGGACCCAAATTACCAAATATTCTTCAACCTGCAAAAGTAGTTTTCCTAATTGGAAAGAGAGAAAATGTCAACAAAAAGCAAAGAATTATTATCTTAAATAAGACGGCTGCATATTAAACTATCAGGTAGTAAACTTATTACCAGAAAATCTACCGAAATTTAGAACAAAGCCGAAATGCACTTGGAGAATTTTTGAGGGGGTCTTGCTGTATACATTACATTGCTTTATTATGGCGGGTTCATGATAGCCCCGGGACCAGGAATTTAGGCCTTAAACGGCCCATTTCTCCAGCGCCCCAAGCTGTCATGGGTCCAGGATATAACGGTCAAGTCGGTCAGTGTCATTTAAGCTAACTAAATGCTTGACTGCAATAGATACGTGATGATCAGAATTAAAAACACCAAAATTTCTTCATCTGGTCACAGCAAATGCTGGATAATGGCCCATATGATGTAAATGAGTCTCACCTTCTTCTTGGCAGAAGGGGCAGTCGTAAGAATTCCTTGGACAAGGATAGGCCTGGTCCAAAATACTCCTTTGTCTGGCGACACACACACTCATGGTGCTCACTTGTTCCCCAGTATAAGCAGCTGTGGGCCATGTGGGTCTTGCTGGGGCCAGGATGATTGCAGAGTTTAACGTTAGCTTTTCGCGCTCTGTCCGATCCTGCTGCCGATTGTGTTATCTTCAGAAACTCTGCATTGGTACGTGCCTGCGTGTGTCCGCCAAATTAAGAACTGTTGGGCAAAAGAAGATGTCACCGAAGTGACAGTGGAAACCCCGTCGTTTTAATCGTCGTTTAAGGAAATTGTGTTGTTGCAGGGGATTTGTTTGACGCTGCAGAGCATTGCGTGCTCACGCTATCTGGGTCTTCAGTTTATCGGCATATCTGGTGAAAAGGAGAAGGACAGACCATCATCGGCATGTGGTTTAGTTGTTGATTGTTTTGGCTCAAGGATTTTTGCCCCCCTCTAGGTTCTGACTTACATTTTTGGAACGACCGAGGTAAAAAGATCAGGGAAATTTCCCTCCCGCAGTTTTGGCTCTCCGTAGGACCCCAACCAGCTTTCAACAGCTCCCGCCGACCCTCGTACAAAGATGGGGAATCAGCCCACTGAGACTCAGGCCATTGATATGTCTACGACTGGACTTGATCCTCGCACCCTCGCAAGGGTTTACCCCCTAGAGGCGCTACTCTCGGCACCGCGGTGCTCCTAGTGCGCCAACCCCCAAAGTACCGTGTTGCAGTTACACCACTTATCTGAAGTGGAGTAATCCTCAAGCACCAGGTGGCCTTTGCAGTTCGGAAGCCGCATAAACTGGCCAGGGCTAGAACCAGTTGTCCCTGCCGTGGGTGGGGTCGAGAAATTCCCCTTTCACATACCATTACAGTAGCTTAACGGTAACCCGAAAGTGGATTGCAGCTTTGTCAGTTCCTCACCTTCGACCTTACCACCATGGGTGACCCTGCCATCGACAGCATTGCTCTTGGGTTCATTAGAAACAACCCCACAACCACGTTAAAGTAGCAATCCATAGAAGGAAAAACAGGAAGGAAAAAAAGGATCAAACTTTATTTTAAGGCTTAGGCATGGGCCATTGATTTCCTGCCGTATAAGAGGTCATAAAGACAATCAGTTTCAACTCATGAATTACCTAGTATATCTGCAAAGGCATAAACAAAACATAAAATGATAAACACTTGATAGTAAAATTATTATCATCATCATCAATAAAGTTATATGCTTTGGAATTATTTTGGACCAGAAATGATCTCATTTGACAACAACCATGGAACTGATAAAGAAAAAGGAAACAATTCACGTTTCCGCATTTTATCTCCACTAATTATTCATTTGTATACTAATGTATTGTGTTAGTAATAAGTGTATAACAAGGGGGATATCACAATTAACCTGAAAGCTTCTGAACTTTTTTAAACTAAAATTTAGAATAAATAAGAGTGTGGTTTAAGATGGAAGTGTAACTAAAAAGATGAAAATGCTCAGTAAAATAAAGATTTGGGGGTTAAAGTTAGTGTTACAGGTGCGATTAGTACCGGTACTGAGATTAAAGATTAAAATTATTTTTTTATTTTAATTTTTATTGTCAGTGAAACGAATATCTTTGAATTCTAATCTTTGTATAGTATAATATACCTTAGAGTTGTAAAAATACTTCTTACGGATGGACACTAATGAGACTTCAAACACGCAACAGGTATACCCATCTTACTATTATTTTTTTTATATGACTTAATCTCGATAAAACAAACTAACTTTTAAAAAAATGCTTCATATTTCACCACAGATAGATATAATAACTTTTCTTTTATCCACTAGAATGGTATGGTGGGCTAGTGCATTGCCATTCAGCCAAACGGTTGCAAATACGATTCTGGGGCTAATTGGTTGTATCCTTTCACAAGGACATTGCGGACGTCGTCTAAACCCAGTGGATTAATAAGTTCTTATAAACTTGTAGTAAACTCTTAATAGTATATAATACACTGCAATAGCTATGAGAACTTGACAGTAATCATAAAGTTAACTAACTATTGCCCATAGAACATATTTAAATTTTGTGTTAAGTTTTGTAATTATGTCAATTATATAACAGTTAAATTTTTTTAAATGTAAGTAATATCACACTGGCAAACATTGGACTTGTGCAAAATAGTGTATTATGTACCATTAAGAGGTGTTTACTTTTTTATTTTAAGCCCTTTGTTCCCACCAAATTTCAATTTACTTATGTTTGGCGGTCACCTCGCTTTAATATTTATATCTTTTATATCTTAACGACGGTTTGTTTTGCCGTCTTTTCCTGTTCCAATGTAATGATTTGTTTAATTTAAGTTTGTTTATATCATGTACTAAAATTAATTCAACGAAACTAAAAATCCTGTGTTAATGAGATGTAAATGTACGCTATTTTAGTCCACGATATGGGATTATTACTGTTAAGTATATTGCCAGGTTAACAGGTATTTTATAACCAGCTGGTGTCATTCCCACTACTTTCTAATTATTTGATTATCCAAAGCTAAAGCTATAATTTAAAAAAAAAAACGAGGAAAAAATGAATCAAGTCAAAAATGAAAAAAAAGGCTTTAAATTGCAAAAGTTCTGGTAGTAGGAATTTCAAGCCGTAACCACTGTGTGACTTATCAAGTTAATGCACTTTTTTACCTCTTGGTTAACTTTGTGTCTGTAAAAAGAGGTAAAAATAAATTAAGCCATGTTTGCTTACTAATAGAGTGTAACTTTATTGATGTAAAAAGAAGGAAAAAATGAATTAAGCCATCCTTACTTATTAATAGAGTGTAACTTTTTGTATGTAAAAAGAGGGAAAATTAATCAAGCCAACCTTACGTATTAATAGAATGTAATTTTGTGTCTGTAAAAATCCTTACGTATTAATAGAGTGTAATTTTGTGTCTGTAAAAAAAGGAAACAATTAATCAAACCATTATTACTTATTAATAGAGTGTAACTTTATGTATGTAAAAAAAGGAAACAATTAATCAAACCATTATTACTTATTAATAGAGTGTAACTTTATGTATGTAAAAATCCTTACTTATTAATAGAGTGTAACTTTATGTATGTAAAAAGAGGAAAAAATGAATTAAGCCATCCTTACTTATTAATAAAGTGTAACTTTATGTATGTAAAAAGAGGAAAAAATTAATCAAACCATCCTTACTTATTAATAGAGTGTAACTTTATGTATGTAAAAAGAGGAAAAAATTAATCAAACCATCCTTACTTATCAATAGAGTGTAACTTTATGTATGTAAAAATCCTTACTTATTAATAAAGTGTAACTTTATGTATGTAAAAAGAAGGTAAAAATGAATTAAGCCATCCTTACTTATTAATAAAGTGTGACTTTGTGTCTGTAAAAAGAGGTAAAAATGAATTTTAAAAAGCCATCCTTATTTATTGATACAGTGTAACTTTATGTCTGTAAAAAGAGGTAAAAATTAATCAAGTCAACCTTACGTATTAATAGAGTGTAACTTTATGTATGTAAAAATCCTTACTTATTAATAAAGTGTGACTTTGTGTCTGTAAAAAGAGGTAAAAATGAATTTTAAAAAGCCATCCTTATTTATTGATAGAGTGTAACTTTATGTATGTAAAAATCCTTACTTATTAATAAAGTGTAACTTTATGTATGTAAAAAGAAGGAAAAAATTAATCAAGTCATCCTTACGTATTAATAGAGTAATTTTGTGTCTGTAAAAATCCTTGCGTATTAATAGAGTGGAGATGCGACCACAAGGTTAGCGGAGGGGAGTTTCAGTATCAACCAACAAAGTCTGCAGGAATTGAGTCACCAAGCAACCATTGAAGCTGGAACTGACCTGGCAGATTCCCCTTATGTGAGAACTTGTTAACTTTGTTATTATTTTTTACCTTTCAAAAAAAGTGTGCGAAGAAAATTTAACCTCCAAAAAATTTTCCCCATATATGAGAACTTGTTAACTTTCTTAATATTTTTATCTTCTTTTTTTTTTTTTTTATAAAATTTTAGCGGTAACAACTTTAATGAGTAAACTGTAATGGTTTGGTTTGATATAAAAACTACCGTGTTTAAACAATTTTAAAATACCAAAAGCTGAGATTTCCATTGAACCGTTTTCTTACTTTGTAGTGGTTGGAATTTTAGTTGATTTGTTTGACGATGTTTTAAAACTAAATTAAACAATTTACTAATTTTCAAAACATTTTCAAATAAATTATAAAATTTAAAATGAATTTATAATTGTCAAAAGGACGTTCTTTTATTAATTGTATTACAGAATTACCTGTACGGCAATAGCCTTTTTTAAAATAACATTTACATGAAGCAAAATATTTTGAGGAACGAAGAATAATATTGCAACAAATCAACCAGGAACTCATTGTAAGATGTAAAAAGCATTTGTATAAAGTAACATTTATTGCTAAAATGACAGTAGTTCTATAAAAGTATGATTTCAACCTTTATTTAAAGTAAATATATATTGTATGAATAAAAGGCTTGTATATTTTAAGTCATTAACCAAAAAAGCAGTGTGTTTATTAATCGTTTTCGATTTTATTCAAACTTTGACCCAAATTAACATGCTTTTTCGTTTAAACATCGAAACACCATAATCATCACTCTATATTGTGTCAGGAAAGTGTCAAGAAAATTCATGCGTTTTGTAAGTATCAGAATATTTAATTACAATTGGGTTTAGTGTCTTTATTACAAAGTGGTCAGCTTTAATTTAACTGCAAAAGTATTTAAATCATGGAAAAATGAAGGAAGAAACATAGACAATTACAAAACGGTGAAGTATAGTGTTTTCGGTAGAGACTTGACCAAAAACGGCAGAGTAGTTTTACGAAGTGAGAAACAGAAGAAATTTAAAAGGGAGTGAGGAAAATAGTAGAGAAGGGCAAATCAACCGTAGGTCCAACAGGGGCGGATTAAAACTGGAGTAAAATAAAGAGTAAGGATGAGTTGTTGGGCGGAGAGGAGGAAAATATAACAGGAAGTGAGGGAAAGAGTAAGGAAGAGCTGTTGGTGGAGAGGAGGGAAATATAACAGGAAGTGAGGGAATGAGTAAGGAAGAGCTGTTGGCGGAGAGGAGGGAAATATAACACAGAGTGGGGGAAAGGAATGTGAATGGCAAGAGCAAAAGGTCAAATAGAATGGGGTATCAAAAAAGGCCATAGAAAATTGGAGAACAGGGTGGAAATAAAGCACAACTGAGGATTGAAAAAAAAAGAAAGTGACAAATCAAATAATTTATGGAAATGCCTGACTAAGCAATTTTTATAGCTATCCTAAGGAGATGTATATGAATTTGGTTAAGATTAGATCAATCACCTATATAAGGATTACAAGGTGTAATGCTTTTTCAAAATTGTTTGCAAATAGTCTTTATTTGGTGAACAATTAATGCTTTACATGTTGGCTTTAATGATTTTGCAATTTTCTATTCTTTTCTTTCCAATTAATAAATAAAACTCTTTGAATTTTTTGCTCTTAATATGTGCCCTCAAATAGGATTTACAATGCTGTGTTTGCAGTGTTAATATGATAACCATTAGTAAATTATTAGCAGCCATACCTAATGAACTGATGCAATCTTTTGTTACCACAGTAAACTATTACCACTGCAGTTCCAAAATTAATAGTAAGATTTTTTTCATATAATTTTTTATGTAAAGTTATTTCTATATAAATTGTTTTAGGTGCGAAATGATCAGCCAGTCAGTTGGTTTAGTGCGTCGGTTTTTAGACGAAGGGTTTCAGGATCAAAACTGGTCGTTAGTTTGTCGGTTTTGTCCTAAGTTATAGTTCTTAACGGTTATTCCCCAATCCCAGTGTCTTGGTGCGTTTTCCTAAATTAAAGAAACGTCGTAATCAAACACAACACAATTCAATAGCTCAGGTTACCTGCGGTGGACGAGAGATAATCTAACGATTGCTTGTATGATAATAAAAACCCTTATCTTATTCTCTCTTACCAGGTGCGAAATGATCAGCCAGTCAGTTTAGAGAGTTCCATGATGACAAGTGACATGCAATCGATCAAGGTAATTGTTTAGCATTGATGTGTTGTTTAGCCTGTCTTAACTGCATTGTTGATATCATTGACCACAGTGCTTATTCTGGTCGGTATACCTTAGCAGGTACATTGCAAAAATGATATTAATTTAAACTATTAATGTTTAGTTTTAATTTAAACTAAGATTAATTAGGCTTATAGAGCAAGTAAAAAATATTACCATTTTAAATATTAACCCTGCCTGAAATGTATTGTTGATATGAAATTGCTTGAACTATCCCATACTTACAGGATTTATAACTTACAGGTTAACTCTTTCCCTCCCAACTCGCCATATATGGCGAGTTGGTGGGAAAACATGGTATCCCGCCTGTACATAAATGGTTGCAAATCTAAAAAACGATTTCTCCGCAATGCGTAATGGTAGAGACCTCAGCTATGGCTCATTCGATCAAGGAAACCCTATATTTTATTCTCTGTGATTATCGTGGAGAAATATTAAAAATGCGAGGAGTGATAGCCTTTCTTTTTCAAGGCTTCGCCTCTTATTTCTATCGATTTTACACGAATTTACACGTTACTAACTCAGCCAATAGGAGTCGTGTTAACTTGCAGAGAAGCTCTTTTTGTCAAGCAAGTCTTTCTTTACATTCTCTGTGAATTTTGTGCCGTTGAGATAAAAAGGAGAGCGTTGGTGACGTTTTCGCAGCAGGCGGTTATGCTTCGTGTTCACCAAAGCATGAATCCAGCTGGGCCTGCTGAGCGCACGATAAAGAAAAAGGCGGCGAGACTAGCTAGTTCGGTGTGCCCTGCTTTGAAGAATATTGGATATAGTATTTGCGTTTGTTTGGTTTTGTATGCCCTTTTTACACTTCCTTCACTGTTCTTTTTTATACTTTTTACTATTTTAGTTCTACAAAACTAAAAACTTCAATGCGTTTTGGTTCAATTTTTCATAATATAGTTGAATAAAGGGAAAATTCCATTAGGAATAGTAAAAAAACTACTGAAGATACAAATACAGTTCGAATTTTCCTGAGTACAAAAACTATTAGATAATCTACTTTCCAATTTTCATATCATTTGGGCATACCAATAATTAGTGAGTATTTCGTTTGTCAGTGCACCTCAAAATTTTCAAAGTCGAGCAGAATTTTCTTTACATAAAAAGTGGTGTTCACTAAAGTTTACATAATATATTCTTTATTGGAGGTAGATTCTAGGTGTGCGGTTTGTTTAAAAGAGGGATAAATTATCTTTCCAACCATACTAAATATTAAATCATAGCATAAATTTGTGAAAAACTGTGCTAATTTGAAAATGACCAAAAATTGTAAAAAACACTGCGGGACAGCATGTTTAAATTAATGCATTTGGCCGGGAGTGAAAGAGTTAAGCTGTGCTTAGGCTTCTGGTAGAGATGCCTTTATCCAAAACAGAGCCAAAAATCCGCTCAAATAATGCAAGTAGCATTCACGTTTTTACTTATGTGAGGCACGCCGATGATTAAGAATTTACTATTACAAATAAACAAACGTTTACCGCGACTGTTTTCTCCTCAACTGGCGTATAGAGGTATAAAAACTCATATGTGTTACTTGCGTTATTGCGCGGATTTTTGGTCCTGTAGTATATATGGTAGGTTTCTTGAATTATTGATTTCAAATAAAATTTAAAACTACTCTAAATTATACTTAAAAAACATCCGCAAAACGTTCGCCTGCCAAAGAAACAAAACTGACAAATAGTTTCTTTTTCTCACCTTATGATTAACAGTGAGATGCGATATCTTTTAGTCTTCCAGCTTTATAGATAATGATACAACTGATTCTAAAGGTACAGTTGTTTTAAAGGGGGTGAATAATCCTCTGAAATTTACAATTTAAAACTGGACAGGATGGGACATAAGAAATGTACAGTGACATGTGTTCACCATCGTGATACCACAGAAAACTATATCCCCTTTGGGAAACCCTTTACATCAGGGGTGCTCACACTTTTACAGCATGCGAGCTACTTTTAAAATGATCTACCCACTACAATAATGCAAAGGCGAAAGAGCGGCACTTTCGGCAAGTTTTGCTGTACT
>CH000270.1:3337-22320 GCA_000149265.1 Ciona savignyi | reverse complement strand
AAGAAAGGATACCAAAAAGCAAGAGATATTCTTTACAATAACTACGGAAAACCCAGTATAGTTGCACGCGCATTTGTCTGCGAACTAATAAGTGGACCAAACCTAATGCCAGATGACACCTCTGGTATACGCAATTACGCTATCTTAATGAGAAAGTGCCTAACTATTCTGAATGAAATTAATGACTTTACTGATCTGAATTCAGTTGACCGTATGATTGCCATCGTATCGAAGTTACCGTACGACTCGCGAAAACTGTGGAAGCGCCGTGCAGCGGAAATTGCACGTCGTCACGGCGAAGTTGCTAATTTTGTTGACCTTGTTGAATTTGTAGAGGAGGAGGCAG
The DNA here is from genome assembly GCA_000149265.1 of Ciona savignyi. Taxonomy (NCBI): domain Eukaryota; kingdom Metazoa; phylum Chordata; class Ascidiacea; order Phlebobranchia; family Cionidae; genus Ciona; species Ciona savignyi. The sequence continues at coordinate 21,974 of CH000270.1, read as the reverse complement.
AAGTCGCTAACACTGAATTTAGCAAGATAGATTTTCGCGAACGGGGATCCAAGCCTCAAGAAAAGAAACCGTTGAGAAGGGGCACGGCATACGCTGTGACGTCATCGACTGCGCAAAGTTTAAAACCGCCGATAACCAAGTGTCCTTGCTGTTTTCTCGCACACCCGCTGTCAGCCTGTAATATTTTCCTTGCGAAATCAGTCCAAGAAAGAGTTGATTTTCTTCTGCGTGAACGATGTTGTTTTAATTGTTTTGCGGGTGGACATATTGCGCGTCTCTGCGGTCTGAAATCTCAGTGTACCGTACAACACTGTTGGAGATATCACCACACTTTATTACATATAAATCCAAATTTCACTGAACAACAAGGAAAGATCTGCACGGAGAAAACCAACGGCGCAGCAGCTAAGAGTACCAGCGAAGTAACAGACAAAAGTACCAGCGACGCACACTGTCACACGATGTCAAAGAACGCAAGAGAAGGATATTTGTGCGTGGTACCTGTCAAAGTACGCGCTAACAACAAAGAAATCAAATCTTACGCGTTTTTGGATCAAGGTTCAGATACGACGTTTTGTCACGTTAAACTCATAGATCGTCTTGGTTTGGCTGGTAAGCGAAGAGAAATAATAATGAATACTCTCGGAACAAGACCAAAGAAACAAGTTGGCATTACAGTGAGCCTGGTCGTCTTATCTGCAGACGGTGACGAAGAAATTGAAATTGACAATGCCATGTCAATTGATGACATCCCGGTGTGTTCAAATTCATTTCCTACGAGAAGAGAGCTGGAAGGACTCCCTCACTTACACGGACTGAACATTCCGACCTTTGACAGCGGAGAAGTAACGCTGCTAATTGGAACCGATGTGCCGTATGCTCACCGCGTATTGGAAACAAGAACAGGAGGCCGCAAACAACCGTTTGCTGCAAGAACGCCTCTAGGATGGTCGTTAATCGGACCATCCATATACACCCCATCAACAAAGAGTATTCACGTAAATTCCATTCAATCGGACTTGCACTTGGAGATGCAGATACAGAAATCGTGGACAACAGATTTTGAAGATGAGAAAGGCGATCTTACTTACCCGACCTCATCCGAAGATAGAGCAGTAGTGAAGCTGTTAAAGCATTCAGTGGAGCACAAGGAGGGGCATTATTACTTACCCTTACCGTGGCGCCGGGGTATTACTGTTCCAGAAGGAAGTCGCAAGATGGCCGAAAGTCGATTAACATATTTGGCGAAAAGACTTTCTCGAAACGAAGAAGTTAAAGAGAAGTATGTTGGCAAGATGCAACAATACATCGACAGTGGATTTGCAAAAGAAGTTCCACTCAAAGAACAAGACACAAGTGACACTGTATGGTATCTACCACATCATCCAGTGTATCATCCTCATAAGCCCAATAAAGTGCGCATCGTATTTGACTGCGCAGCGAAGTACAAGGGTGTTTCTCTTAACGACGCCTTAATGCAAGGACCGGATCTGGTTAATAGTCTGGTCGGCGTTCTTACACAGTTTCGTAAAGAACCAATAGCAGTGGTAGCTGATGTGGAAGCTATGTTTCACCAGATTCGAGTCAAAGAAGAAGATTGCCACGCTTTGAGATTCCTGTGGTGGCCAGGAGGAGACTTATACAAGCGACCTGTTGATCATCAGATGCTGGTTCATGTATTCGGAGCCACGTCATCGCCATGCTGTGCGAGCTTTTGTTTAAGACAAACAGCAGACCAATTTGGAGAGCAGTTTGATAATAACGTATCGGAAGTTGTAAAAAACAGTTTCTACGTGGATGATTGCTTAACGTCAATACCCACCGAAGAAGAAGCCATCCGACTGGTGGAACAACTACGTCTATTGTTGCAGAAAGGTGGGATTTCGTTTGACAAAGTGGATCTCCAACAACCAGCGAGTACTGAAAGAGATACCGGAGAACGAGCGTGCTGCGTCGGTTAAGGACATTGACCTTGACAATCCAGTGAAGGAAAGAGTACTTGGTGTGTACTGGGACGTTTTTAAGGACCAGTTTGGATTTAAAATAGACAACGGCGGTATAGAAGAAAAGTTAACGCGACGAAGTATCTTGTCTGCGATCAATTCTCTGTATGACCCCCTGGGATTCGTTGCCCCCGTTGTGTTAGTCGCCAAGATATTACAACAAGAAATCGTGAGACAAAACCCTTGGATGGGATCAGGAAATTTCAAAAGATTGTGCGGAAGAGTGGCGCAATTGGTTTAAACAATTACCGGAACTACATCGCCTCGCGGTACCCCGGTGTTTTAAACCAAACGACATTGGAGTTATTGTTAAATCCCAATATACACCATTTTTCAGATGCATCGATCAATGGATATGGAGCAGTGTCGTATTTACGCTTAGTGGACGACAATGGAAAAGTACACTGTTCGTTCCTGTGTGGAAAAGCCAGAGTCACACCACCCAAAACGGAAAGGATACCACGACTTGAGCTCGTTGCTGCAGTTTTATCGGTCAAAGCCGATAAATGGTTAAAGGGACAACTGAAGATGCCGGAGTGCGAGTCCATATTCTGGACAGATTCGTGTGCAGTAAGACAAAGTATCAACAACCAACGCAAGAGATTTAAGACTTTCGTAGCTAACAGGTTAGCTAAAATACACCGACAAACAGAGCCGTCGCAATGGCGTCATGTGGGAACAAAATGTAATCCCGCCGACGAGGCATCAAGAGGGATTTCGGTGTCCAAGTTATTAAAGTCAAGCCAGTGGTTAAGTGGCCCCAAGTTTTTGTGGCAATCAGAAGCAACTTGGCCGACGCCACCAGAAAAAGAAGAACGAGTTCCAGAAGAATTTCTACCGGCGGAAAGGAAGCGAATTGCCGTCAACGTGTTGGCGCAACCCGACCCGATAAATCGTCTCATGCAGCGACATTCGTCTCTGAATGGATTAAAAGTTGCCATAGCCTGGCTGTTGCGATATAAATGTTTCTTACGATCAAGAAACACTACTATAAAGGGACAACTAACCGTCGAGGAATTAGCCGTTGCTGAATTAGAAGCAGTGAAGTATGTGCAACGTCAAGCTTTTGCACCAATCGTCGATATTCTAAATGATGGGGAAACGAGCAGAGAACGCGAAGTACGACGTAAAATGAAGAAACTCGCGTACGCAAAGTGCATGGATAAACTAAACCCACAGTTAATGGACGGAGTTTTAAGAGTCGGTGGCCGCTTGGAAAATGCGCCGATTTCATATGAAGCTAAACATCCTATTATACTACCCCCCGATGATCATTTTACCAAGTTACTAATAGTTCATCATCACGAAAAGGTTGCTCACTCAGGTCTGGCACATACATGGTCGTCTTTACGTCAGCGATACTGGATAATAAAAGGAGGCGCAGCAGTTCGGACGCAATTGGGAAAATGTATTTTTTGCCGCAAGCGTAACGCACCCCGTGGACAACAATTGATGGCCGAATTACCCCCTGCAAGACTGAAGATGCACGAACCGCCATTCTCCTACGTGGGAGTTGATTATTTTGGTCCATTTCTTATTAAGCGCGGAAGGAGCGAAGTAAAAAGGTATGGATGCTTATTTACGTGCCTGTCAATGCGAGCAGTTCACATTGAAGTTGCGACAGATCTGTCAACAGACGCATTTATTAATGCGTATCGAAGATTCGTAGGACGACGAGGCAAGCCAGTGGAGATATACTCTGACAACGGAACGAATTTTGTTGGTGCTGAGCGAGAGTTACGCGAATCCCTGAATGCATTAAAAGAAGAACCGAAGTTGAACTCGTTCTTTCGTCAACAAGCTATAAAGTGGACATTTAACCCACCCACTGCCAGTCACATGGGAGGAGTGTGGGAACGAATGATCCGAAGCATAAGAAAAATACTGAATACAATGATGTGGAAATCGCAGGTCGTCAGCGACGACGTTTTCCATACGCTTATGGTGGAAGTGGAGAATATCGTGAATTCGAGACCCCTTACCCCCATCAGCTCTGACCCGATGAATGAAGAACCGTTGACACCGAACCATTTATTATTACAAAGACCCGCATTATATGGAACACCTGGATTATTTCAAGCAAAGGATTGTTTCAACCGTCGCAGATGGCGACAAGTGCAGTTCCTTGCAGACGAGTTTTGGCGACGCTGGTCCCGCGAATATTTACCGACCATCGCGCTGAGACAGAAGTGGCCCGACAAGCAAGAAAACTTTGAAGCTGGTGACGTGGTATTGATCGTAAATGACATGATACCACGAAAAAGATGGGAGATGGGTAAGGTAATTGGTACCTATCCGGACAAACATGGCGTCGTACGCCAAGTCGAGGTAAAAACGAAGACAAGTGCGATGAAGCGACCGATTGCCAAATTGTGCTTGATTTGCAAGGCAATCGAGGGTTAAAAAAGGTCGTGCGATGGCTGACATGAACACATTTATTTACGTCATGTGAAGACGATGATTGACACTTTAAAGAGTTGGCGCTGAGCTCAGCGTACTTGTGTGTCGCCGCCATTATTCGGGTTGCAGTCGTCGATTACTGCAACAAAACCGCGATGTAAATTCGGTGTACGTGATTTAATGTTTTTTTTTTTTTTGTAAGTTAAAATGTACTTGTATGATAATCGTACATTTTGGTGGGGAGAATGTTACATTGAAATCACTCCATCATACGTATACACTGGGGAGTAATATTATAAATGAGGTCATTAGACGTAACAATGCCTATTGTTATCGTTGTGCGCAATATTTATACCTCGTGTAAGATTTAGGCCTTTGAAAGATTTGGGAGTTTTGAAGTGGCTGGTTGTACCATTTCCATAGTTAAATTGATTTGGGCCATGTGTTTTAATATTAATTTGTCATGTGTATAGAAGTGAAGTTCATAAGTTAGCCTACTGTGTAAAATATTTAAAAACCGCAAAATTTGGTAATATCCTTACGTAAAAGTGGAATACAAGTTTTGGAGTAGGAGTAACGTCTTGATATTGCTGGAGTTGCGCGTTTTGTGACGAGTCCTGAATTGTGCTACGTCTGGTTAAGTAGGCGCCGCCAGAAGACGTAACAAATACTTTAGGAAGTGAAACTGAATATAATTTTCATATATTCAGTAAGATTTTATTCCGAATATTTTGTGCAAGTATTCCGATCCTATAAAAATATTTAAAATATGAATATTAAATATCAATATGGAAAAAAACATATTTAAATATCAATATTTTTTATAATCTTTTTATATCGTATAAGATGTCGTTTTGACTGAACTGTGAAAATTTCGTTAAATTTGATAACTATTTCGTATCGAATAAAGCAATTGAAAACCCCAATTGTTTGCTAGCTGCTTAAACAAATTTGGTGCCCATAACTGGTCCGAACCACGGGTCGTTTAAAAAAGATAGGCTGGCTTGATCTAAATCAGGGATGGGCAACTTTTTTAGTAGGCGGCCAGATATGGAAAAATGAAGTTCTTGGTGGGCCAGATTATTAGATGAATAATATTTAACTACATATTTATTCACTAAGTTATTGCCATAGTTTCCACGTTTCGTCAAATATTGACGACTAATGTTGTACTATTTTAATGCCGCAATACTCTGACCATAGTGTAAACATACTGCTTTGTTGCCAACCTTTGTAAAAATACTTTGGTATCCAATCTTTGTAAAGTGCTCGAAACTTTCTTTCTAATTTACGTTTCATAGGATGTTTCATGGTTAATAATCATTAATAATTCATAAAATCCATTTATATTTGAAATTTAAATATAACTGATAACAACTATAGAAAAACTAACAATAACAGTCACGCTGTGGCAAAGTACCTATAGTAGTGTCTGATGTTTACAACGCTTTCTGTTTTGACCTTATATTGTTTGTTTAAAAAGTGTGCTAACACAATTGTAATTAAAAAGTGTTGCCATAGGTGCCTTGTGGCGAAATAAAATTACAAGGTCCGGTAGTTTAACTTGGTGGTGTCCTTGGGCAAGCTTATCAACGGAGATTACCTAAACCCAGCGGATTAATGGGTTCTACTAAATTGAAGAAACGTATGAATCATACACAACACATTGCAATAGCTCCGGTAACCCGACGATGGGCGCGAGGTGATGATTGCTAAGGGTTAAACCACTTGATTTTTCCATTCACGGGGATAAACATGATTATCCTATTCTATCCTAAGGTGGAGTAAATGACCTGTTGGTTTGGCAATAATTTAAACGAACGTTGGGAATATTATATGAGTTTTACTGAATTATTTTCTCCAACGTTTTTGTTTTAACCGTCAATTTTACAAAAAAATATACTTTCACTTATACCCGTGATGATGTAGGTTTTAACATTATATGACATCGCTTGGAAATGCTGTTTTTTAACATTTTACAACAACAAAAAAACATTTTTAAGCAAATAATATGTCAACATTAGCAATGCAATTTTTTTTTTAAAACCCCAAAGTGCCGTTTCCAGGTGTTTTGTTTAAAAAAATATATGGTTTCAACCTTGAACTACTACGAATCGCAACAGTGTACTTACAGAAAATTCATTCGCGCGATGGCGCACTTACAGTAGAAATGTGGCAGCAAAAAATGATATCTATCTACATGGTACGGTCGTGTGGCCAAATGGTTAACGCGACCGACACATATACCAACTCTTATACAAAAAACGGTCTTAGTGACGAGCCCATCATGGGTCGAAACTTGGCTCAGTAAAAAAAAAAAAAAAAAAAAAAAAAGAAAAAAGATATCTATCTACATGTACGGTCGTGTGGCCGAATGGTTAACACAACCGATACATATACCGACTCTTATACAAAAAACGGTCCTAGCGACGAGCTCATCATGGTTTCGAAACTTGGCTCGGTAAAAAAAAAAGATATCTCTGTACGGGTACGGTGGTGTGGCCGAATGGTTAACGCAACCGATAAATATACCTACTCTTACACAAAAACGGTCCGAGTAACGAGCCCATGGTATGGATTCGAAACTTGACTCAGTAAAAAAATAATAATATCTCAGCCCTAGTACGGTCGTGTGGTCTAATGGTTAACGCGACCGAAATTTACTGAGTAGTATACAAAAGACGGTCCTGGTGACAAGCGCATCATGGGTTTTAAACTATCTTAGTTCTAGTGACGAGCTCATAATATCTTAGTTCTAGTGACGAGCTCATAAAGGGTTCGAAACTTGGCTCGGTTAAAAAATGATATCTCAGCCCTGTTATGGTGTGTCCGAATGGTTAACGCGACCGATTCATATACCAATTCCACATATATAAAAAATGACTGACTGACGGGGCCATCAAGGGTTCGAAACTGAGCCCGGTAAAAATATATATATATACCGAATTACATAGATAAAAGGTCTTAACGTGGTTTCAAAAGTGAGCCCAGAAAAGAATAAGATTTTCCAGCTCTGGACGGTTGTATGTGGCCAAATAAATAACGCGACCGTATCACATATTAATTTCCATACAAAAAATCGGTCTGAGTGACGAACACTTTTTGGTCCGAAACTTATCTCTGTAAAAAAAACGCGCTGGCCAATATTGGAATACAGAGTATTCCATTTAGTTCTATTGAATTAGTTTACCAAATAATAGTTGCCTTTTCCAGGTTCGCTGAGCAGAGTTCAGTGCCCAGAGCAAAGACCGAATAAAAGCCCACATTAGGCCTGCAACCACAGGAAGCCACCGTACTTTAACCACCTGTTATATGTAACACATGACCTTGGTCCAATGTCTTTTACAAAACACAACAGTGTTGTGGAGATTCTACATTATCTGTATCTTCATTAAAGGAACGTGTGAATCATACACAACTCACTGCATGCAATAACTCCGATAACCCGACGGTGGGCGCGAGGTGGTGTGACGATTGCCCGTGTGTTAACCTCCTTGGTTTTCCCACTCACGGAATAAACATAAATATCCTATTGTATCTTATTCAGGCATTAAGTCAAAATTGGCTGTTCACCGGTTGTTCGTTATGTAAAATAAATAGCGCATTCCATGCAAATATAGACCCGGCCATGTCCACTATTTTTTAACAACGAGTGTTTATTTTAATTCCAATGCTAATACATGTTACGGTGAAAAACAGTTTTGGCTGATGATTAAAGATAAGTATGATCTAGCTTTCCGGAATCCATTGGTAAATTCACACAAAAAGAAATGAAATCATTGGGTTAATTGACGTCACAGATATAGGTGAAGTTGAACTATGAATCTGATGGTGTTTATCGCAACCATATTATTCAGGGTTTCGACCAAACGAAGGTTTTTCAAAATATAATAGAACACTTTGTCTTTTTTCAAATGTTTAGTAGGGTGCCGGATTTTTTTCCCTACGTTGGACCGATTTTCTAGTCTGGGCTGGACCATTTTGGAAGTGAATATATAAGGATCGCTCGAGTTAACCATTCGGCCACACAACCACTTAATGCTGAGTTGTTTAGTTTATTTTTATTCTTTTTCTTTGCGGCTATGAAAAAAGCAAGGTTTAAAAAAAGAAACAGAATAAATGGCAAAACTACAGTAGTTAAAACATGTCAGTTGTATGCACATAAAATGCCATCAATTAGGTACAGTCGTGGCCGTTAAACCTGACATTTAAAAAAAATATCGTTTAGCAATTGCTTAGTTTAATGGTTATAGCCTTAAAAACGTGAATAAAAAAAGGATATTTCAGTATACTAAGGAGGAACCGACTTAAAAAGTGAAAAACGGTCATGAACTGGTACTTAAAAAAACGTTTGAAGTGCATGCCCTACCAAGGCATATTAAATTAAGATCGATAATGGTGAAATACAGTAATGCACTTTTGTTATAAAAAAAATCGCAATGTATTTTAGGCTTAATGGCCATGACTTTCATTGTACATGGCTAGATTTCGAACTCGTGACGTATACCGATTTTTTATTTTAAAATCTGTGTACGTATAGGTGGCGTTAAACATTCGTCCACACGACCGTATTGATGGCCGTGACTATAAAATTGAGATATTCGACAAAAACTGTGCATTCTCGTGGCCGTTTCCTAATTCAATGCTTAAGTTTCAAAGGTAAAGATTTTAAAAGCCAAATCAACTTTAACTTTTTGGACGTAATTCTGTATTAACTTCACGTAGTGTCCATTTTTAGCAGCCACGTGTACGGCCATGGTTCAGTGCCATTTCAGGTGAACCACGGATAGGTGCAGAATGAAAGTGAAAATAAAAGCACAGCTCACGTTTAGAGGCATTTGCTCGACGATTTAATCCTACAAACGTTCCTTATTGGCCGGTAAGGCCGCGCTACAAAGCAGCCTAATCCTATTCCGGATTTTGTTTTGACTGCAGAAGCCGCTGTACCTAAGTTCCTTAAAATCTCAACCTTTTTAAATACCACACATCCTAGCAGTATCGGAACTTGGAAAGTGCTGAGTGTTCAATGGCAGGTCAACGTTACAGGTTATAGTAGCGTGTGGTACAACGGTAAACTACTATCGGCTATGTGAAGGTACTAATTGACCAAGGCAATTCGAAAATTCCAGCTTCGCAAACCGTTCCAACAAAACAGCCAATACTGTCTTATTTGAAACATACTGGTCGTAACTTTATCCAGTTTGATGGTGAAAGACAAATGACTTCAAACATTAATTTAAATATGGACGGCAGTTTGGTAACCGCGTTTGTGGTTTATCGACTGGACAGCTTCCAAGGTAGACATGACCTTTTTCGGAACGGGCTCTTTGGAAATGACAATTTGGGCTGGGATAAGTTTGTATGCTTCACAAAAAGTAAAGATCTGATTATATCTGGTGTTGAGTCTGTACCTAAGTTCCTCAAAATCTCAACCTTCTTAAATACCACAAATCCTAGTAGTACTGGAACTTGGAAAGTACTGAGTGTTCAATGGAAGGTCAACGCTCCAGGTGATAGTAGCGTGTGGTACAACGGTAAACTACTAGCAAGATTCAGCTCGTACGCTATATATGCAGATACAAAAGTAGCTCTAGGAGATGTTAGTACATCCTACAACATTTCACTGAACGGTGCAATAGGAGAGTTCGTAATGTACAGAAACCGATATATCACAGACAGCTCAATGATTAAGCATCACGAATACTTCATGAAGAGATGGAAAATCTCCGAATAGAGTGGGCTGTGGATTATTGTAAACCTTACTGATTTGGCTGCCTTTTAGTAACTTCGTTTTGCCGAAAGAAATACAACTTTACGCCTTTATTCCGATTCGATGTGTATAACAAACTTTACCCATAGAGGTTTGTTATTAGTGACAAAAGTCGATCTTAAGTAGTTATGTGGCGTTCTGTATTTTTTAACCCATTGTTGCCTTTTATGTTAAAACCTTTCTCGCATCTGTTCTATCCCCGACTTTGTGTTCGACTTTGAGATTATCATTACACGACGAGACCTGCTCGAGAGTGGTCGCATGTTTTTTGTTCTTGAACTACCATAGCATACGACTGCAGGCCTGGTATTTGGTGGGCCGCTATAGTTTACATAGCTAATCCCCACAGTTACTTGCTAATTTTCCAAAAAACTCTAACAATGCTTAGCTTTAAGGCTGCTGCACATTAAACTTTTTTATTTCGTTTAATTTCTTAACTTGCTTAAATTTTTATTTTTAATTCGTAGTTATGGTGTATTATCAAGTTGATGTGGATAATATTAGCACTTAATTACATGGAAAATGTAAGCTATCTTAACCCATTGTTTATATTTCTTGTGCATGTTTTTTTTATGCTAACCATTATAATTTGCGTCATAAACATTGTATGTAATAATGGGCGATTGTGTTGCAATTTTCGATTGAAAGGCGACGCACTTAACTGCCAGGCTAACCGGCCGGAATAAACTATTACCATAAAACTGACCGAGCTAAACAATTAAAACCAACATTAATAAATAGTGCATTTCTATAGGAACTAAAGAGTTTTAGTTAACCCTTACCCACCATGAACCATTTTCCGGGAAACCCCCTAACACAGAACCTCACTCAAACCAGTAATTATTAAGCTTTAAAGGGGAACTGAAGTCGATTTTAAGAATATCTAAATAAATGGAAAAAAATACGCTGATTTCAAAAATTAAATCAGTTTCTTACAATATTGTTTTGTTAAAAAGTTATGAGCAAATATGCATTTCATTTTATGTTAGGGGATTTCCCGTATTACGTCATTGACGTTGTTGAAGGATTTCGTGCCTATATGCATTATACACAATCATGTGCCAGTTTACAGGTGAATTAGTAACAGAAGCGCCTGCAGGAGCGTTGTATTTTCGTTTTTTTATGGAGACCTAGCATAACACTTGTCATATAGCCTTACTGAACCAATGTACATGGTGACAGCTTACTTTAAGCGCGGTCATCAAGGCCTGCACGGTCCTGGACGTAAGCTGAATGCTAAGGTATACAGGTCTCGTATTTAAATGACTTTAGAATAATAAGTCTTAGCAATTTATATCATAAATCATAGAAGTAAAGACAGAACAAGAAAACTAGAACGGGAGGCAGTAAACTGTAACTGCCAGCAATTAAAGAAATAAACCAGCCATCAATCAAAGATCAGACTATGCGGTGGCAACAGCCTATTTCTTTCATGATTAGTTTCTCTTTAATATATAGCCATAATCTGCAACGTAGACTTAGCAATGTTATTATCAACCCCTGGCTACAAACTAAGAGTGTGAGAGATTTGGTATACATATACATAGAAGTTTTAACAAATTTCATTTGTTTTCGTCATTTCTAGAGTAAATTTAAGTTAATGTTGAAACACTAAAATGGATGACAGTTTTCAGCATTCTGGCATGGATAAAAGAAGTTTTATTGTACACAATAAAACAACACAAATTCAGTCATATGCGTTTGAACCAAGGAAAACGTCTGAAAATATCTCTGAAGATGCAAGCTCCATAGAAGAAAATGTTTATTTAGAAACATTACCTATTGACATTACTTGGTGCCGTTGCAAAAACTGTATTCTTATGGACACACCGCAAGAACTGTTTATGCTGCATGAATGTACATGCATTTGTGCACAAAATAACGCCAGACTGGACTTGCATTACTAAAAGCCCTTATTTTTCAATTATCTGCTTGGATAAAGAAGTTCTTAAAGTTGCACTTGATGTCACTGGGTTGATCACTATGTTTAAAATCATAATCAGAAAAATTAAAAAAATGTTGAAACTGTATTTTTCACCCAAGCTGTTTGTTTTCATCATCTTGGCCACTCCATTGGAGTCAAATACAATTTTACTATGATAATCCTTGTCACAAATATGTGCATTACACACTGCGGTTCTTATTCCAGGTAGTTTAGAACGCTTGCATTGTTGTATCCATTGCTTCATCCGTTTTTGTCGTTGTGAGGAAATCGATGAAAGAGCACAGGTGGATTGGAATTTCGTGTGCTGTAATAGGAATTTTGTACATCCCGGAGCAAAACAATATGCTCCAATCACTCTTCCTTCCTTCTTAGTGGCTTAACTTTAGGCATTTTACAATATCTAATAAAAAGAACTAAATTGGAAAAGTGGTATATTTTTATTAATTTTTTTGGGTAGTTAAGTAGAGATCTATTATATATATTCTTCACTTACGTATCTGAGTGCTTGCTGTGTACTTATTGTCGGACTACACATCGGCTACTGTGCATTAACTGGTTTATGCAATAAGTGGTTTTCTCAATCAGTAGGCTAATGCTCAGTTTCAATAACAGCAGACATTAAATGCACCACATACACAACAGCAAAATATTATACAAACAGCCAAGTTAAACCATGAAAGAAATATGCTTTTTCCACCGCATAGTCTAGCCTTTGGTTGATGGCTGGTTTATTTCTATACATTGCTGGCAGTTACAGTTTAATGCATTCTGTTCTAGTTTTTTTGTTCTGTCTTCACTTTTACGATTTATGATATAAATCGCTAAGACTTATTATTCTAAAGTCATTTAAATACGAGACCTGTATACTTCAGCATTCCAGGATCGTGCAGGCAGGCCTTGATGACCGCGCTCCAGGACCGTGCAGGCAGGCCTTGATGACCGCGCTTAAAATAAGCTGTCACCATGTACATTGGTTCAGAAAGGCTATATGACAAGTGTTATGCTAAGTCTCCATAAACAAACGAAAATACAACGCTCCTATAGGCGCTTCTGTTACGAATTCAATGACGTAATACGGGAAATCCCCTAACATAAAATGAAATGCATATTTGCTCATAACTTTTTAACAAAAAAATATTGGAAGAAACTGATTTGATTTTTAAAATCAGCGTATTTTTTTCTATTTATTAAGATATTCTTAAAATCGACTCCAGTTCCCCTTTAACGCCCGATAATAACAGGAATACAAATAAAATATTGAGTTAAATTATTTAAAGAGGTTAGCTAATATGTATTAAATATGCAGCAAAATATCCTTAACTCGGTATTCCGAGAATTTACGAACGACGAACAGTTCACTGCATTTTAGATATTTTTAGTCGATTTTTCATAGTTTGTTTACATTTTAGTACTAGAAAGTACAATTTACTTAACACATTAAAAAAAACTATAAAGTAAAAAAAAGATATACTAATTAAAATACCCTAGTTTATTCGAAAGCCCGCAATAATATAAAACAATTATTTTTTTGGTTTTTATTGTTGAATTTTTGTGTGTAAATACTTTATTCAGAAAACATGGATATCAAGTTTAGCTTGGTAATCTTCCATTAGTTTCCGCATGCAGAGACAACCTTTATTTCCTTAGTAAAATATATACCGAGGGGGTAGGTAACCAGGCATGCAGGAAAATAGTGGTGGTTTTTGAAACTCTCTAGTCTAGTCCGTCTGTGTCTTTGTAGTTTCTTTCCTGTTTAAACGGGTTTTCTACCCAACGAATGTATAAGGCTTCTTTAGTGAATTTATTTATCGTTCTAAATCACTTGCTTGGTTAACCGATTATTTACACACATTAAAAGTAAGGTTTTCTTCAATGTGAAACATTCGGTGTCTTTTCAGAGTAGTCACTAAACCAAATTTCACAAATATTGCATAGGTAGGCTAAGGTTTTTCTTTAGTATGAATCCTTTGGTGTTTCTTCAAATAATCTGCTTGTTTAAACGATTTTTCACACACATTGCATTTGTAAAGCTTCTCTCCAGTGTGAATAAGTTGGTGTCTTTTTAAATTACGTGCACCTGTGAACAATTCTTTACACACATTGCATTTGTAAGGATTTTCTTCAGTGTGAATAATTTGGTGTCTTTTTAAATTACTTGCACTGGTGAACGATTTTTCACACATATTGCATTTGTAAAGTGTTTCTTCAGTGTGAATTATTTGGTGTACTCTCAAATACCATGCACTAGTGAACGATTTTTCACAAACATTGCATTTGTAAGGTTTTTTTCCAGTGTGAATAGTTTTGTGCCTTTTCAATTCACTTGCTTGTACAAACGATTTTTCACACATAGTGCATTTGTAAGGATTTTCTTCAGTGTGAATTTTTTGGTGTACTCTCAAATACCATGCATTAGTGAACGATTTTTCACAAACATTGCATTTGTAAGGATTTTCTTCAGTGTGAATAATTTGGTGTCTTTTTAAATTACTTGCACTGGTGAACGATTTTTCACACACATTGCATTTGTAAGGTTTTTTTCCAGTGTGAATAGTTTGGTGTCTTTTTAAATTACTTGCACTGGTGAACGATTTTTCACAAACATTGCATTTGTAAGGTTTTTCCTCCGTGTGAATTTTTTGGTGTCTTTTCAAATTACTTGCTAGTTGAAACGATTTTTCACAAACATCGCATTTGTGAAGTTTCTTTTTAGTGTGAATAAGTTGGTGACTTTTTAAATTACATGCAAATGTGAACGATTTTTCACATACATTGCATTTGTAAGGTTTTTGTCCAGTGTGAATATTTTGGTGTCCTTTCAAATTACCGGCTTGTTGAAACGATTTTTCACAAACATTGCATTTGTAAGGTTTTTCCTCCGTGTGAATTTTTTGGTGTCTTTTCAAATTACTTGCTAGTTGAAACGATTTTTCACAAACATCGCATTTGTGAAGTTTCTTTTTAGTGTGAATAAGTTGGTGACTTTTTAAATTACATGCAAATGTGAACGATTTTTCACATACATTGCATTTGTAAGGTTTTACTCCCGTGTGAATAGTTTGGTGAATTTTCAAATTACATGCAAGTTTGAACGATTTTTCACAAACATTGCATTTGTACGGTTTTTCTTCCTTGTGAATTGTTTGGTGTCTTTTCAATTTACTTGCTTGTTGAAACGATTTTTCACAAACATCGCATTTGTAAGGTTTTTCTCCCGTGTGAATAATTTTGTGTCTTTTCAATTCACCTGCTTGTACAAACGATTTTTCACAAACATTGCATATGTAAGGCTTCGCTTGTGCCTGAGTTTGTTGGTATGTTTTCTAACTGAAAAGAATACGGTATCATAATGTTTTACTCATTTTATAGTTAACTATTTACACTGACGTTATTCACCTAAAAATAAGGATGATTTATTTTAAATAAATAGCATGCACCCACTCACTGTTACGTATGTGGTCACGATTAAAATAAATAAAGCGTGACACGTCTACTACAGTGACGTGTATATTATATATCGCTGCAAATGTAATACAATATTAATAAATGCTGATAATTGAGTAGGGTTACAAAATTTACAAATCACCAGCGTCATATAATAATCTATCCTTTCCAAATTAAAAAAAAACAGTAATAAATTTATGGGGTCGCTAAGTGTACATCAATTTCACACAAACTAATACATCTATTGTACTTTTTTAGACTTTTTACAAGTGCAAAATCTAAATTTCACCTTAATTGTGAACACTACGTAAATACCACTGACGCGGCATAACTGAATGCACAGCGGACGTATTAATCACGTGACCAAAACAATGCAGGTGTGCACGGTCTGTTTTCAACCTAGCCAAAGATAATAAGGAAGTTTAATGTTATAGATACCGATTGCATTCTCGTGGGCCATATATTTAGTAGTATTTTAAACAAGTCTGTTTAGAATTTTTAACAATAAGAAGAGTCGCAGAAAATTTTAATAAATTAAAAGGGGTCGAAAGCTTAAAAATGTGGGAAGACCTAGAATGAACGACTAGTGCTATACGGTCGTATGGCTGAATAATTAACGCGACCGATACACATATTAACTTTATACAAAATGGTCTTGATGACGTTTTCACCAGAAGAAAAAATCTACACCAGTTAAAATGACTAATACTCTGGGATATATAATTTGCCTATTTGCAAAGCACACACTATTAAAATAAAGATCAGCTAATCTGGTTATTACACATTAAAATAAGCGATATACGGTGCTGTTATGGCGGTATATACATATTTATAGCCTATGAATGCTTAAAATGCTCTTTTTTAATTAAAATAACTAGATCGTCACATAATAGGTTTTAATTGATTATCACTTTAATCAATATAGCAATTTCCAATTAATAAATTTAAATTTTCTCTTGACTTTATATTATCACTCTAAAACCTGGCTACTGTATTCTTGCATCATTACAAAGTTTGCGAACTCTCCCAACTACATGGCAACTGAACCGAAGCGAACAGAATTACAACTGTGTCAAAATAGGTCACAAAGAATCAAAACAACTACTTCCCGAATGGCACCATACTGCATTTCTAATTACTCATTTTATTCTCCATTCATTATTCACACTCTGGTGATTGTTCTACACTATTTTTACTATTCTTACACGTTTACCTAAAACACTTAACGTATACATACGCCTTTCTGTCGCTTTCACTGTCCTCACTTTAGTTTAGTTGCTTCTGTAAGATTGTTTCCGATTGACCGACTTCGGACAATTCGTTTCTATGTCTGTGGCATATTATTGCTCCAGGCGTTGTATGGCGTTTCGCTCATTGCGTTGCATTGCTGTCAATACCAGCAAGGTATGAACGGTCATATAGCCGAATGGTAGACGCCATCGAATCATATACTGATATATTTAATAAAACAGTCTTACCCTTTTTTGAATATTCCGAATATTCTGTGGAAGTTTTCTGATCCAATGAAAATATTTAATATATGAATAGTAGGCCTAAATATCATTATGAAAAAAATGTATTCAAATATTATTATTTTTTAATATTGTATTAAATGTCGTTTTAACTGAACTGTCAAAATTTAGTTGAATTTGTTCAATATTTCGACGGTGGACACGAGGTGATATGGCGATTGCCCGTTTGTTAAACCCCCTTGGTTTTCCCATTCACGGGGATAAAAATGAATATACTATTTTATCCAATGATGGAGTAAATGACCTGTTAGCTTAGGAAATATTTAAACAAACGTTGGGAATATTATAGGAGTTTTACTAATTGCCGAAAATGTAAAAGGATTTTTGGATTATTTTCCGCAACGTTTTTGTTTTAACCGTCAATATTACAAAAAAATGACGGTTTAGGTTTTAACATCATATTGGAAATGCTGTTACAAAATCTTCTAGGTTCCAAATTCGTTTACTAAATTAAACATTAGTAAAGTATTTTCGCCTTAACTTAAAAAACCAAACCTCCAAGTAACTGGATAACGCGCGAAAACTTCCACAGATAAAGTGGACTGGAAGCTCCACCCACCGATGTCATTTGATTAATCAATCGATCTTGGGTTCCTAACTGAGAGTCGTTCAATTGTATGGACCACTAACCAGCAACAGCATAACAAACTTATAGAAATTTTGTTACTTTCGATTAAATTTTTCGGTAAAGACATTTTAGTCAGTTTTTATTATTATGCAGTACCCATAATCGTAATTTAACCGCACGAATCTGTGGAGAATCAGGTTCTTTTGTGGTGTGTTTTGCGTGCTTATAGCTTGGCACTGAACCTGACCTGAATTCTCCAACTACTTAGACTGCGAATTGACTCCGCCTCGGAAGGTTTCTGAATTGTATCTTATAAGCTGGTACAGTGAAGACATTTCAGTCAGTTTGTGTCCAATAGTGAAGACATTTCAGTCAGTTTGTATTATTTTGTATTAACCATATTTGTAACTAAACGGCACTAAACTTCCCATAATTATTCCAAAATGGCTGACCGACATTTGTTGTATAAAGAGAGACAAATAACACTTTTTAAGCAGTATAAATTGTAACACGCCTTTATACTGAATTTCGTTTTCTAACCCATCAGTTTCTGTTTAGGCCTATAGCCTATATAAATATATATAGGCCAGCATGTATGAAATTTACTGAGTATTGTGTAACATTTTTGTTTCACCAGAAAAAGTAAATAATATTAAAATGAAAAAAACTCAATGAACCTATGTTTTATAAACAAACCCAAACATATATTTTGTGTTTTATAAATTCACACTGTTAAAAGCAAAAAAACACAATAAAATAAATAAACTGTTTAGACTGTTAAATTGTGTATAGCACAGCAAGGCATACTTTTACGCAGTAGTTCTAGGCAGTTATACGTCATGTCCGAAATGTTCTACAGCATTTAAACGGAAATTGGGGTGTAGTTGTGAACCATAATAACTGCTTCATTCTGATGGTCTGTACACGGTAGCTATTAGATATATGAAAATCGAGTCTTTTGGAAATGAATCTCAT
>CH000271.1:35316-112712 GCA_000149265.1 Ciona savignyi | reverse complement strand
ATTTGAAGATTGATGAACCAGGCTTCACATCGTACAATTACAAAATATATAGAAATTCTCACCGTCGAGAGTTGGGTGTATTTGGTTTTATCTGCGATTTTAAGCCACAGGATAAGTTGTCGGTATGGTAGGAGATCTCTATGGTAGGGGAAGTGTTTGGGCAGTTTGAGCCCGGTTGCTTGTTTGGCAAGTGAAGCCCCGGGTTGGTCTCCACCCTGGCATGGCAACGTGGAGCTGAGATTCCTACGATTCCAGACACAAACTTATCTCACCTGTCTCGTGAAGACGTTGTTGAGATGATCAAACAGCCGATGAGCAAACTTCTGCCGAAGATCATGGAATAATTTCTGTTGTTCCTTCACCGCACTGAGTTTGGACAAGCCTGTAATTAACAACCTTTACGTAATTGTCTTTTATGTTCAGTTATTAAAATAAACATGGGGTTGGCAGCATACATATTAACGTGTACTACTGGCGTATATAGTTTGATGTTTCAGGATCAATAATGATGCAAATTAAGGTAGAATCACACAAAAGTATAAAACAACCTTTGGGTAATTCAACCTCCATGGCTTCTTGCAATGCTTCAGCGGCACTTGTGCACGCCTCAATTCCACTGTCGCTGTGCAAGTCTGACTCACGCAGTGCCTTCACATGACCCTTCGATAAATCCAACTGAACCTGCGGAGATAGACATCGTGGAGGAGATAGACAGGAGGTTAAATTACAATGATTCTAGCAAACAAATATAAGGAACAAGAATTTGTTTAATTTGTGCAGAATACAAATTTGTCTTCCAGTCGTCCACGCGATGTAGTATTAGCCTCCTAACCTCATATCAGCAACAAAACAGCAATAATTCACTCGACCAAGCTTACCACCAGTGTTTCCAATTGTTCCAACAACCTTGTGTGGTTTTTATTGGTGATTTGAATGAAAGATTCCTGGTTTTTCATCTGTCCCATCTGCGATGAGATGTTGCCCACCATATGGTCGTACTCATCGAGTCGAGTTTCAATTTGCGCCACTTCTGCGAGGGCATGATCCAATAGAATCATCAGGGAATTGACCTGCATTGGTGTAATGCTAACATGCATAGTGGATTGTTTTATCACTGTGCATGGGAAAACACTGTTAACCTTCCTACACAAGTATTTGTTAAATACTTTCAGCCCTAGTTACCACAGATGTTATTGCAAAATGTTTTGTATGATTAGATGGTTCTTGGTAAAACACTGGGTTACGACAATATCTGTTGCGTGCCTTCTTCAAACCCAACCAACTAGAAACGTCGAGTTTCAATCTGCAACCCTTCTGTTAAACGACAAAGAACCCACCCACCAAGCTATCGGAGATTGTTATTGAGGGTACAAATCACCTGCGCTTCGGAGCCCATGATAGAATGAATGTTCTGTCCATCAAGAACTGACAGATCTTTCGATAAAGAGTTGGTGAAAGCCTCTGCGTCGCTGATGGCGAATTCACATTCCGTGATCATTCGTTCCAGGTCACTTTCCTCCTGCTCAGTCAGTGCCTGGTCGAAATATTTGGAATTAAGGTTTTCACTGAAACATGGGAATTCCCCCAACCTGATATTCCTCAATTGAGTCTTCATCGACACCGGCTGAAGCACCCCCTCGAGTGGTATCGACTCCCGATATCGAAACTATGGAAATCTTATATTTAATAAGTTTAAACAAATATACAAATTATACATGTTGTTTATTACCAGGGGTGACAGCGTACAGCATGGAATGATTACAAATTGTGCTTTTATGTTCAAATCTATTAAGCATCATGTTTTATATAATGTACAGTAAATTGAATTTCAATATAATTATGAATTCCATTCTGTATATCAAGGTTAACACTACAGATAATACCTCATTAAAATTAAGATGTTGTTTCTGTAAACCCTCACTTCGTTCATAAATAGTCAAAGCATTAATTACAACTAGTACATTTCAAGAACCACACATCGTTTGTAGAATAAACTTTCAACAAATGCAACCACCTTCCAGCAGAGCTTGCGGGACATTGATGAAAGCAGGTTTGGCTTGGCGAGGTAGATAGCGATGGCATAACTGGGATGATAAGAATGAGATTATTATTTAACAAGTTTATAAAACAAAGTTTGTTGTTGTCATGCTGCTGCAAAGAGGTTATTAAACTAAAAAAATATTTTAAATAATTTGTTTGTTAATAAACTAAAATTAAATTAACATCTTTATAATGTAGCTGGTAGCTGGGAGAATGAAACTATGAAAATGACCTCACCTTCCACAAACACGACAAGAAATTATTCTTCTCACCAACGCTACTCGCCGATCCCTTGAAATTCTTCTCAAACTGAAGATCAAACTCCGTGCTTTCCTAATCACAATTAGCAAATAGTTAACTACATTGATTATATAAACCTGCAAATATCATGCATTGAAACCCCATATTAAGGACATAATAGTCAACCATAGTTTCCCTCTTAACCATAATAACCCTCACCTTCCCTCCCACTTCCTTCCCATTGACTTGTTTGAGCTCCTTCAGATGCCAAATCTTCTGCTTCTTGTAGGAGTCGCCTTTCTCAGCGCGTTTTATTTTACTGATGTAAACTTCGACTGGTCTCTCCGTTGTCACTTGAAATACCAAGCAGTTATTACGATACATGGAACTCATTTAATATCAAGTTTAAATGGATTTTAGCAGTGTGTTTTTTTTTCGGTAAATCACGAATGGATTCCAAGATTAAAAATGTAGGTTCTGTTTTATTGTTGATGAAAGGAAAAGCATTGAAGAACTGAGAAGATGATAATGTCATTCGGTTGAACTAACAAATAGGGATTATTGTTTAATTATATGAGCCAGAAGTATAATTTCTAATCATTACAATTGAAATACTATTTCTGTATATATTGTTTGTATGTTATGCAACATAGGATAGAACAGCATATTCATGTTTATCCCCTTGAATGGGAAGACCAAGGGGGTTAACATAAAAGCAATTGTCAGATCACCTCGCGCCCACCGTTGGGTTACCGGAGCTATTGCAGTGTGTTGTATATGATAGACACGTTCCTTCAATTTGGTAGACCCTATTAATCCGCTGGATTCCGGCAATGTCCGTTAAGTGGCTTGCCCAAGGACACAACCGACTAGCTAGCGACCAGTTTCGCACCTGTAACCTTTGGATAGAAAGGCGAAGCACTTAACCGCCAGGCTAAACGGCCGGACATACCACTAGTGCCTTATATACTTGGGATTTTTAATACTAAATAACACTGATTAACCTTGCCAAGCAAAGCAATTCGGTATCCGGTTTCCCTGATAAAATTTGTGTGAATATTGTTCATATATTTATTCATACAGCTTAAGTGGCAGCTACAAGTTGTGGCTTATATTATATTTCTTCTCAAAGAGCTGAAATCTTTTTTTTAAATGTTTAACTTCCCTAATTTCCTAAAAAATGAATTATATCAACTGTATATTGTATAACTGTATAGTTAGTATTAAATTTTCGTTGTAGTTTAACTGTAATATTGTATATTGATCGAACCCATCCCATGGTGTATTTACCCAGACACAGGTTCCTGGTTATTTTCATACCATTAGCAACCAGACTGAGGTCATACAGCACCTATATTGCTTACTATTATTTCACCCCGGTATTAAAAGAAGGGCAACCACACATCAACATTTCCATGCAATCAATAGGCATATTGCACTGAACATACCAGAAGCACAAAGGAATGCTTTCTTCTTCTTTCCCCCAGCTTTCCCGATATGAACAACGCCGAGCAATCGTTCGTCATGTGGCGTGAACACATCACGCTGCAAAGCATGTTTAATCGCAGTCATCTTACTAAACCTAGCTCTACAGTTTGAAAGAACCAATAATAACCCACTAAAAATCGAAGAGTTTGAAACAACATTATCAATGTTGGAGTTGGAAACTACTATAAACTAGGATGTTAACCACCTGTCAAACACCACTAATTGTTTGAAAGAACACTCCCAAATTATTTATTAAAATTTATTTGATAAAACTTTTAATAATCATTGTTTTTTGTCTCCCAAATTATTTAATAAAACTTTTAATAATTATGCCGAACCGGTACCAGCTCAAAATTGTTTATCGTTAAGGGGCTAGTTTAAAATGTCCAAGATACACATTTTAGGGCAAATCAATGTTCAAAAGTTAAGTTTCTCCAACCCTCGCATACCCTGGCTTTTCATGCATTCGGCGCAGCTGTATATATATAGATATTTCTGTAAGCAGAAATTGTTGGGTCATTGAGTCTAATGAAGCGTTTGGTTACTAACGTTTAATGATGAAATGAACAACAATATCCACAATGTTGCACATTTCAAGTATTTTATCCAAACAGAACTGAAATGAGTTATTTCACAAAATTATTCAAGTTTAGTTGTCTCTTCACCCAGACAATTTCCCAAAACCTGTTTTAAAAATCAGCAAAATAATAAAAATATTAAAAAACACTAATCCATGGTTCAAACACATTATTAGAAACGACTTTCAACATGGTGATGTAATGAGGGTTATTTCTGGGCCTGAGCTGAGATGATTAGTGGTTGTAGCAGGTTTAGAATTAGTTTCCAGAATTTAACTGACCAGTTGCCCTTCTATCCTCCTTCCCTCCTTTTAGGCTGCTTTAACTGAATACAAAGTGTGCAGCTGACTCGGTAACCTTTTGGTCTTTCGTTGCAACTTGCAACATTTGCGTTATATTACTACATGAATGGTTGTTATTTGTTGAATTCTGATGTCAACATAAATTTAAAAATAACTTGGAACTTGAAACTTAGACAACCTTTTTAATAAAATTGTAATCGTTGTTATACACTATTTTGCGTGCCTTTATGCTACATTGCTGTATATTATTTTCCATGTTATTTTTAATGTCACGCAAGAGTGCGTTTCAATGTCATGCATCGGTGGTTTTTGTGCGTTTCGGTAATTTTTTTAACCGATACATTATTTTCAAAGGTCACTTTGAATTTAAAAAAAATGCAATCTCTTTTTTGCTTAAAATATCTATATCTTTATTACATTATAATAGTGACTATCTAGTAATATATTACCTGTAGTATTACAATAGTCGCCGCAAAACTGTTTGTAAATTCACCAAAATAGCCTAATGGCTGCTAAGTTTTTAGGCAGTGTAAATTCGAATAATAAATTCCACATTTAAACTTGAAATCTTAATTTAGTATTGGATTCTGCCGTGATTGTTTAAGCATGTTTCACTCCCCCTTAATATCCTGGTTTGTGTCAAGTCGTTATATTCTTCATGTAGCTGCGGGAATTAGCAATTAGGTTGTCCCGCAGGTTCGTTAGTAATTATTAGTGTTGACCGAAATCGTACTTTTCTCTTGTATTTCTATGGTTTTACGTCATTGCCACGTATTTAGAGGCTTAGCTCAGAAGAGCATTTTTGTTACCATTTCATTCCTAATTTTGATCTTTGTACTGTAAAATCGAGGAACGTTGTGTTTGAGCACGCCAAATTTCGGGTATGCATATGTGTTGCAATGAAGTGTAATCGAGATGTTTAATTAATTATTAAGAATGTGTTATTTCTTTATTGTAGTTACCGCTTCAACGCTTCAATACATTAAACGAAACAAAATAAGAGGTGTTCGTGAGGCCTACGAAGTGAGTAACTGTTTAAACGTGCAAGCTGATCTACGGACATAAGCAATGGGGCCGTAACACTTCATTTAATTATTCATTTTGCTTCAACAACCAACAACATTTTTCTGTAATTTCATTTAATATTTTATTCCCAATTTTAGATTTGTTTGTTTGTTGCATTAAAAAATATTATGTTACTCTAATTTAAACCACGGAAATTTTATTATCTTTAAGCCAGTGAAAAAGTGCTTTTGCTTCATAAATGTGGTAATAATTTATATGTTTGAAAAAATAAATTTTCTGCATTTTACAAATAAATGCATTGTGAGTTTTATAATCTCATTTAAGTGAATATTTTGCCCGGGACAAGTTTATTACGATCATATTCGGGGTAGCGACGCTATTGCACAGTAGTGTTCGCGTTAGTAGAAATATGCGCGAAGATAATAAATGAAAATCGAAGCGACAAAAGTAGTGCAATTCTAAAGCTTTGCACGAAGTAAGGCAGAACAATTCGGTTTGGGACGCCGAGTTAACAATTGCTTAACACAGTGATTGGAAGGTTTGCTATGGTGGAAGGTGGTGGAATGTCGTATGGTTGGTGCCAAGTGTGTTGTATTCAGCTATATCTGCCCCCCAAGCTTCGAAGTGGTAGATGAAATATTCATACAAGTACATCATTTCCGGTGTGACGTAATGGAAGGAGATAGCGTGCTTCGAGCAGCAGTCTGGACCCTGAAATATATTAATGACGTCATATTGTATATAAATCTGCTGGATTGTCTAAGAATTTATTCCACTTAACATCTAAGTATTCAAACCTACATTAATTGCAATGGACGTTTCAACGAGGCCGTTTAACCCATCAAAGTTTCAATTCTCACGAGTTTCAACAAATTTAAATCGCTTAAGATTTAAATCTTTTATTCGTATAATTTACACCAGTTATAACCTAGGCTTGTTGTAACCCACCCAAGTTTAACCCATTAATTATCATCCACACCTTTCATTTAATTCCCGGCCTAAAATAACCGCAAAACTTGTAACAAACCGCGGGGTTATGATGTGCAATGTAATTCCAAAACCAACTGTCTTTGGGAATTTTCCCCGGGATTAGGTGCAGAATGGGGGAAAACGGGAAAAACGTTTCTCTGAAATGTTCGTCTCTGGAATCCATCGCTTTCACCCCAATATGCGCGAGACATCGGCCGAGCTCTATATCCTCGGTTTGATCGAAGGTTGGACATCGGTTCATACGAAGCGCTTGGTCGTATCTGGAAGGAATAAAGAAGATCAGACGACCTGCATAGATATCTCATTCAAGGTGCAAACTGGCATCAATCTTAATATATAGTGGTTTGGGAAGTATATTTAGCTTTCTATCATACACTCAGTGCAGTGCCTTCTAACGGCGGCATGTTTTGGTGAATTCTGATCAGGTGATTCGAAACCCACAGTAGCATAAATGAGTTGGAACATTTGAACGCGTCGCAGCGCAGTGCACTGAGATATCCTTCAACACGGTGTGCATGGCAATGTGGACGGTAGAAATGCCGAAAGATGAGCAACCGCCACACCTGTTCAGCGCCGTCTTGCTCAGCACATACCCGGCTCCCCCACTCATGTAGCCTTGCTCAACCAGGGGAGTGAACTTGCGACCGAAGTACATTGGTTGGAACGAATCGTAATCTTTTAGTAACAACCTGGAATTCAAGGAATAAAATTTGGGGGCAAATTTAGGTCAATGATTCGAATTTCAGGCAAAATACGGTCAGATGAAAACCCGTTTTAAGACGTTTGCTGGGACAAATCAAAAGAATTTCAATTATTTTGAAAAGTTTGGCCCGACAGAATAGCTTGGTGGGATCAAACTGGTGGTTAGTTAGTCTGATGTATCCTTGGGCAAGGAACTTAACGGACATTGATTGAACCCAGTAGAATAACGCGTTTTACTAAATTTAAGAAACGTGTGAATCATACACAACACACTGCAATAGCTTTTATAATCCGACGGTGGGTGCGAGGTGATATAAAGTCCCCTGTGTTTGTCCATTCACAGAGGTAAGCAAGAGTATCTCATCATACCCTAGTGGCCAGCATATTAACATATATGTCTACAATCAACGAAGCTTAATTGCGTCACAATGGTGTTTAGTTTACACCCTACTTTAGATTTTCTATTATGACGTAGGTATCGTCATCGGCCTTCAAAAACCAATCAGCGTCGTTTTTGTGATGCTTCCACAAATACTGGAACGCAGCCTTTGTTTTGTCATAAAGATGATCCCGTCCTTCCGCTACAGGAAGTCCAACAGCTGGTAGATTCTGAGCAACAAATTGTAAAACGTCATTTCAAGATTACAAGTATAGAGTTCTTCATACCCTATGCTGTAGTAGTGTAGTACCATGTACACGATGTTACCTCATAACCCGACTATGCCTACGTGGTGGACCGCGTATGATGTGTGCTATGTTGAAAGACGGAGGAAAATAAAACTAGAGAATGTTTAGGTTTCTGCATATCTAGATCATGTCGTCTAACAAACGACAAAGTTCCATTATAATTCCTTCGCTCCCTCTGGTAGATGTCGACGCCGCATGACTTCCCTGTCAAGCTTTTGAACAAAGAAAGAAACAAAACGATCAAATGGAACCCATAACCACCTGATCTTCCTTGGAGCTCATGAAGACCAGTTTGTCGCATCTCGCGCCCCAAGTTCTCTTCACGTGGATCGCTCGTGTGTATGACGTCACCGGTGATGTCATCACCCAACAGAGAACTCGAACACCACTGCCACCTAGAGGGAAGAATATTTTCAAATATGTCTCATGCTAGAAAATTCATTTTCATCCGACAGGATTTAAACTGGTTAACTATCGTCCGCCAGACGTTCCTAGTCACGTGGTACACACCATATAAGGTCTCTCTATGTGGCACCACACGGTGAAAACTACATTGGAGGTGATTCGAGTCTCAATGTCGTCATTACTGGTTCATGCCGGAAGAATCTTCCAACGTTTCTTCCTCGGCGGATATTTCACTCTCGCTCAACAATAGAATCGAGGGAAATCGTCGAAACTCCGCAAATCTTTGTTTATTTAATCATTTTCTTGATGATTCGTTGACATGTCTGGCAGATTTGTCGGGTGGGAAAGTGCGTCGCCTTTCAGCTACGGTCCTTGCATTTCGCCATTCACGGGAATAATCATGAATGTTCCACCCGAACTAAGTTATTTACCTGGGGTTGCTGCTGCTGATTGTCGTGTACGAGTCGCTGTTGCATTTGATGCCACTTTGCCGGGTACTGCGAGATTTTCATTTCTACAATAAAACAATAATCCCAATATATTTCGTGCTAACTCGGGAGGTTTAAACAAAGACTTATTATGGCAGCAATACATTATTACCGGATTTTCCATTCCTGTGTTACATATTATTAGGATGGATGGATTGGGTAGGACATTCATGTTTATCCCCTTGAATGGGAAAACCAAGGGGGTTAACACACGGGCAATCGTCAGATCACCTCACGTCCACCGTCGGGTTACCGGAGCTATTGTAGTGTGTTGCGGATGATTCACACGTTCCTTCAATTTAGTACAACACATTAATCCGCTAGGTTCAGTCAATGTCCGTCAAGTGTTTGCCTCAGAACACAACCGATTAGCTAGAGACCAGTTTTGAACCGTTTGTTCTTCGACTGAAATGTGACGCACAAAGCCACCAAGCTAATCAGTCGGTACCAAAGGTTCTTCTGGTTTCAAATAACCAATTAATAATTAACCGCTGTTAACTGTTCAGTGCACGTAAGCGTCTTGATTTTAAAGTGTCTAACACTCTAACCCCACACTAACCTGGTGATAAA
This sequence comes from Ciona savignyi, assembly GCA_000149265.1. NCBI lineage: Eukaryota > Metazoa > Chordata > Ascidiacea > Phlebobranchia > Cionidae > Ciona > Ciona savignyi. The sequence continues at coordinate 103,196 of CH000271.1, read as the reverse complement.
AGCGATCTTTGACAAGTTTCGCTGATATTGAAGTCGCGATATCAAACACCCAACAGAAATACCGAGGAAAAACAATAAAATCTCCTGTCTTCGCATTTTGTTCACTGCGCAATGTTGTTACATAATCTCTACCTTCCATTGCTGACATAATGTGTGCGTTTAAACATATCCATAGCTACATTCGATGTTTCCAACGAACCGCTCGATGCATCCACGTAACCTCAGAAATGATGTCGATATCACGAGGTTTCCAGCTTCGCTATTGGTAGATGATTAACATCAAGACATCAGTGCATTGTTTGCTATTCCACCGTAACACATGAAACACACGCTGCTAGTTATGCTTGGCTTGATTAAGTGATGATAACATTTTAACAAACAGCCCGGATACAGACATACATCACACGATTTGTGCATTCTTTTGTAAATTGTAGCGACGAAGTGATCGGCTTGATTCGTAATTTTTAAACATTAAACGCAATACAATAACGACGACATTCTGATTGTAGAAATAGTGGTTAATATAAATAAATACTTACCCAGAATAAAATAACAGTTTAATACTAGATTAAATTTAATATTATACAACATAATACCGTGACATCTAAACATACGATGGCTCTACACAGTTGATGTAAGATCTGCACCGCGATCACCAGATGCAATAAAATGTGGCAGCGGTAAATGTAAAATCAGGAAGCAATTCAACTTTGTTACTAAAAAAGCAACTGATTTAAATTCGCCGACTGTGCCGGTCTGAACTATATTCATGTTCCCATCGAACTAGTAAAATAATTGCTACAATGGACTCACTTCACCCTACATAATCACTCTCCTACTAACATGCTACTAACATGATATTTCGCAGACATCGGATTATAGAATCGAAAGCGACATCACTTTCAAGAATACTACGAGAGCATATTGCTTATATGCGACGGAAGATAGGAGTTTCTATAAACCAGTTCGGACCAACGATCTGCAGGTTTATTAGTTATGTAACCAATGCACTTAACAGGTCTTGGTTTTAGTCCTAAGATGAAACTCCTAAAGGCTGCCTTCACGGAACTGTTTATAAGCAACATTACTTAAGTATTTCTTTAGCTTTTATTGGAGGAAAGAGACCGCCCACCACCGAGTAAGCCATCACACACTCAATGTACCAAAGGTCGAACCTTTTCATGCTTGTTTCCTAGGACTCTACCGACGTTTATTTTTCTTAGAATTTCGTATTCGCCGGATAAAATGTAATATCGCTTTTATACACAAGGTTTTAACGATAATACTCCGGTGGTGGGCAATGCGAAGCTTATCTTATCTGAACCGAAACATGTAAGCTTTACTGATTATAAAGAAGTTTTTAAAGGTGAAAAAATAATTCTTGATTTTAAGGGTAGGCAGAAGGGCTTGAGGGCAGGTTTAAAGAAGAACCAGATCTCCTTCCTTAAACATGGCAGGTTCATCGAATCAAGCGAAGAGATGAGATCTTATCTCGACGTTTTAGAAGCCTCCTTCAAAGAACTGACGGTCTTGAATAAACGCACCGATGAACGGTTAGATGGATTCGAGGGGATGTTTGGTTATCGAAGCGTGTGGACCTTCAACGGGGCTGTCTTCATCATGCTCAATAATAGGATAGGAGAGGATAGGATATTGCACGGCAATCCTTTAGAATTTCTATCGGTAATATTTCGATTGCCAAAACGAATAATGTAATAATGTAGGTGACAAGGGATCAGTTTAGCGTATCGAATGCTTTATAGAAGTCCACGTTAAATATTGCCCCAGGTATGCTTTCAGCGTCACAATATTCGATTAAGTTAAATAAAAGTCGAATGTTATTGCTTATATACCTTCCTTTCATGAAACCATTTTGATCGGGATGTTTTAGGCTCTTGATTCTGTTTTATTACCTTTATAATTATTTTATAATCGACGGTCAAAAGAGTGATTGGGTGATAGTTCGCTAGTAATAAATTTTTGTTAGGTTTAGGAATTAGTGTTATTACCCGTGCTTTTGCGTTTCTGACAGATATCCGTTTCTTTCTGTTAAATGGAGCGCGTCCATAAAATAAGACTTTATGGCAACCCAAAATGTTTGTAAAATTCGGCGGGAAAACCGTCGCTACCAGAAGACTTATTGTTTGGCATCGTATCCAGGGCTTTACGACATTCTACTTCAGTTATGGCATATTCTATGCGTTTCGCGGTATTTTCATCTAAACACGGTATGTCCAGTGAGGACAAATGTGAAGATATTTCCTCGACAGGTGTTAGCGTCGCGCATTTTTATAGAGACTTTCATAAAATGTCGCAAGTTCGTTTACGATTTCTGCTTGATCTGTTAAAATAGCGCCATTGCTCTTAAGTCGATAAATTGCCTTTTTCTGCATTTCGTTTTTGAGATTTAAAAAGTATTTAGTACACTTTTCACCCTGCTCTACCCATCTTCCGCGACTTCGAATTATTGCACTCTTGGACCGGCGTACTAGAATAGCGTTAAGTTCACATTTTAACTTATGAAAGTTTCTACATTTGATTGTGCAACTATTGAAGAGTCGGCGAGAACGGTCTCGGCCAATATTATACTAAAATATCCATCAAAAAATCCCTTCAACCAATAATTTGCTAGCGCCATCTCGCGGAAAAAGAATATAGCATTTTTAGAGATTAAGAATTGGAAATAGTTAGGATAGGATAGTATATTTATGTTTATCTCCGTGAATGGGAAAACCAAGCGGGTGGTTATCACACGGGCAATCGTCAGATCACCTCGCGCCCATCGTCGGGTTACCGGAGCTATTGCAATGTGTTGTATTTGATAGACACGTTCCTTCAATTTGGTAGAACCCATTAATCCGCTGGGTTCAGGCAATGTTCGTAAAGTGCCTTGCCCAAGGGCACAACCGATTCGCTAGCGACCAGTTTCGCACCTGCAACGATTGAAAGGCGACGCACTTAACCGCTAGACCAACGGACCGGACTGAGTTACAGACCAATCCCATAGTTTACAGAGAATGGTAATAATATTGGGTAACTTCCATGAGGGGATTTTACTCCTTTTCTAGTAACAGATATGGCCAGGACTTCGGCTATTCACACCTGCTATAATTAACAAAGTTTTCAATAACTTACATTAATGTGGGGAAAACTCACATTTTTTGTATTTTCGCTAAAGAATTATAACACTTTTGGCCAAGTTAAATTTTACAAAAGTTTCCGGGAAATTAGTCCGACCGATTAGCTTGGTGGATTGGTACCTTAACTTTCAACCAAGAGGTTGCAGGTGCGGAACTGGTCGCTAGCTAGTCGGCTGTGTCCTTGGGCAAGACACTTTACGAACATTGCCTGAACCCAACGGATTAATGGGTTCTACCAAATTAAAGAAACGTGTAAATCATATACAACACACTGCAGTAGCTCCGGTAACCCGACGATGGGCGCGAGGTGATCTGACGATTGCCCGTGTGTTAACCCACTTGGTTTTCCCATTCACGGAAATTAACATGAATATCCTATTCTATCCTCTTTTTTAGGTTTATGAAAATTGCATAAACAAGCATAGTTTAAATACTATGATCAATATATACGGTTTTACAAGTGGCGGTGGTTTTCACTCGGTTAATTCGCTGTTTTTTTACAGAACGATGTTGCTTGAATTGCTCGGAATAGAGATTGCAATGCATTCACTGCACAAGCATAGAATTTGCGGAAAATTCAATTCAATTCGACATTAAAGCTGAAAGCTTGAACAAAGGGAGGAAACGTTGCGTGAATAGAATTAAATGAATGCATGTGTAAGTTAGATTGTGGAAGCAGAAGCTAGTTGAATAGGGCCGGGGAAGCTAATCAGTCGACAAGGTTTCAAATAAAAAGAGGTTTAATTTTGTATCATACAATTATTGTCCAAGTAAGTTAGATTATGTACTTTTGTTTAACAGGTGGGGGCAGCTAAATCACAGTATGTGTGTAAAGTGATTCAATCCGTGTCAACTTTAAAATTATAATTTTCCAGTTTAATTATAGACGAATGTTTTAAATATATTTTCGTGTTAATATTAAATAGGATAAAATTTCATATTTTATGCGCGGGTGCAATACTATACGGATAACCGTCAGATTATCTCGCGCCCACCGTGAGTTACCGGGGCCATTGTAGGGTGCTGTATATAATTTAGACATTCCTATAGTTTTAGAAGAACCCACTAATCTTCTAGGTGCATTCGATGTACAAAAAGTGGTTTGCCCTAGGCATAACCGACCATCCAGAGGGCAGTTAACTCACAAAGCTATTTAGCGGCGTGATTATTTATAACAAGCTACTATAATCTACTGGTTCAATTGTTTGAACAGAGACGACGTGTTTAACAAACTCAACAACATTTAGTTCTAGTCTTCCGGTGGTGAGAATGAGGTAATCTGACTAATTTGTTTGCTATGACGCCCCCTTTGCCTTTTTCCACAAGGCAAAACATTTTAATATAAAATATAATTAATTTTTAATCCCCACAGTTGGAAAATTGTGACGAGACCGACAATTAACATAAACATATTTTTAAATCCTACAGTATTTACTGTTATTACAAAAGAAAATATAGACAATTCATGTTTATCCCCGTGATTGGGAAAAACCTAGGTGGTTAACACACGGGCAATCGTCAGATCACCTCGCACCCATCGTCGGGTTACCAGAGCTATTGCAGTGTGTTGTGTATTATTCAGATGTTTAATTTGATAAATCCCTTCATTTCACTGAGTTTAGACAATGAGCGCTTCACCCTTCAGCTGAAAGGCGAACTCACTAACCCACAAAATGGGCCGAATATAATTTCAGATGTTCGATTATTTCAAATCTGTGGTTATTTTTGCCGCTTCCCTCGCTGTCGTTCAGACAAGCCAGGTCCTTCTGACATGTCGGTCGGAGGGTGAGGGGCTTGGGGTGATGGGAGTCCCAGGAAAACGGGGGCTAGCGGGGGTAAAAGGGGATGAGGGGGTTCCCGGGCGCAAAGGCGAAAAGGGTGAAGTGGGAGGTCCAAGCTCCCCGGAGCGATTCTTTGAAGCGATGAATACAGTCTCAACATTGGAGAGAAAAGTTGCCAACTTGGGTGAGTGACGTAACGTTGGATAATGAATTACAACATTGGTAATTATTTTTATTCGGCCAAGTTTCGAACCCATGATAGACACGTTACCAACCCCTTGTTTATATATGAGGCGGTATTTTAAGTTAACCATTCGGCAACACAGCCGTTCATGAAAATTACTTTAACGTTAGTTAGTGATTTACACGACCAAAAAATACCGATTTCTATGTAAAACTATCTGAGTTACAAGTCCATCATGGATTCAAAACTAGAACCGTCAAATGTTGTTTTAAAAACGGTAAACATTCGTATCACACCGTTCTGGTTACGGAAGTGGTGCTACAATTCATTACACACCAGGTAATCTGACGATTTTCCTTGTAATTTCGCTTGCGTAACTCTACCATTGGGAAAAAGATGAACATCCAGTCCTAAATACAAGAACTGATGACGCTTTTTAAGCAAAACCGCAATAAAATTGAGTTTACACCATTATATTGCTATTCTTCAAACGTTGTAACTTATCTTTCAATAGAATCTTTGGCGGCCGGAATGGAACGAGTAATAAGTAAGTCACTACTGCTAAGACCTAACTATGAATAAAGACCGAATTATTATATGACTTTCAGCATACAAGTTAGGATAACTAACAAATGTTAACCTGTTCGAATAACCCGTTTTTTCAATTACCTGCCGACCGGACATTTACGAGAGTAACGCAGAATAAAATAAAGTGAAAGAAAAATGTGCTCCATCGGATTCGAAGAGAATCTATATTGATTTTGTCCATAATTGACCAAATAACAAGACAATTTTCTTAATTACGAAAGTTTAGATGCCTAACGACGAAGTCCACGAAAATCATAAAAGATAGATTATCACTGATGTTCCCACATCGAGCTATTCAATCCCCACCTTGCCAGTTCCTTCGAACTAACGCAAATATGTCGTTGGCAGATGTAGACGGTGTGGAATGGTACACCCCGGGAGGCCGATACATGTACCGCGTGTTACCATCCAGGACCGACTATGACGGCGCAATAGCAGCCTGTCGCAATATTACCGCTGTTGTAGGGGCGTCCAGGATCTCATCTCTCAAATCATTAAGGTAAGTTCAGCAATATACATATTGTAAATGTGAGAGATTTGGTTTTTCTCATTTGTTATTTCGTGTTTTTTGTTACGTTAATAGTATTCCTTATTTACCATTTATCCTTCGATACTTTTTAATGAAAAAAACATCAAGTAAGGTTAGCTTAGCTGTATACACATTGATTTAATTGCTTCGTTTGTTTGTCAACACATATTCAGTCACTGTATAGTGCGTTAAACTATTTATTTATCTCAGTAGGCTAATCCGTTTGAATAGTCTGTGTCCATAATATACTCATGGTAAGTCTAAGTTGTATTTGATTTCAATTAAACAGCTAAAGTAAAATCACGAGTGTAACACCTAACACATTCTGCTTCAAACCATAAGAAGACCACACCCCTTTGTTACTCAACAAAACACTCGTTTACGTACCATGACTCAGCGGTTACCACTCAACAAACTCGATTTCACGTAGAATAACTCGGTTTCACATTTATAACGATTCTGTACAAAACACTGGTGACGATCTTATGGTCTTGGTGACGATCCTATCATGATAACATTAGTCATGAATGGCCCCGCCACTTATTTAGATACACGACTGATCAGATGTTTTAGTTTACAGTTGAGTAGCATTTCCCTTATTGTTGGTTATAAATAGGATTGTAACATGTCCACAATCATAAAGCATTACTGTATATGATAGGATATCCATGTTGGATTTCAGTGAATGGGAAAACGTAAGCAACGTTTTCAAAATGGGTCAACTTTAGATTATCTTGCGCCCACCGTCAGGTTACCAGGGAGCGTTTGTATATAATTAAGACGCTCGTTCTAATTTTAGTTGGCACCGTCAACCAATTAAATCATAGAAATCCGGTCAATACGCGCTAAGTGCCTTGCCCACGTCCACATCCGTTTAAACACAGACTGGTTTCGATCCTGGCACACCGCAGACGCTCTTACCGATTAAAGCTATGCGGCCGTTCAACAAGAAAGTCTTACTCTGTCGCTAAACCCAAACTTTGTTTCACAAAGGAACATCGCTTTCTACAATTCTGACAAATTCCCCGGCGACCCGTCGTTTAACCTCTTATGGCTGGGCCTAACCGACCGCGCTAATGAGGGGAGTTGGGTTTGGGAGGATGGGAACCAACTGATGGAGAGCCAGGCGAACTGGGACGAACGTGAACCAGGGGGAGGAAGGAACGAAAATTGTGCTGTGCTAACAGAATATGGGGAAATGCATGATTGGCCGTGCAGTATAACTATTCGTATGCGTCCATTGTGTGAGAGACCCATAAGTACATAAAGTTTAAAAAAACGGGATTTCGATTTTGAAATGTACTGTACAATTCTGCAGGGCTATAGTCATGACGTAATTAACTTTTAAACAACTTTTCACAATTGTTCGCGCGCTAATAATCAATCTAAATTGAATATTAACTTGTACTCAAAGTTTGTCCTCTAGACGCGACATTGATAAATATCAATGTATTGTATACAGAAAGACCAATAATAAGTGTACATGTTAATATATTGTACATAGGCTTAATAAAAGCAGTGATTCAAACCCAATTGTTGCATGCTTTAAAGTTTAAACAGCTGAGGACGATGGATAACGGTACTCAGTTAAGACTCCCATATTCCGACAACTTCATGGAAGGTTCTTAAATCATGATTATATGGGAACAAAGTAAATTAAAAACAGTTAACTAATTCAATTTTGCCACTGGTCTCATTTGAAGACTTTTGGCGTTTATACCTTTCCCACTTTTCCCTTGAGAAACACATGACAACGATGCATGTTGAACTCACTACACTCATTTATATGTTGTGATAGTGAAGTTAGGATACATTCAAGCAGACGAGTACCTAACTACCCACTTTAGTAGTAGGTACTGAAACACCGGCTCTGTCAAATACTCCCGGTTTGAACATATACTTCATATCTCAACATTTTGCTTATCAACGTTGCTGATAGTTACAGTATCAGAACATTGTTGAGTTAGTCAATTTCCTGTAAGGTTACGTGGTGTCTACTGAGCACTAACAGCGATAGCAATTTAGTTGTTTTGACAAAATTATACAACTAATGTGGCGACGTGTTCAGCGAAGCGTTAATAATGCCTTTTTCTTGTTACCGTCTTTTCGTGTGTTGTATTATCGCAGAGAGTTCATGACAAAGTCGCCCGCACAAAGAACACAGTGCAGTAGGCTACATTGGTGACCCTCGACGTTTCAGAAACGATTATTTTCTGAATGAATTATATTATGAGCCTAGAACAGGAACACGCCGTAGCCCTTAAACTGCCCACGTTCTGGACAGGCCAGCCACGAGTATGGTTTCAACAAACGGAGGCGCAATTTGCTCTAAAGAACATCTCGGCAGATAAGACAAAATATTTTCATGTCGTAGCGGCGTTGGACCAAAGTACGGCATGCCGCCTGCTTGATTTACTTGAAAATCCGCCCGAAAAAGAAAAGTATCAGGCAATCAAAGAGCGATTGATCAGTGTTTTCTGCCTGACGCAGTCACAGAGAGCAAAGCGACTGCTCCACATGCCGCCCTTGGGTGACCGAATGCCATCCTCACTCATGGATGAAATGCTGGCCCTGCTGGGTAAGGAGAAGGAATGCTTCCTTTTCCGGGAGTTATTCTTAGAACGTATGCCTGCCAACATAAGAACGGTCCTAGCTTCTCAGGATTTTGTCGATAATCGCAATTTAGCAAGGCAGGCTGACGAATTATTATTGGCAGGCCGAGAGGACGTGGACATCTTCATTTCGAAAGTACAAAGCCGTAGGTTTCGCCCACAACCAGCCAGAGAAATCGACACTGACGCCATCTGCTTCTTTCACCGTAGTTTCGGAAACAAAGCGCGTCAATGTCGCCCCTCCTTGTGCGTTTCAGGGAAACTGCAGAGCCGACCGTCCATAGCTGCTGCGACGGCCGGCACAGAACGCAGCCTTTCAACTTAATAGCAGAACCTCCTGTGTGGATATCTTTCATCGCAGATCATTCCCACCACTTCGTCACAATTATCACCTTGGTAACATCTTCCTTTAAGAGAAGTTACAACCAAAATCATTTTCGTATTTCATCCATGAATCATAAATATTGTAATAACTCAATTAATTTCAACCTGATAACCACTCACTATACTCAATATAAGATTATTTAAAGCGTTCAAAAGTAATGTTTTATTTAATTTCCTTAATAATAACTTCGCGCATTTACGAGCAAATTACCGGATCATATATTGTCATTGCCGATATTATTTACCTGGGCTTGGTTTCGGACCACTGATGTGCTCGTAAAGACCTTGTTTGTGTAAACAAGGATAAAGCGCGATTAGGTTAAGTAATAATCCGGTTTCATGGGTTTTGCGTGTTATTGCAACTTAGATAGTTGACAATCCGTGCACTGCTTCGCCCAATGTGCCACTTGGTTTTCCGTACCGCGCCACTTGGTTCTCCGTACCGCGCCACTTGGTTCTCCGTACCGCGCCACTTGGTTCTCCGTACCGCGCCACTTGGTTTTCCGTACCGCGCCACTTGGTTCTCCGTACCGCGCCACTTGGTTCTCCGTACCGCGCCACTTGGTTTTCCGTACCGCGCCACTTGGTTCTCCGTACCGCGCCACTGGTTCTCCGTACCGCGCCACTTGGTTCTCCGTACCGCGCCACTGGTTCTCCGTACCGCGCCACTTGGTTCTTCGAATCGCGCCAAACGAACGTTGCGGCAACGACTGATTTGTGCGGATAGCGGGAAGCGGAAGTTCATGAGGAACTTCATACACCTTGTGTTACTAGGATTGAGGAACAATTTGGCGAGGTTTGTCGGTGGAAATGTGGCTAAGTATTATTGTTCGAGAAGTTTGGTCACGAAGTTTTGTTTTCCTTCAATTTATTGCACATCCGAGATGTAGCTCGATATTGCCATTAGATGACGCTGTTGCCGTACTTACCACGAATTTAGAGATTTTGAAAATACGATGCAACATTGGTAACCAGTCGGCTAACGTGTACAATACATATACCAAGGTTTATACAAAATCTGCCTTAGTGACAAGTCTATCATGGGTTGTAAACCTTTCCCGGTAAAAATGCGATCATCATTGGTTTGTGGTACAAAATGCAGTAAACACCCGGACCCCGGGGTAATATAGAAATATGGCGAATGGCAAGGTGCAAGGCTCCTTGTTCCTAGTCAGACACGCTGTATCCAAGCAGATTGTAATTACCTGTTGGATAACGCCAAAGAACGCCAGGTACCTTTACCACATTGCTACGACGCCGATAGCCGATCGAGCGGTAAAAAGAGTTGGTCCTGGTGACGATGTGCTAAAGGAGTTGTTTAGTCCAAACTGGCTGTTTAAGCATTCCTGCAAGCTATTAAGTAGAACTCCATCATAAGATGTGTGTCGGACGACATTATCCGATGATAAAGATTCTTAATCGTGGTGGGTAGTGGTATATTTGTAATCGCTTGCACTTTATTTGCCACTAATATATCTCCTAGATTCCCAAACACGGGATGGAGATCATGGCAGACGGTTTGTCGATCTATTGTTTATCCACTTTGTTTACAAGTCTATGATAAACAATTATTGCGTCATGAAAGTTGTCAGTAATATTGGGCGACTGGACCGCACGGCAATAGGCTTCCTTTTTTTTCTAAATTAGGTACTGTTTAAGCTGGAGTGTATACGATTCTCCGATTCAACCATATTTTCTACCGTAACACTAATTTTAACCATAGAACTGTTTTTGATTTTACGATACGCGTCATATTCAAACCATGAACCCCTTGCTGGACCCGCGGAAGTAACACTTTTCCTTTGGGCAAAAGTTGTTTAATTTTACGACAGGTGAACGCACAAAGCAAAATTAGTAACTTTCCAACGTCATTCACATGTTGATTGTTATTCTTTGTCACGTAATGTTCCATAACAGTTGGTTGATGTGATGTTGGCGGAAAATGTTAAAAATTAAATACACGCTTGTTATTTGTAACCCACAAATGTAATTGCGTTAATCATATGATGGGTTCCATGACAACTGAACCCCTTACAACTGAACCCCTTACAACTGAACCCCTACAACTAAACCCCTTTACAACTGAACCCTGTTAACTGAACCCCTTTACAACTGAACCCCTTTTAATTGAGCCCCTTTACAACTGAACCCCATTACAACTGAACCCCTTTACAACTGAACTCATTTCAACTGAACCCCTACAACTGAACCCCTTACAACTGAACCCTTTTAAAACTGAACCCCTTTCAACTGAACCCCTTAAAACTGAACTCCTTTAAACTGAACCCCTTTCAACTGAATCCCTTTTAACTGAACCACTTACAACTGAACCTTGTACAGCTGCAGCCCTTTTTTAACTAAACTCCTGACAACTTTTGCCCTTACAACTTAACCTCTTACAACTGAACACCTTACAACTTAACTTCTTACAACTGAACACCTTTTAACTTATCCACTTGACAACTGAAGCCCCTACATCAACACATTAGGCCGCACAGACATAAGTTATTCATCCTTTCTTTAACTGTCAATTAAGTTTAATGAATTGTATACTGCCGTTTAAATGTGGTTTACCCAAAGAGTCGTAACATCTTTTATACTGATGATAGAAACAAACTTAGAACGTCAAACTTTATCAGTATTCAATTTGGGACATGATAACGTCATCGGGCTTAAGTTTTTCGAGGGTTCAGTTGTAAGGGGTTCAGTTGTAAGGGGTTCAGTTGAAAGGAGTTCAGTTGTAAGGGGTTCAGTTGTGAGGGTTCAGTTGTAAGGGGTTCAGTTGTAAAGAAGTTTATTTGAAAGGGGTTCAGTTGTAAGGGGGTTCAGTTAAAAGGGGTTTAGTTGTAAAGGGGTTCAGTTGTAGGGGTTCAGTTGTAAGGGGTTTAGTTGTAAGGGGTTCAGTTGACTGGTCACCCATATGATGTATCGTACGCCTATGTGTTTTAAACGAGTGTTTTGCTGAGTAACAATGGTGGTGATTCCCCAATGTTTGTTTTGTTGAAAGAAGCATGTGCTAGGCTGCGCGCCGGTGCTTTCGGTTAGCTGTAAAGTTTTGTGATAATTGAGAAGTGCTTTGTGGTATAAAGGTGTTGATTGTGCATCTGTAGGGTTTTAACCCTATGTTGCAGATCCAATACTTCCTCTGTCAGAAATTTAAGTGACAGCCGTTTATGTGAGTTCAGTTTGCATTGGAGAGATAGGGAGAATACTTACTCGAACCCCTCTAAATACAATTTTTATACCTTTATACTGGGTTAATATTATTATCTGTCCGCTTGGGTTACATTATGCGCTTTAGTGCTTAGATGGATTGCACTCTCTTCTATTGTTCGGCCGATTTGCTCGACTAAATTCAGGCTCTTGTTGCGTCGTTTTACCTCCCTTGCTTTATAACTGTACATGTATATTCTGCAGACAATAAAAATCGTATCCGCGTTGACAATTTTTTTCTCATTATCTCGTCTCTTTATTCGTTAAAAACTACCATGGTTAGTTTGTAAGTTATTTAAATCAACCTCAGCTATACCTACCTACTCCAACAATCCGTTATTACAGCCATGTAATAGCAAGACTGTATATCAGCTTGCTGTAATAGCTTTTGTGAGGGGCGTTAAAACCCTTCATGTCTTAATATGTTGTAGTTACCGATCATGTCAGCTAAAGTAACTCAGTCAAGCTTGACTTGTTGAAAGCTCATACATTTGTCAGCTCAATAAACACAGAGGAGTTGATGGTAAATGCAATCGAGGTTCTTCGCGTAAATGAAATATATCATGGTCAGTTCATGAGCCATGAACTTAGATTCGTTATTTTTGTTTGGTAACTCAAGCATTTTTTATTATTTTCCTCCTTGTGGTCTGTTGATTTTACGTGGGAACTTACTAATATTATGCCATAGTCTGTGATTATTAATGTAGTGATGGCATTTGGAAAACACAATTTAAATCGTTGAAAATATCCGACTATGACTGCGAATATTGACGTTATTGGGGGTTTGGTCCACTTTGCCTTTCATCGACCGAAAATATTATCTTGTCGGAGGATTTAATTCCAATTCTATCGAAATGTGCATTTGTCATGTTTTTAATACATAAGAATTGGCGTAGTTTAGGTCAGCCAACAAACTGTGGCCTGTATTGCCCTACGTTCTCTTAACCCCGGTTAACTCTATTGTTTGTAAAATTTTAACTTAACTCTATTATATGTTTTCCTACTCTCGCCGCGTCAACGCATGGGTAATTTCGAAGTATCCAGCCCCAAACAAGCTTTACGTTTACAAAATTGCTATTCATTGAACATTTGTACGGTCTTGATTTGAAAGGCAAATTTTATCGAGATTTCATATGAAAAATTATTAAAGAGATATTATAAATTATAGAGCTATTAAACATGTTAGGTAAAAGCTTACCAACTAACGATAAACAAGCATTTAATGCACGTTTTTCGTTTCAAAAAACTTTTACATAGTTTTTTAGCATGACACATAATAGTACCAAAATAATTAATCAGATATAAAACGTTTTAATTATCAGCCTGCTGATTTCAGAGTTTCTTTATTTATTAGTTCATCTTGAAATATTCGGGGACTATATAACTCTTATATTACTGTCTTTTATTACCTTTTCAAGGCCGCGTGCCACATTTGCAGCCTGAAATGAATTTGTCTGTGCCGGCGTGCCAGCAGTTTCATAAACATCAGTTTTCAATAAACAAAAACGTTTAGATTAGACACAAACTACCGCGCCCAAAACTTGTGGTAAATAGATCACGCGTAGCCAACGCACGACTATAGGCCTACTATCGCTTTGTTCCAGGCACCTCCAGGCAATATTCGGTCTTCCCTCATGATACAATTGCTGAGTAATGTTATGTAGACCTAAGCGATCTTAACTACCTGCAATCCAACTAAATATAGAATGTAGGCTAATGCAAAATTATACGATTTAATTTATATAACAAAGCAAAACTTAAAATGTATTAAGTGAAATGAAGAAAATAACATTTCGGCTGATATTACTCTGGACTTTTCCATGACAACCACTCATACGTAACAAAGGGGAATCGAATTTTACGGGAAGACCAAATGTTCTATCACACCGGAGGCGGGTCTTAAGGTTCTAATAATAAAGTTTTAAGGAATCAATGCGATTTCTGTTGTATTGAAGTTGCAAATAACTTGTTGATTGATGGCTTATAATTTGTGAATTTGAGTGTGACACACGCACTACTCATGTCATCTGTAAGTCTATTTCTTCTCTCGGATTTAATAAAGTTCATAGTCGAAAACAGCTGTTCACAAGAATATAATGACCCAAACAACGTAAGAAGAGCTATTCCAAGCGATTTCATAGATTTGAAACTGATCGGCAGAGAATTCCATGCTTTCAGAATTTCATTTTCAGAGTTACTAGTGGCGTTTTCATTCATCATTCCCGCACACTCTATTTTCTCCAGTCTTTCACGCAGGTCACAGAATTTACAGGTCTACAAATAATTTTCTTTAAATTCTAAAAGCTTAATTTCTAGATTTTTCAAGCCCAGCCATTGTAAACAGGAAAGATCGAGATCTTCAAAGTTAGTTTTATCAGTAAAGGTTAGAAAATACAGAGTTTTTTTCCATCTTTTAAAACTGCGTAAATCGTTTACTGAAAATTTCATTTGTTGTTAATATTATGCTTGAAAATTCTTTAAGTATTTCTAGTATTTCTGTTAAGTGGCAGTTTGGAGATGCGTTGCAAAATTTCATTTGTCTATTTGAAAATCCGTGAAAAAGAGAATCACTTCCAGCTAACATACCTGATTTAATGAAATCCCCATCAGAAAGAGCTTTACCATGTTTAGCGATACATAACGAAAATTGAAAGCTGGCATACGTCAAATGATTGGGTTTGGAAATGAAGTTCATAAAATTATTTCGCTGAGAATGATATTTTTTCAGTTCGTTTGCAAGATGCTCCTGTTTTTCCGTTTCTTTCATTTCAGCAATATTTTTGTGGTTGGTTTCGAAATGCCGTTTAACGCTTGAAGTACGACAAACAACACTATCGCCACACAAAGTACACAACGATTTTTTCCGTTTCGTTCAATGGCTCCAAATAATTTCGTCCACTCCTCTCGAAATAATCGCCCACTCTCAATAAGATTCACCTTCTTTGTTACGTCTTCTGGCGGCGCCTACTTAACCAGACGTAGCACAATTCAGGACTCGTCACAAAACGCGCAACTCCAGCAATATCAAGACGTTACTCCAACTCCAAAACTTGTATTCCACTTTTACGTTAGGATATTACCAAATTTTGCGGTTTTTAAATATTTTACACAGTAGGCTAACTTATGAACTTCACTTCTATACACATGACAAATTGATATTAAAACACATGGCCCAAATCAATTTAACTATGGAAAATGGTACAACCAGCCACTTCATAACTCCCAAATCTTTCAAAGGCCTAAATCTTTCACGAGGTATAAATATTGCGCACAACGATAACAATAGGCATTGTTACGTCTAATGACCTCATTTATAATATTACTCCCCAGTGTATACGTATGATGGAGTGATTTCAATGTAACATTCTCCCCACCAAAATGTACGATTATCATACAAGTACATTTTAACTTACAAAAAAAAAACATTAAATCACGTACACCGAATTTACATCGCGGCTTTGTTGCAGTAATCGACGACTGCAACCCGAATAATGGCGGCGACACACAAGTACGCTGCGCTCAGCGCCAACTCTTTAAAGTGTCAATCATCGTCTTTACAGGACGTAAATAAATGTGTTCATGTCAGCCATCGTACAACCTTTTAACCCTCGATTGCCTTGCAAATCAAACACAATTTGGCAATCGGTCGCTTCATCGCACTTGTCTTCGTTTTTACCTCGACTTGTCGTACGACGCCATGTTTGTCCGGATAGGTACCAATTACCTTACCCATCTCCCATCTTCTTCGTGGTATCATGTCATTTACGATCAATACCACGTCACCAGCTTCAAAGTTTTCTTGCTTGTCGGGCCACTTCTGTCTCAGCGCGATGGTCGGTAAATATTCGCGGGACCAGCGTCGCCAAAACTCGTCTGCAAGGAACTGCACTTGTCGCCATCTGCGACGGTTGAAACAATCCTTTGCTTGAAATAATCCAGGTGTTCCATATAATGCGGGTCTTTGTAATAATAAATGGTTCGGTGTCAACGGTTCTTCATTCATCGGGTCAGAGCTGATGGGGGTAAGAGGTCTCGAATTCACGATATTCTCCACTTCCACCATAAGCGTATGGAAAACGTCGTCGCTGACGACCTGCGATTTCCACATCATTGTATTCAGTATTTTTCTTATGCTTCGGATCATTCGTTCCCACACTCCTCCCATGTGACTGGCAGTGGGTGGGTTAAATGTACACTTTATAGCTTGTTGACGAAAGAACGAGTTCAACTTCGGTTCTTCTTTTAATACATTCAGGGATTCGCGTAACTCTCGCTCAGCACCAACAAAATTCGTTCCGTTGTCAGAGTATATCTCCACTGGCTTGCCTCGTCGTCCTACGAATCTTCGATACGCATTAATAAATGCGTCTGTTGACAGATCTGTCGCAACTTCAATGTGAACTGCTCGCATTGACAGGCACGTAAATAAGCATCCATACCTTTTGACTTCGCTCCTTCCGCGCTTAATAAGAAATGGACCAAAATAATCAACTCCCACGTAGGAGAATGGCGGTTCGTGCGACTTCAGTCTTGCAGGGGGTAATTCGGCCATCAATTGTTGTCCACGGGGTGCGTTACGCTTGCGGCAAAAAATACATTTTCCCAATTGCGTCCGAACTGCTGCGCCTCCTTTTATTATCCAGTATCGCTGACGTAAAGACGACCATGTATGTGCCAGACCTGAGTGAGCAACCTTTTCGTGATGATGAACTATTAGTAACTTGGTAAAATGATCATCGGGGGGTAGTATAATAGGATGTTTAGCTTCATATGAAATCGGCGCATTTTCCAAGCGGCCACCGACTCTTAAAACTCCGTCCATTAACTGTGGGTTTAGTTTATCCATGCACTTTGCGTACGCGAGTTTCTTCATTTTACGTCGTACTTCGCGTTCTCTGCTCTTTTCCCCATCGTTTAGAATATCGACGATTGGTGCAAAAGCTTGACGTTGCACATACTTCACTGCTTCTAATTCAGCAACGGCTAATTCCTCGACGGTTAGTTGTCCCTTTATAGTAGTGTTTCTTGATCGTAAGAAACATTTATATCGCAACAGCCAGGCCTATGGCAACTTTTAATCCATTCAGAGACGAATGTCGCTGCATGAGACGATTTATCGGGTCGGGTTGCGCCAACACGTTGACGGCAATTCGCTTCCTTTCCGCCGGTAGAAATTCTTCTGGAACTCGTTCTTCTTTTTCTGGTGGCGTCGGCCAAGTTGCTTCTGATTGCCACAAAAACTTGGGGCCACTTAACCACTGGCTTGACTTTAATAACTTGGACACCGAAATCCCTCTTGATGCCTCGTCGGCGGGATTACATTTTGTTCCCACATGACGCCATTGCGACGGCTCTGTTTGTCGGTGTATTTTAGCTAACCTGTTAGCTACGAAAGTCTTAAATCTCTTGCGTTGGTTGTTGATACTTTGTCTTACTGCACACGAATCTGTCCAGAATATGGACTCGCATTCCGGCATCTTCAGTTGTCCCTTTAACCATTTATCGGCTTTGACCGATAAAACTGCAGCAACGAGCTCAAGTCGTGGTATACTTTCCGTTTTGGGTGGTGTGACTCTGGCTTTTCCACACAGGAACGAACAGTGTACTTTTCCATTGTCGTCCACTAAGCGTAAATACGACACTGCTCCATATCCATTGATCAATGCATCTGAAAAATGGTGTATTTGGGATTTAACAATAACTCCAATGTCGTTTGGTTTAAAACACCGGGGCACCGCGAGGCGATGTAGTTCCGGTAATTGTTTAAACCAATTGCGCCACTCTTCCGCACAATCTTTTGAAATTTCCTGATCCCATCCAAGGTTTTGTCTCACGATTTCTTGTTGTAATATCTTGGCGACTAACACAACGGGGGCAACGAATCCCAGGGGGTCATACAGAGAATTGATCGCAGACAAGATACTTCGTCGCGTTAACTTTTCTTCTATACCGCCGTTGTCTATTTTAAATCCAAACTGGTCCTTAAAAACGTCCCAGTACACACCAAGTACTCTTTCCTTCACTGGATTGTCAAGGTCAATGTCCTTAACCGACGCAGCACGCTCGTTCTCCGGTATCTCTTTCAGTACTCGCTGGTTGTTGGAGATTCACTTTGTCAAACGAAATCCACCTTTCTGCAACAATAGACGTAGTTGTTCCACCAGTCGGATGGCTTCTTCTTCGGTGGGTATTGACGTTAAGCAATCATCCAACGTAGAAACTGTTTTTTACAACTTCCGATACGTTATTATCAAACTGCTCTCACAAATTGGTCTGCTGTTTGTCTTAAACAAAAGCTCGCACAGCATGGCGATGACGTGGCTCCGAATACATGAACCAGCATCTGATGATCAACAGGTCGCTTGTATAAGTCTCCTCCTGGCCACCACAGGAATCTCAAAGCGTGGCAATCTTCTTCTTTGACTCGAATCTGGTGAAACATAGCTTCCACATCAGCTACCACTGCTATTGGTTCTTTACGAAACTGTGTAAGAACGCCGACCAGACTATTAACCAGATCCGGTCCTTGCATTAAGGCGTCGTTAAGAGAAACACCCTTGTACTTCGCTGCGCAGTCAAATACGATGCGCACTTTATTGGGCTTATGAGGATGATACACTGGATGATGTGGTAGATACCATACAGTGTCACTTGTGTCTTGTTCTTTGAGTGGAACTTCTTTTGCAAATCCACTGTCGATGTATTGTTGCATCTTGCCAACATACTTCTCTTTAACTTCTTCGTTTCGAGAAAGTCTTTTCGCCAAATATGTTAATCGACTTTCGGCCATCTTGCGACTTCCTTCTGGAACAGTAATACCCCGGCGCCACGGTAAGGGTAAGTAATAATGCCCCTCCTTGTGCTCCACTGAATGCTTTAACAGCTTCACTACTGCTCTATCTTCGGATGAGGTCGGGTAAGTAAGATCGCCTTTCTCATCTTCAAAATCTGTTGTCCACGATTTCTGTATCTGCATCTCCAAGTGCAAGTTCGATTGAATGGAATTTACGTGATTACTCTTTGTTGATGGGGTGTATATGGATGGTCCGATTAACGACCATCCTAGAGGCGTTCTTGCAGCAAACGGTTGTTTGCGGCCTCCTGTTCTTGTTTCCAATACGCGGTGAGCATACGGCACATCGGTTCCAATTAGCAGCGTTACTTCTCCGCTGTCAAAGGTCGGAATGTTCAGTCCGTGTAGGTGAGGGAGTTCTTCCAGCTCTATTCTCGTGGGAAATGAATTTGAACACACCGGGATGTCATCAATTGACATGGCATTGTCAATTTCAATTTCTTCGTCACCGTCTGCAGATAAGACGACCAGGCTCACTGTAATGCCAACTTGTTTCTTCGGTCTTGTTCCGAGAGTATTCATTATTATTTCTCTTCGCTTACCAGACAAACCAAGACGATCTATGAGTTTAACGTGACAAAACGTCGTATCTGAACCTTGATCCAAAAACGCGTAAGATTTGATTTCCTTGTTGTTAGCGCGTACTTTGACAGGTACCACGCACAAATATCCTTCTCTTGCGTTCTTTGACATCGTGTGACAGTGTGCGTCGCTGGTACTTTTGTCTGTTACTTCGCTGGTACTCTTAGCTGCTGCGCCGTTGCTTTTCTCTGTGCAGATCTTTTCTTGTTGTTCAGTGAAATTTGGATTTATATGTAATAAAGTGTGGTGATATCTCCAACAGTGTTGTACGGTACACTGAGATTTCAGACCGCAGAGACGCGCAATATGTCCACCCGCAAAACAATTAAAACAACATCGTTCACGCAGGAGAAAATCAACTCTTTCTTGGACTGATTTCGCAAGGAAAATATTACACGCTGACAGCGGGTGTGCGAGAAAACAGCAAGGACACTTGGTTATCGGCGGTTTTAAACTTTGCGCAGTCGATGACGTCACAGCGTATGCCGTGCCCCTTCTCAACGGTTTCTTTTCTTGAGGCTTGGATCCCCGTTCGCGAAAATCTATCTTGCTAAATTCAGTGTTAGCGACTTCTGCCTCCTCCTCTACAAATTCAACAAGGTCAACAAAATTAGCAACTTCGCCGTGACGACGTGCAATTTCCGCTGCACGGCGCTTCCACAGTTTTCGCGAGTCGTACGGTAACTTCGATGCGATGGCAATCATACGGTCAACTAAATTCAGATCAGTAAAGTCATTAATTTCATTCAGAATAGTTAGGCACTTTCTCATTAAGATAGCGTAATTGCGTATACCAGAGGTGTCATCTGGCATTAGGTTTGGTCCACTTATTAGTTCGCAGACAAATGCGCGTGCAACTATACTGGGTTTTCCGTAGTTATTATAAAGAATATCTCTTGCTTTTTGGTATCCTTTCTTTGGTCCCAAAATAGCACAGTGATCGATGAGCTCTCGAGCTTGTCCTCTGCACTGTTGTAGTAGAAAATCCAGCTTTAGACTGTCAGTGGGCGCCTTTTTCTCAATGTTAGCGTCAAAATTCAATTGAAATGTCCAGTATTTCATTGGATCTCCAGAAAATGTAGTATACTCCACTTTAGGGGTGTGCATAACTTCTCTCACGGCTGCAATAAATCCTTTAAATAACGACTGATCAGGGTGACATTCCATCGACTGCCGTTCTGGCGACTGAGCGTAACTTGGTCCTTCGTAGGCGGGCGTTGGTGCAAACCGTACCGGGCTAGATAGACGGTAACGGCATGGTGGTGATAAACTACATCCATTCCCGTAGTTTCGCCTAACTTCTTGACTCTTAACACGTACCGGTTCTTCTTTTGTCTTCGTGACTTCTGCGTCTAAGTCGCTTTTAACAGGCGACTGCTGCGGACTATAAGGTCTTGTCACATCTCCATCACGGTAGTTTGAAACTTGATCCCACATTTGTACTTCTAGGTCTGCTTCTTGGACTTGATGTAGGGCTTCCAGTTTTCTTTTTGCGGCATCCAGCTTATTCTTTTCGGCCTCCAGCTTATTCTTTTCGGCCTCCAGCTTATTCTTTTCGGCCTCCAGCTTATTCTCTTCGGCTTCCATTTTTAATTGCTCGTCCAGTTGACGCTGCTTCAGCATTGCCATTTCTTTCTTGATTTTTGCTTCAACACGCCTCACACTAGAGGTGGTACTTACTTCAGATAATCTGGAACTTTGCGTTGACAAGGTTTCCCATTTAGAGGACGCACTTGAACTTAAATGTACATAACCTTTATCTTCTATTGTCGTTGTAAGATCCTTTTTTGCATGCTTAACAAGCCATTCACCAACTCGGACGTCGAATTCGTCTTTACATTTCATGACGCTGTCCAGTTGATGCTCACTAGCGTCACGATCTTGGTCAGTTAGCAAGTCATTAATGCGTTGCTTTAAGATATCCGTTAAACTGGACACGTAGTGTTCAATCCGCTTTCGGGCAGATTTTAACATCGCCTCATCTTTGCGACTAATTGCTTGCTCGGCCGCATTATACCAAACGGCAAGTTCAGTTCTTAGTTCTTGTAACTCATCGGCTGACGACACACGGATGCATTCAGCACCCTTCGCCATGCTACTCTTAGGCTCATCCAAATCCACTAAGATTTCACTGTCCTCCATAGCTACAGTCTTGACTTGCTTTTTGATATCTTCGATTTGATGAGTTATATTTAAAAACTTTTATGTTACGTCTTCTGGCGGCGCCTACTTAACCAGACGTAGCACAATTCCGGACTCGTCACAAAACGCGCAACTCCAGCAATATCAAGACGTTACTCCAACTCCAAAACTTGTATTCCACTTTTACGTAAGGATATTAACAAATTTTGCGGTTTTTAAATAGTTTACACAGTAGGCTAACTTATGAACTTCACTTCTATACACATGACAAATTAATATTAAAACACATGGCCCAAATCAATTTAACTATGGAAAATGGTACAACCAGCCACTTCATAACTCCCAAATCTTTCAAAGGCCTAAATCTTACACGAGGTATAAATATTGCGCACAACGATAACAATAGGCATTGTTACGTCTAATGACCTCATTTATAATATTACTCCCCAGTGTATACGTATGATGGAGTGATTTCAATGTAACATTCTTTGTTGCATTCATTTCAGGGTACAACTTGCAAATAATATCCACTATAATTATACGACTCTGCTTCATGTTAAAAACCGCTTGGCTAGAGGACTGCTACAGTCATACAGTGGTACATGACCTGAGCACTACTGTAAAAACTATAATTGTCTTGGTAAAATGGCACTGTGTCGTCATTGGCAAGTCCATACGTAATAATGGATTCATTATTTGATTGTAACTTCTTTTCACTTGGAATCTTTTCAAGAACAACTGATCCGTGGAAATATTTAATAAAACGAGTGAGATAATAACTGTATATCATATAATTCCACAAGGGCTTTAATCGAAGCAGGTTTTGAATAAGTAAGTTTGTAATAAAAAACATTTTGAGTCGTTTTTTCGGAATGCGTCGCGTGCTAGTATTTATGATCTCGCGTGCCAACTTTGGCACGCGTGCCATAGGTTCGCCATCACTGGTGTAGGTTATTAAGTTGCTAAATAATATTCTTTTTTGAATTTGATTATCTGGATGTGAAATATTCGTGGTTTTGTAGATGTGAAGAAAATCTACGAACTCCACGTCACCCTGGTTACGTGGATTATGTAGCTTAGTGTGCCAATGTTGTTTCAGTCAGGCGTGAAATGAAAAAGTCTGAAAATACAGGGGACTGCGCAGCACTGACTGTCACGTGATACAGCGAGCAGCGAAAGAAAACATCCGGGAGTTTCCACAAAGCATTAACTCCAGTCAGTTCCTTAAATCAGCGAGAAGCCATAATATATATTCAGAAACTTAGCTATGTATGATATTGTATTATTTTATTGCTTAGTATGTAAATTTCAAGGTGTAATTTTATTACGAAAAATCGCTCTCAACTATATTTTGCAGGCATGTTTAGTGCCGGTTTGCCGTAATGTTTCATTTGTTAAGAACGAGACTTATGTAATATATAAAATTTAATCATTCAGGTTTACTTTTCTAATTTTCTAACCACAACATCTAAATAAAATGGGCCAAAGATTTGTTCGTGTGCATATGGTGAGTTCGTGGCTAATATGATATCGGGGTCAAAGAACCACAGTCTTTCAGGTTTGTGAAATTAAATCTTCTATCCGATTAACATACAGCATTAAACCTGGTATAGAATACAATAAACAATTCGGCAAACTAGCCGATCCGTAAGTAATACGATGTCAAAATAAAATAATCACAAGGGCAACCAAATAAAAATGAAAAAAAAACTTAAAAAACAAATACGCTTATGTTGCCAACAAGATTATATTTAATGCTGTCCTTTCATTCAATACATCAATGTATGTAGGATATCAAACAAACGAAAGTAAAAAGTTTTATTGGAAAACAGAGAAATAATTAAATTTGTCTCAGAATCATATTTGTGACAGGAATGCCATGTCTACCCCTCGTCAAATAGTATTAATGCTTTAAAACTGGTTAAATATGACAAAATTCTAAACTTAAAATTTAGTAAAACGAAAACAAAGACAGATTTTTCGTAGATTTTTTTTTGTTTCTGCATCTTAACAAAATGTTTTAATTTATGCATATTTTGTGGAATGTTATTCTGTTAACCAATATTGTTTGTAATACAAGAAATTAAGATCAGTCTCGGATTTATAAATATTACTTTCTTGTAATATCGTCTTGACACCACCAACGTCAAGTGTAAATCAAGTCGTAAAAAATAAATTCGGATTTTCTTAAACCCCAAAACCACCTTCAAACAATTTCCGCTAAATCCCCCAGAAACGCAACCCCACTAAAATCACTAATCAGCCTACTACACCACAGGACTTACCCGATTGTTTGGTGTGCGTTTATGGTATATATACTGTTGTGAGGATTGTTATAATTATTATTCTTGTTATTTACTGTGTTACAATAGGGGTAGACCTACAGGCGATCAATCCTAACACTTTAATCAAATTACACATTATTTATGTATAACTTAAAATATCGTCTGTTACCGAGGGGTAATTAATTTGATTTATAATAGCATAGAAGATTAGTGCAAAGTCTTTTCGTCGATAGGTTGCGGATTCAAAACTGCTCATTAGCTGGTCAGTTGTGTCCTTGGTCATTGCACTTTCTATACATCGCCCAAAGCCACTGGATTGTTATGTTGTACCAAAAGTGAACAAATTTGTTTTAAATGCACATGAAGAAAACTGTTGATTTGGCAACTGAGGCACTCATTAGTTCAAGCTTGCATAAACAAAACGGTGACAATTCGGGTTAAAATAATCATCAATAGCCTAATATATAGAACGGTTTATAGTACCATATAACATTACTCTGCCCAGTGACCTTGCTTACATGGATATATAAACGTATAGTTGCCATGTGCTTAACAAATGGTGGTGGTTGACAGGTAGTTGACATTCTCCAGTTTCAGCTTGATTTTCTGCACAAAAACAACAATCTAAGGGTTGCCATTTTAAATCTGGTTCAATAGATTTTCAAAAGATAAATTTAGTTACTGTTTATAAAATCTTGCTTGTGG
Organism: Ciona savignyi; assembly: GCA_000149265.1. NCBI lineage: Eukaryota > Metazoa > Chordata > Ascidiacea > Phlebobranchia > Cionidae > Ciona > Ciona savignyi. The sequence continues at coordinate 78,198 of CH000271.1, read as the reverse complement.
ACAGACTGTTCCGTTAAAGAAGAAAAGAAGTCAAGCGAGTCAGTAGTTGAGGTCGAGGAATTCTTGGTTCCTCTTTTGGATCAAAGGTAAGTTCGGTCGGGTCTGGTATACGGCATAAAAACTTTGTCCTGCGAAAGCCTCTACGGTACTGTTATAGTAATCTATGGCGCCCAGTGATTATGCGTTGATCTTCACATTAACGCGGCTGGAATAAGTGTGAGTTTCAATGTTCATCCGGTGCCCAGATTATAGCTGAAACCGCAAAGTATAAATAGGATAGGATAGGATAGGATAAATATTTCTTTGTTCACTAAAGGCACCAACTGTAGATAAGGTTATCAGTAACAAAATATAGGAGCCTTTCATATTAACCTTATTGAATTAAAATAGTTGTTAGTATAACATCTCATTAGGATATTTACTGATATATCGTTTCTAGTTCGTGTTTGACTAATATATTATAGACACGGTTCGTGATAAACATGGACATATTATCTAGCTTCCGCATGTGATTGTAATAATAATTTAATCCTAATAATTCAAAATACAAACTTTTACCAAAAATTATATGGTGCTGTTTATTAGGTGGATTAATTTCTTGATTGTTTGTGTTTAATAAAAATATAATTTTAACCTTTTTAAAACAAATGTTAAAGAAAAGTAATGTTTGTTCGAACACTTGATCTTTTCCTAACTTCCAAAGTTTAATATCTAGCAGTATTTGTTCAACACTATATTTTGAACAAACTACTCTCGCAGAAAACCACTGATTTAGCGGCTGGAATACGCAGAGCTACTTGGTAGAAGGAGGAGAGTAATCCGCGATTCTTACTTGGATTCCCGTGGCAAAGTGAGATGCCCAGTGGTATTATTGTTATCTCGTGTTTTGAATCATACAAAACACTGATCACCATATAGTTTTTAACATAAGTTACTTATTTCAAAACATTGTAATAATAATTTAAAGCTTTCAGTTTTTCATAAGAAATTATGTGCAATTTAATTTCGCGTTCAATATCACATGAAAATCAGTTTTGAGTAACTTATATACAATATCTTCAGCACAGGAGTTGTGCTTTGTGTATGTATACAAATAGTTACTTTATTTTTATATAAATTTAACGTCGATTTAAAATAAGTAATTTGTCAGCACTAAATATATTTATTCTTGACCATGCTGTACAGAAATCTACTTAATCGACGAATGCGTGTAAACGACGAAGACGACGCGTAGAGGCAAGCGATTCTTGCGGAGGCTTCAAGCACAAAGTGTGAGAAGCTGAAATGGAACCGGAAGAACAAGCCGCGGTAAGTTATATACCACTATTATACCAAGTCCCATATGTTTCATATACATTGGGTCGGCATACATACATACAATGTACACAGTTTGGGCTAAAACTGCGATGTATCAATTCTGAGCGTGTTTAAGCTGTGTAACAGCTGAACTTTCCAGTGAAAATTTGACTTTATGTTCATTTAATAGTATTTTTCCTTTAACATAGTAAAGATACACATGACATAATTTGACCTGTTAATTGATATTTCGTGCAAACAATGTTTATCTTAAAACGAACCCCTCAATCATTTCCAACACACTGAATAGACTACCATAACCGAACGGTAGGAGCGACGTAATCTAAAGATTGTTTGTATCATAAGGCCATCGAGGTTTTTTTAACAAAGACAAACAATGATATTATCATGAATTATTGCACCAGAAACGTTAAACTGCTAATGCATCCGCCATTCTCCAATTTATATAACCAAATAATGTTTTCGTATAAACACATGCGAGAAATATGATATGATGTGCTTTATAAAGGTAATGATGGTTTAACAACTGAACATGCGGGTTCAGCTCGTTTTTTTATATATTTCAAATGGTGTTCCTTTTGTCATACCTATAGAGCTAATCTGCCGTCTTTCGGGCATATGCTATCCAGTCTAATCTTCGCTTCTGCCATAAAATATACAACCGAATTTATGGGATTTTCCCAATTAAACAATCTTTGCTGGCGAATGCGTTCAGGTTTATTTAATATTTTTATATGACACGGTAACCCGACAGTGTGCATGAGGTGATCTCACGAGTGCCCGTTTATTACGCCGATTTATTTTTAACCTGACTAAGTTTTAAAACCATAATGGGGTCGCCTATAAGACTGTCGTTGTAACACTTATCTCGTTCCTACATGAAATCCGCACGATGACGTCAAAGTACGACGTCGAATGTATAAGAGAGCTTTAGCAGCATCAGTTAAAACTTTTTTTTCTAAGCCAAGTTTCCAACCCATGACGGACCGGTCACTTAGATCAAAGTCGTTATCGGTAGCACTAATCATTCGGCCATACGACAGTGCCTGTCGAACGTCGAAAGCACACGAAAAGTACGATCATGGTAATACACTAAAAACAAAACAATTTTTAATTAATCAGAGCATTCCATTTTAAATAAACTTCGTTGCATTTTAATTTTGACACATTTTTTCACAGTTTTGAATTTCAAATAATCTTTTGATAAAAAATATTAATCTTGGCCTTATTTGTTTAACTTTAGATACATATATGCAGAACCGAGCACACAGTAAAACACAGTTTAAGAGCGGGTCATTTCCAGAGTTTGTTATTCCAAATAACATTTGCTTTTTGTTAAAATGCATAGATAATCTTAATTTGCCAGAAAGCCATGCCATCACTTCATCCCAGAAATTTGTAACAAAACGGCAATCACAGAATACATGGCTAAGTGTTTCTGGGACTTCTTTACAAAAAACGCACAGGGGAGTGTCAACAAGGCCAATGCAATGGAGTTCCACATTACTTACAATTGCCCTTTAATTTAATTTGAAACGTGAGGTCAACATGTTACATTTATACTGGTGTATAAATTGCTTTCCAGTCATCTCTACACAGTCTGGGGTTTCTACAAAATCTTTGGCCCATGTCAGCTGTTTTTTACGAGGCGGTTGCTTTTTGAATTTTATCAAAAATCGATAGGCATGTCTGTTTGTTGGACAACGTTCTTTAGTTTGTTCAATTAATTGCTCCAGATAGTTTTCTGTGGTTTTTGTTTAGTTTAGTTTAGTTTATTCATTTTTTGCCCCAGTTTTTAAAAATGGCAAACGAATATAATCACGATACAGGAACGGGAAAAGACGGCAAAACGAACAGTCGTTAGAACACGTCAGTAAAAAAACCGGATATAAATTAATGAATATAGCGGACGCGGCCGCCAAACCTAGGTAAATGAACAATATTTAGCAATCGAAATTTAATTAAGACTAAACGATTTAGAGCCCTGAAGAAGAGTGTGTGGTAAAGCGCGACCAGTACAGTGGGGGAGCCGGCTTTAGGAGAAGGTGTGGCCCGAAAGCATGGACCAGAGTGGAAAAAGAAAAACCCCCTAAAATGAAATTCCACTAATGTCAGATGACACTATTAGTTTCAAGCACACTTACCGGGGCATATTTACATTAAATATTGTTATTATAACACACAAATTGCATAACATTAATGCATTTGATTTATTACTTATTTAGGAGTGTGAAAAAGGAGCACTACATTAGTGCACCATAAATAACAAAACAAAAGAACAAAACAAACAAAATGTTAAAGTAAATAAATAAGAAATAATAATAAATAGATAAATAAATAGCAAGCCAAAAAAGGGTTGCTAGAAAATGAAAAATACAAAAGGTTGCAGCAAGCATCCGATTATATCAATAAAAATTGGTTGTGACATGTTAGTGTATTATTGAATGCCATCTTCATCTAGGTCTCTAGGATCGCACCGCCAACTCTCGAACAGTAAATTTGAGGAGGAGGAGCCACGCAAGAAAAAACGGACGACCTTCTCCTCGTAGATGAAACTACCGTGTCCGGATATCTGGAACAATAATGTCTTGGCAGTATGGTTGTAAAAATGCTTCAAGACTATAGCCGCCAGATTGCCAAACGTCTATATTATCCTGTGTACTTACTGTCTTTGTTTGATTGGCTTAGAGATTTTCATTAACTGATACTTGACGGATTGACTTTTATTTGAATCCCCTTTTATTGTTTTATTTTGAATCCCCTTTTATTGTTCCGTTTAGTAACGTTTTCTATAAACAATAATAAATTTGAATAGAATTGAAAAAAAGGCAAATTATTATGCAAAACACTTACTGAATATTCACAGCCCTTTTTACACAATCTTTTGTTCAGTACGCAGTATATACTTGTTTAAATACTTATTTGTTTTGCCACTGAAAAATAACATCAAAAATCAATTACCGAAATATAGTTGCTAACACCACGACCTTGTAGACTGAATGCGACTGGTTTAGATTTTCAAAGTTAAATTAAACGTAAATGCGAATTATGGTAACCGCAAAGTACAAATAAAAAATGCTGGCCGGCCAAGTGACCAATAATTATAAAATAATATTATTTGCGATTTCATCCCGGCCCCTTTAAGCGATAAAAGTTGTAGAAATCATTTGAGATCGCTTAACACTTCGGTAACAAATAACAGCGAAACAAAGTTGCAATGAAAAAAATGAAACCACACCACACAATTTATGACGCATTAACTGCGCTAAGCAGGCACAGCTTAGAAATTGGTCGGTCCAAGACCGAACGTTGTGTTTGTACTTGGACACTGCGGACAATGCCATTTCTATCCGGGTAAGTTTTAATTACCCTGCCTAAGATCCAGGTATTGCGAGGTGCGTTTTGATTTACAATTAATACAATGTCGCCCACTGCAAAATTGCGCGATTCATTTGTCCATTTTTGTCTCTTTTGGAGGAGGGGTAGGTACTCTCTTGTCCATCTGGACCAGAATACATTTGCCAGATGTTGAACCTGACGCCATCGTTTCCTCGAATATGTGTCCCTTTCATTGAATAATCCTGGAGGAAAGTGATGTTGCACTTTTAATTGCAACAATTGATTTGGGGTTAAAGGCTCCAAGTCTCCAGGGTCATCGAATACGGTTGTTAGAGGTCTACTATTGATTATTGCCTCTACCTCGCACATGAAGCGTTGTTAGGGGTTTCGTCGTCCATTCGCTGTTCTTTACAGACAGCTCCCAGTACCTTCTGTACTGTTCTTATTTGCCTCTCCCATATGCCACCATGATGAGAGGCGGTAGGGTTGGTTAAAAAACCCACTTTTATTTGTTTTTGCATTAGAAAGTCACTTATTTGACTTTGATTCCATTGTTCAATTGCTTCTCTTAGCTCGCGTTCTCCACCAACAAGATTTGTGCCATTGTCCGATCTCATTTCCAAAACCTGGCCCCTTCGAGCAATGAATCTCCTTAGTGCTCGGAGAAAAGAGTTGGTTTCCAAGCTGCAGGCCACTTCGATGTGGACTGCTCTAATGGTTAGGCAGGTAAAGAGAACACCATACCTTTTCAGATCACTTCTTCCTTTTCGAACGAGAAATGGGCCGAACAAATCCACACCAACATATGAAAAAGGTGGTAGATTTGGTGTCAATCTGTGTTTTGGTAGGTCAGCCATCTTTTGGGTACCAGGATTTGCATGTCTTTTCCTGCAACTAATACAGTCAGAAATGACTTTGCGAACTGTTGAGTTCGCCTTTGTTATCCAAAACTGCTCTCTGAGTGCCGCAAGTACATGTTCCCTTCCAGAGTGTCCACAGTTATTGTGGATTTGCTGTATAATCAGTTGTGCAATGCGTGATTCCCTTGGAATTAAAATTGGATGTGTGGTACCATAAGGCAGTGCACTCTGATCAAGTCGTCCCCCGATTCTCAAAAGTCCATCTTTTAAAAACGGATTGAGCTTGCAGAGAGAACTTGATTTGTGTACAGGTTTATTACGAGAAAGAGCTTCGATCTCTTCTAAAAAATATTTAGATTGTACATATTTTAGAATAGCCTGTTGGGCTTCTTGTACTTCGTCAACATCTAGCGGCACAATTTTCCTTGGTATTGAACTTGACAGGTGTCTTCAGTACCCGCTTATAACGAAGAATCCAAGCAAGCACTCTTTTTGTTCGAAGCCAGCTAGAGTATTTGTTCGTAATCTTTTCCATGAAGCACATCTCTATTGAACTGGCAAAACAAGAATTTGTTATTGGCTTGACTTCTGAATTAGAGTCAGATAGCTCTAGAAAATCCGGTTGAGAGGGCCATTGAGAGTTCGGTTTCCATAAAAATTCAGGTCCGCGTTGCCACCTCGTGCACTTTAAAAAAGCATCAACGGTCATGCCACGAGACGCATCATCTGCTGGGTTGAGTTGTGTTGGTACATATTTCCATTGAGCCGGTTGAGAGCAATCTTTAATCAATTCCACCCTATTTGCGACAAAGGTGTGAAAGGATTTTGTTTCATTTGTAAGATATCTCAAAACCGTGGTGCTGTCAGTCCAAAAAACCGAGGAATGGACAGTCATTTGTAGCTCTATTCGTAATAACTTATCGCAACGAGCAGCAATTGTTGCGGCGCACAATTCCAATCTGGGAACTGTCAAATGTTTTATGGGTACCAGGCGAGTTTTTCCACATACCAAAGAACAATGAACGTTACCAACATCATTTGTTAGACGAAGGTAAGTTGCTGTTCCATATGCCTCTTCTGACGCATCTGAAAAATGATGAAGTTGAACATTAATCACATCATTAAAATGCTGGGGCTTGTAGCATCTTGGTATTTGAAATTGAGACAAGCTTGGTAACTCCGTTACCCACTTATCCCACTTCGCTTTTTCATTTGGAGGAATTGGATCATCCCATTCTAGCTGTAGTTTACATAGTTTCTGTAAAAGAACCTTCATTGGTTGTAGAACTACGGATCCAAACCCAAGCGGGTCATATATAGAGTTCAGCACCGACAGAATGCCACGGCGAGTAGCAGGCTTGTCCTTGACTTTGGTGCGAAAGCACAGTTTGTCGGATTCAACATTCCAATAGAGCCCTAATGCTATTTCCACTGGTAGCTGGTCGGAAATCATGTCCAGGTGCTTTAATTCATTTGCACGCTCCGATTTGGGAACAGACATAATTACCTCTCTGTGGTTGCTTATCCATTTGGTGATTCGAAAACCGCCTTTAGCCAAAAGTTCGCGTAAATGTTCAACTAACTCAATAGCTTCTTGCCCAGTTGAGCATGAAGTCAAGCAGTCGTCAACATAGAAACTGTTCTTCACTGTGTCGGCGACTAAAGGAGGAAATTGATGCTCGTGATCCTCTGCGGTTCTTCGCAGCGCGAAATTTGCACAACTCGGTGAGCATATTGTGCCAAATATAAATACAGACATTCTGTATACCCCTAGTTCATTTTGCAAGTTTCCATCTTTCCACCATAAAAACCTGAACAGATCGCGATCTGGCTCGCTCACTCTCACTTGGTGGAACATAGACTTGATGTCGCCCATTACGGCCCCCTTTTCACGACGAAAACGATGTAAAACTCCTACCAAAGAATTAGTTAGGTCCGGCCCCTGTAACAGATTGTCATTAAGGCATATTCCTTTATATTTAGCGGAGCAGTCGAACACCACACGTATTTTATTTGGCTTGTCTGGATGATACACACCATGGTGCGGTACATACCATGTTCGACCTACAGGACCAGTTTGATCAGGTACCTTTTCAGCATAACCTTCAGCTATCATGTCATTTACAAAGGCCTTGTAGTCTTGAAAGAAGAGTGGTTGACGATTGAATTTGTTTTTCAGGTGAGCAGCTCGCTGAACAGCTTGATCTCTGTTCATGGGCATATGTAGATTAGGATTCTTGATGGGGAGTTTGATTTCATAATGACTATCATCACCATGCCTAATTGATTCATCCGTGGCACCTTTATTAATATATATTTGTTTTAATTTATGTCTAAAATATTTTGTGTTTTAACGTCGTTTTTTTGCGTTTCAAGTTTACCGACTCTCACGTTTTATTACTTTGTACGTAATTATCACCTTGTACGGGCCTTTTGTATTTTTGCCGTTTAAATCATTAACATAGTTTTTTCACCCAATTCCCACAGTTAGTCAAACGTGCAGATGTGAAACGTCGCGCACGTAAACTTTTCGCACATTGTAAATTCCCTATATACTCTGAAAATTTAAATAACCTATAATTATAACCTACAATAACGTACTTGAGATAACTAACTCGCTTCGAGAATAAAACGTAGCTCAGCTAACGCCTCGGTCAGCCAACTACAAGCAATCAGCTTTTAAAAAAGCGCGAGCCCACACATCAACTTGCTTTAGAAAGCGTCTTTATTGTACGGACGTTTCTTTCTTTACGTTTGTGACAGAGTCAACTACATCATTACACAGAGTGCACATTGCCGATGCATCGGTCTTGGTACAAAAATTCTTAGTTATTTGTTTGTGCAGTAATTTACTCGCAGCATTTACAATCCAGCCTACAGCTGTCTTGATTGCGTAGTGACCAGAACGCGCTTTAACAACTTGGTGTGGTTGAAGAACTCTAACATTATCGTTACCTATTAAAAGGCCAACTTCGCCACCTGTTTTGGGGATAACAATGTTTCGGAATTCATCGAACTGATCAACATCCTCTTGCTTCGGAATTTCTTTGATTGATATGGGTTTAAGTCCAGACAATTGGTCTCATCAAAGTCCATTAGTTCCAGACCTTTAATAACTTGCACCATCTTAGGTTCACATTGGTTATTTATTGTTGTTGTGCATATTTTAACTTCCGGGCCACTTACTTGCAGCTTTTTGATCAGTGAATCTGTTATGAATGAATTTGTGCTTCCGTTGTCCAGAAACGCTTGAGTGATTACGACCTTGTTGGAACCTCTAGCACGAACCTTGACTGGTACTATTGGCAACAGATTGGATGCACCTATATTCTTGAGAAACATACTGGTAGTGGATTTAACAAAACCGTTTCGAACCGTTGCTTCTTGCATAATTAATTGGTTAGATGCGTTACGAGTGCCAGTTGAATTGTCTGGGGGGTGTAACAGAGTGGTATGTCGCTTTTCACAATCAGGTTTAGCACAAGGAATCTTACGATGACAATCTTTAACCTTGTGACCAGAGCTTAGACAACTGAAACACAACCCTTTTTCCGACACAAACTTATGTCGAGAGTCATAGTCCATACGTCTAAAATTATAACATTGGTTTAAGAAGTGAATCCCATTGCACAACTTACATGCGTTGTCGACCGGTGTAGTTGCAGTTTGCATTGCGAAGGAAAGGCTCTTCTGCTTTGGCATAATTGTATTGTATTGGCGCACAGTTTTGGTTTGGTTTGTGAGGTAACGATCACACATGTAGTTTGTAGCTTCTCTTGTTCTTCTGGAAATGTAGCAGGCCAAGTCTTGGATGCTTATTTCTTGTTTCTTTCCATGTAGGAGTTTATCTGCCACATGCTCCCATCCACCCTGCCAGCTATTGGGAAGACGTTTGATTATTTTGAAAATTATGTCCATGTTATCCATTTTATGTAGGTAGTTCATGCCACTTAATGTACACATACAAGCAGTAAGTTTTGAGGAAAAATGAATTAAACTATGCTTATCGTTTAGATGAATTGGTGGACCGTTTACAAGTGGATCAAGACATGCTCTTGCAATTTGGTATTTTTGACCGAATGTGTCCTTCAGCAAATCCCGAGCCTTGAAGTAACCAACATCATTAGGCATATGTTGACATCCCTTGACCAACGCGTTGGCCGAACCCTTTGTATATTGCAATAAGAAAAACAGTTTGCGTTTTGGTTCCTTAACATTGTAAGATATTAGAGTATCAAATGCATCGATAAAATCTTGATAATCTGCTGAATTTCCATCAAAGACTGGGGGTTCTTTGGGAGGCAGGGAAACATGACTAAGGTTGAGGGAAAATGGGGAATTATTTTGAGGAGAATTGATCACTGGGGTACTAATTTGATTGCTGGGCCCAGATATAGCGTTTATAAATACATTGGGTGAAGGACATGGGTTTACTTGTTCAGAGATTGGTGGGGGTCTATTTTGTTGGTTGATAGGTTGCACTTTGGTCGAAATATTCAAGGCATTACCATTATCATATTTTTGACTGACACCAACCTTTGGGTTATCGGAGAGTGAAAGAGTTTGTACAGGTAGTTTAAGTGAGATCTTACTAGATTCCATTGCTTGCAATTCGGCATTGGTTTGATCCAGTTCTGCTTGGAGTTCCAATTCTTGTTTCTTTTGTCTATACGCCAGTTCGTCTTCTTCCCTCTTTCTTTCGTATTCCAGGCGTTTTCTCACTTGTAGACTTTCTAATTCGTTTATTTTCTTTTGGGTTTTACATTTTGATTGCAAGATTGCTTGTTTCCTTTTTATACTAATTAATGAGCTTGTTAATGACGATGAGCTTACTTTGCTTCTTGAGGATTGTGTACTTCTTCTGGACATACCATCGTGCGATTGCACTTCCAATTCCAAGTTTGTTTTCCGGCTTGCCACCGACCTTGTTATTATTGGTGACCGGTTTCCAGCACTTGCTTCAGGTTGTGTTGATGCCATCATCAAATTCACAAAACACTTTAAGTTTCAGTGTTCGATTTTGCACTTGAGTTGAAAGAATATTCAAAAACCAAATGTAGCCGCCAGATTGTCAAGCGTCTATATTTTCCTGTGTACTGTCTTTGTTTGATTGGCTTAGAGATTTTCATTAACTGATACTTGACGGATTGACGAGGACGTTTTATTTTGAATCCCCTTTTATTGTTCCGTTTAGTAACGTTTTCTGTAAACAATAATAAATTTGAATAGAATTAAAAAAAAGGCAAATTATAATGCAAAACACTTACTGAATATTCACAGCCCTTTTTACACAATCTTTTGTTCAGTACGCAGTATATACTTGTTTAAATACTTATTTGTTTTGCCACTGAAAAATAACATCAAAAATCAATTACCGAAATAGAGTTGCTAACACCACAACCTTGTAGACTGAATGCGACTGGTTTAGATTTTCAAAGTTAAATTAAACGTAAATGCGAATTATGGTAACCGCAAAGTACAAATAAAAAATGCTGGCCGGCCAAGTGACCAATAATTATAAAATAATATTGTTTGCGATTTCAAAGACATTAGAGAAATAGAAAAGTAGATAGAAATAAAAAGAGATCAGGGGACAGGGTGTGTTGTGCACAGATGGTGAAAGATATTTTATACACCAAAACAAGTAAAACTACTGAAGTGATAAGCTTTAAAATACAGAACTCTGTTAGGTCCGGCAAAAACTATTTTACAGAAAAACAAAACCAAATGTGCCCACGGCTTACCAAGTAACAGAGAATACTGTAAAAAAACATCATCATAAATAAAACTTGTGTTTGTCTAGGCAAATCAATATTGTTAACATGCAAAGAAAGTCAAGACTGTGATTTAATTTGGTGATCATAATTTAAAAACAACAAAATTTGGAAACTAATCATGCATGTGATTTTATTAGGGAAATGTTAAAACAAGTCAACGAAAATGCATGCATGTGTAAAATATATGCAAAACTTGAAGATAGATAAGGTAAAGAAGTAAATTTGAGTTTATTAGGGCAAGAGGTACATGAAATTTTAAAATGGCAAAGGAGATTTATTTATTTAAAAAAAAAAATGTTTTCGAACGGCGTTTCGTCCCATTGTTTGGGAACGGCAGCAATAATTTTTGAAAAATCCAAGAAATCGACGTTATTGGCTATCATCTCATATTTTCCCGCTACGTTGTCGTATTGGTCGTATTCGCCAGAAGTGTGCACCAGTATTTCATCCAGGTTGAATACGCCGGCTTCCACGAACGATTGCATGAAGATTGGTGTGTTTTTGAATTTTACTTGTGTATTGAACCATAGAGGAAACTTTGAGATGGTTGAGTCAACGGCGGTGTCGTGTTTAAAGCACTCTCTCCAAGCGATAACACTGCATCGTACTGTGTGTAGAGGAAACGTCTTTTTGTCAATTTAGTTTGCATTGATGTGTTACCACACAGTGCAGCGATGACAGTCGGTCTCCAGTTCAATGCTTTTCCAGTTTTTTATTACGTCATTGTCGACCAGCTGCCGAACCCAACGTATAAACTCAATGCCGTTATGTATGTCGCTATATCGATCATATTGACTCCACCCTCTTCCACATCAGCTACTAGTGTGTTCCTTTTTGCTCTCTCCCAGTTAGAGCTCCATAAGAACGAGTACACGCTTTTTCCAGTTTCTTGAAGAAAGCTGTGGGTATTTCTATTGGCGCAACCACCACTTTGTATGACAATATCGGGATCACGAGACTCTTGATGATGGTTACTTTTCCTAATAGTGATAGATTTCTACTTTTCCATGCTACGAGAATTAATTGAACTTTTTCTATTACATCCTTAAGGTTACATTCGTTAAATTTTGGCAAGTTTCTGTTGATAGTCACTTTATTGCCCAGGTATGTTATTTCTTCAGTTGGCCATTTTAGCCCTGTGTTTTGCAGTGATTTTGTGAAACACAGACGTTTGATGCCGATGTAAAATGCGCTTGATTTTTCGTAATTTATTGCCAGGCCAGATATTTCTTCAAAATTCTGTAATTCCGCGTGTAGGTTTAATATACTATTTTCAGATCCATCGGTGAAAACCAATGTGTCATCCGCGAGCATGCATAATTTGATTTGTTTCTTGGCGATCTCTATCCCTGGAATATTGTTGTTTGCTCTTATTTTGTTCGCCAAGCATTCAATACTTAAAACGAATAAGGACGGGGACAGTGGATCTCCCTGTCTAACGCCGCGTGCAATTTTAAAGCTCCGTGAGAAGAAGTTGTTATTGATCACAGTGCGGTTTTAAGATGCATATAGACATCTAATCCAACCGGTCATTCTGGTCCCAAAGCCAAATTGTTTCATAGCCAACAACATAAATTCCCAATCCAGCGTATCAAAGGCTTTGTAAATATCTAGTGATAGTACAGCGCCAGCTGTATTCCTCGAGTCCACGTAATCAATTATATCGGGTGCGTGTATTGTCCCCAATATAGCGCTAAGGGACAACCCCATTTTGATCGTTATGTATTACTTTGGTCAAAAGAATCGCCTTGGATATAATTTTGTAGCCCACATTTAACAAGGTTATTTGGCGGTAGTTTTCCGCGTGAAGATGATCTTTATCCTTTTTGGGGAGTAGAATTACTGCTCCCTTGGCGAATATATCTGACGGTCCGTTGATCGAGAGCATGTAGTTCACTGCTGCTAGAAACGCGTCTTTCAGCTGCTCCCAGAAACATTTGTAGAAGAGAATCCGTCAAGCCCGGGTGATTTATTCGTGTTCATGTTCTTAAGCGATTGATATAACTCAGATTCAGATAAATCCTTCTCGCACTCATAAAGTTCCGCTGGTGTTATTTGTGGAACGGTGATACCAGAGAAAAATGATCTCATCTTGGTTTGTTTGGGTTCTGTTGAATTGATTTTCCTTGTATAGGATTTGAAAGTGTTGTCCGAGCTCGTCTAGTATTGTTCTTTCGTCAGTTTCTATTTCGCCGTTAATTTTTAGGAAGCTGATGTTAAATTTTTCGGCTTTTCGCTTTTCAAGCCATAGAAAATATCTTGTGTTTTCTCCCTATTTTCCGCCCAATTAACTTTGCTTCGTAGAATGACTCCTTTGATTTTTCTTCCCGGAGTGCGCCCAGGTCGAGTTTGGCACTTTCTAGCTCCTCTACAGTTGTTTAACGCTGCGAGCTTTGTGTTGTCTGAGTTGTTTCCAATTTCGTGATTTTAGATACAATGTTAGCTTGCTTCTCTCTTCGTCTTCTGCTTTCCTGGTCTGCAAATTTGATTATCTGTCCTCTTAAAACGCATTTAGGGCCTCCCACAAAACCAATGCATTTACTTGGCCGTTTGAGTTAATTTCAAGAAAGTTTATGATGTGAGCTTTTGTTTCTAATTTAAATTTTTCGTGTTCTAGAAGTGAGTTATTGAATTTTTAATACATGGGTCCATGTTCATTATTGGATATACTTATTTTAACCGATACGAGACTGTGGTCCGTTTTGACACTTGGTGAAATTTCGCACTGATCGGACTTGTGTGTTAATTTCTACGAGATCAGGAAGTAATCCAATCTTGTACCGACAAACGGGCGCTTTTGTATCCTTGAGAATTTTTTCGTGTGGGGGTGTTTTATTCTATAAATGTCAGCTAAGCTGTGTGGTGTTCGATGAGACAAAGCAGCTCTTTCCGCGCCTGTTTATTTCCATGTTGTGGCCTGCCTCCCATTTTATCTAGTGTATCGTCTAGTATTTCATTGAAGTCTCCACCAAGAATAAGCTTGTCGCAGTTTAGATTATTCAATTTGAGACTCAGTTCTTTAAAAAAGCGTGGGTGGTCTACGTTTGGCCCATATAAGCAACCCACCGCTATATTATATGAGTTTATGCTGCACTCTGCAATTATATATCTACCGGTCGTATCTGTAATAGTGTTATTTATTTGTATGTGTGTATTCTTCGTGAATAATACCGTTACACCTCTAGCATTAGCTGTACCATGTGACCAGACGATTTTACCACCCCATTCCAATTTCCAAAGTTTTTCAGTTTCCACCGTGCTGTGCGTTTCTTGTAACAATATTATCTCCGATTGTTTACTTTAAAAAAAATGTAGTATCGTTTTTCGCTTAAGTTGATTTTATATCCCAGCGACATTAAGTGTGGATATTCGTAGTTGCATTATCCTTAAAGATTTGGTAATTTAATCAAAACAAACAAAAATAAATAGTGTAATATACCGGTATCCGAGTTTGCTAATATCGTCAAACTCCTTCATCGGTGTCTGCTTCATATTCCATGCCGCAACTGCAGGTAAATGGTTCGGACTTCTCAATGGGTCGCCAGCCTCTGTGGAAGCACTTGTGGTCGGTGGCTCTTGTCTTGTTTTCTTTGGGGTTGACGTTGACTCGGGTTGTTTTATATTGCAGCTTGCTGGTTGTGGTTTTGTGTTGACCATCTTCCTTGCGGCGTTCAGCGCTGTGTCGTCATGATTTGTATCGGCGGTGACCCTAATTGCGGCATCCTTATCAGTAAGCGGTGGATAAGTCTTTCCCTTATCCTTACAATCGGCTTGTTTGTGGCCAATTTGTCCGCAGAATTTACACGTAGCTTCTTGGCCTCAATACGCCACCAAAAATTTACAATTTTCTATATATATTTAGTTTGGTATTGGTTTATGTTCTAATTGTTGCCTTTTCATAGTTACGCGTCTCGTCCCTGTTAGAACACCTTTTGGATCCGTCTTACTTGAAATGTTGATGACTTGGCCGTATTTGCTTTCGATTTCCGACTTAATACTTTCATTCGTTGTTGGGATTGGCACCCACTTAACATGTACATTTATGTATTCACTTTCCTATAGCTCTGTTGCTCTAAGTGACCCTTCTCTCTTCAGTATTTGACGTATTTTCTGAGCTTCAACTCTTGTTTTGCAGGTGATGTCTGTTAAATTTCCTCTTCGTTGGGCAATTCCAACTGTACTAGTCAGCTTGATAACGGTGGATTCCAACATTTCAATTAATGCCGATATATATATTTTTGCTGTGGTTCTGACCCATATACAGTTAGGTCTTGCTGCCACATTGGCTTGCTTTAAGTTACTCTTTAGAGCTTTGACGTAATACTTTTGTTTTTCCATCAGCGCTGTGCCAGACACGTCCATCCTCCACGAGCGCTAACTTGGTAATGTTCTATTGCCTTTTTTTAAATTTTTTTACCCGGTCTTAGATTCGAACCCATGGCGAGGTTCGTTGCTTAGAACGTTTTTTTGCATGTATATGTATCGGTCGTGTTAACCATTTGGTCACAAGACCTGTTTACGGCCTTTTGCTTGTACACTGAGTCTCTAATCGACTGTAGCGACCTCATGTGTTTACATAAGACCGTAATTTGCACTGACAATAATTCATCAAACTGACAATAACCCACAAAGGTGGTGGGTGAAGTGAGCGATGTTTGATTGATGCACTGCCCCACACGGGTGACATGGACGTAAGCCAGAATTTGCGCTGACAGTAATTCATTATCACTGAAATATTATTGATAGGTTTACGCAGCTTTCGATTAATCTGGTCTATACAAGTTTAACTCGTAACCGGTACTAAGTTATTCGCCTCAATTGCTTAATACAATTGATTTTATAAAACTATTGAAGCTTAGATCGACAAACCACAGAAGAGAGTAGTCAAGTCGAGGACGTTTACGTAGTAAACCTCAAGTAATTAGCGCACCTCCGAGAGTCGAGATAGCGCGTAGGGAATCGCAGATCGCATCAGGTGTTGTAACCTGCTTACCTGGGACCTACAAGTAACGATTTAGCACAATAGGCAGCGGCCTGCAACGGTTCCCTACACGACCAAAGAAACCGCCTTTATATATCTCCGTCTCTAACGATGTAATACAATTTTTGTTTTTTTTGTGGTATTGACAAAATAAATAAAATGTGAATAATGGAATTTATCGTATGAGAATGTGATAGCTTTGGAAAGTAATACCTACTTTGAATTTCCAGTATTTGAATGCTTGATATCATCCGTTTTAATATTGGTTATTACGTCACTTTCATATGTTGACTACTGCACCAGAGTTTAGCTAAACGTTTGCATTTTTGCGTAGAACAACCAGTTTACACGGACATTACAGTATTTGCGAGTTAAATACACAGACCGGGAAGAAATAAATCTCTGTACACCAAAATTGCTTTAACATTGGTTGTTGCAGATAGTGTATGATCTTTACTAAAGTAATCTTAATTATTCTTCCTGCCGGTTAGGTGATCTGACGATCGCCCGTGTGTTAAGCCCCTTGGTTTTCCCATTCACGGGGATAAACATGAATATCCTATCCTAGTGTAGATTTATTAATTATGATGTTATTTTAACTGAAAAGCGTGAATGTAGCATAGTATTTTCGAGCAGGCAATTTAATTTCATTTTGCATTTTTAATACTATTTAATTACGTTCTGAAGCCCCTGGTGCCTAAGGAGTTTGACAGGCGGGCAGTTCATGGTTGCAGGACTTGTTTAATTATATGAGATCAGTTCTAAAAAAGTAATTTTAAATTCAATTTTGAAATATACTTCTTGAGTTTTTATTTTCGAGAAAATAAAAAACGAGAAAATAAAAACTGCCACGACACGATTCGCTAGTGTACATTACTTAATATATTTGTTAATTCACCTTAATATAAGTGTTTATTCAATAAAACAATAATTAATTCAACATTTGAACAATATAAGCGTTTATTGAATACATGGAACAATAATTAAATCAACATTTGAAAAATATCAGCGTTTATGGAATATATGGAACAATATTTAAATCAACATTTAAACAATATAAGCATTTATTGAATACATGAAACAATTATTAAAACAACATTTAAACAATATAAGTGTTTATTTAATACATGGAACAATAATTAAATCAATATTTAAACAATATAAGTGTTTATTCAATATATGGAACAATAATTAAATCAACATTTAAACAATATAAGCGTTTATTGAATATATAAAACAATAATTAAATCAACATTTAAACAATATAAGCGTTTATTGAAAATATGGAACAATAATTTAATCAACATTTGAACAATATAAGTGTTTATTTAATATATTGAACAATAATTAAATCATAATTTGAACAATATAAGCGTTTATTAAATATATGGCACAATAATTAAATCAACATTTGAACAATATAAGCTTTTATTGAATATATGGAACAATATTTAAATCAACAAGTGAACAATATAAGCGTTTATTGAATACATGGAAGAATAATTAAAACAACATTTTAACAATATAAGTGTTTATTTAATTTATGGAACAATATTTAATTCAACATTTAAACAATATAAGCGTTTATTGATTTTATAGAACAATAATTAAATCAGCATTTGAAAAATAAGGTTTTATTGAATATATGGAACAATAATTAATTAAATCAACTTTTGAAAAATATAAGCGTTTATTGAATATATGGAACAATAATTAAATCAACATTTGAAAAATATTAGCGTTTATGGAATATATGGAACAATAATTAAATCAACATTTGAAAAATATAAGCGTTTATTGAATATATGAAACAATTATTAAATCAACATTTGAAATATATAAGTGTTTATTGAATACAATATATTTAATTCAACACATGCCTTAAATAATGTATTGATAATACAGTGTTTTATTTATTCCCTCAGTGAACATATATCACCAACATAAACATAATATAAGAATGGCGATGTTAGATATAATTGCTTGTGCGTTGTAAACGATGGATCAGTTGTGTTGCATAAGTGTAAGTAGGTCCAGTGTGGTATCAGTGCTTTGTACAGAAGTGTCGACAATGTTAGGAAATTATACATTTGGGTTTTTTTGTTTTTCTCTTTGGATCAGTAACCCAACTATTTTGGTTCAGTGATCGCGGATTTGTATTCTTCAAACCACACTTTGAGATCTTCAATCCTACTTCCTTCTAAAATGAAATTCTAAAAGAAAATTTAACAAAGTTTAACATGTTGTTATGCAACAATACGCGAATTATATTTTACTTGCGAAGGGTGTTATCACACTATCGTTAGATCACCTTACACCCACCAATCATTGCAGTGTGTTTTCTTTATGATGAAGACATCCGTTATATTTTAATAAACCCCATTAATTTATTGGATTGATGCAATATCCGCTAAGTGTCCTAGATAAAGGTACAGTCAACTATCTTGCAAGCAGTTTTAAACCTACAACACTAACCCACCAAGCTACTCTACCAGTCAACACCACTATAACCACAACAATGTGTTATTAAACTATGAAGTGCAATTTCGGTGCTTTATACCTTTTCACAATGTTTATCATAAACATGCATGGTCCATTTTTATTCTGAAGTCATCTATGGTTTACCAAAACAATCATTTTTTTTCGATTCATAATTATAAACAACTCAGTCCATTATACAGACAACCGCGCAGAAAGTGGTTAGGGTGAAGATCGAACCGAGAACCTGTCTGGTTATAACCTCCACTCTTGTATATGAGCTATTGTATGAAGTAACCTGGTTCCAACCATAACAGTTGGCTCCCATTTTGGTACTTCCATTTGATGGTCACTATTTATTAACTGATCAAGTGGAACAAAATATTTGATTATTCAAACATTAGTTTCTTTTTATGCCAAAAATTAGTTTTGAAACCTTTCAAGTAATTTAAAGTTTCATTAGTATAAACTAATAAAATACGATATTTTCCATAATGATTACGCAAACACACTAAGTAATCTTAAATCAATTAAACTTCATAAAACATTCATACACAACATCACATGAAACTGAGGCTTACCTGGGGAGAAGGGAGTTGTTGTATTGCTTCTTGCAACATACGTTGACCTTCTGGTGAAAGTTCGTTCCAGTCCAAATCCAGTTCCGATATTTTGCCAACACACCCAGCCAGACATTGTGCTGCGTGGTCATCCAAACACACATCAACCAACCTCACCTCATCCACCCTCTCATGATACCACCTCCAATCAAGCATCATACCGTCATCCACCCTCCTATCGCCTTTCACTGTAAGTTTAATCTGTGTAGAACAGGAGAGTTAAAACTCGACAATGAAAATATATCCTGTGGATTAAAATATATATTAAATAATTAACTATGAAAAAGAAACAAATCAAACAACTTAGTAACTGGAATATTGGGGGCAAAACATGATTTGATATCTTTATCTATTTTATTAATATAGTAGCCCGTGTTGGAACTGTATGGTGATTCGCTGTTGATAGTCGTTACAGCAGGGGTACCCGGGAACCAAATTGATACATTATACCTCATTATTATACAAAATCAATTGTAATTGGTAGGTTTATACTTGATAAGGTTTGGTTGAGCTGTCAATCAAATCACCGAGAAGGTTGTAGTGGCACCTTTAAACTTGCAGTTTATAAGCGAGGACGGGTAATGTTGAGTTGTAATGTTATTCCCACATTTATTTTTTATTATCATCATTGTGTTATTCAATATTAATATGTATCTTCTTTTATTTATTGTTTCATAGGAATATTATAGTTTCTTTGAGGCCTGTGTGTTGTAATTTTGATTTTATAACATTTTTCCAATTTATTAAAATGCATCTTAGGTTTAACAGCCAACTCTTAACTATACACACTCTAATTAATTATTTTGATTATAGACGTGTTTTAATGAATGTAGTTTGGCCGTCTTTATCTAGTTTTAAATTTTTTGATAGAAGTCGCTGTTTCTGTTGCGTGTTTTCATCATGAAAAGAAAAATAAACCAAACCAGTTGATTATATGCATTGTTGAACTACACAACACAAATGCATATACCACATACACAATGTAACAGCTGCTAACATGGCTGTGAGTGGTTCGTGACTCATGTTATAATATCCTACATTTCCCAAACTTAACGGATAAACATGGATGTCCTTCCCCATTATGTGATGGGGGCTGCTAGGATTGGGATTGACCAGCTTGTGTCTTGTCGGCAGGGTGATGTTATTAATATGATGATCTTTCTTCTGCTGTAATGGAATGGTGCCGGGGGCATTTGACAGTCCGACCTGGACTAGGGTCGGGATAATGGATGGAATTTTGATAAAATAGATTAAAAGGAAATTAGTTCACAAGAAACAATTAAGATAACTTATGGTGTGAGCAACATCTAATTTACTTTAACCAAGTCGCCCACACGAGGTCAGACCACCACCGATGCTCTACAACTTGGTGGAAGAGGACGGGTTTGTGTCACCCCATGTGTACGGGGGGGTAGGGGGTTCAAGTGTTAGTTTGAACGAAAATTTAATTAACAAATGAGACATAATGTGGCAAAAAAGTGTGGTAATATGTTTGTTTCATGACAATTAATCTTATTATAAACAACTCAGTCCATTTTACACACAACCTCGCAGAAAGTGGTCAGGGTGAAGATCGAACAGAGAAACTGTCTGATTATAATCTCCACTCTTGTATATGAGTTATTGTATGAAGTAACCTGGTTCCAACCATAACGAATGGTTAATTAACTGATCAAGTAAAACAAAATATTTAATTATTCGAACATTAGTTTATTTTCATGCCAAAATTTCATTTTTAAATTCATAATTTTGTATTCTATAATAAATATATATTACAACAAAGTTGTATAATGCATTTTTAAATAATTTGACAATCAAGTTTGCATTATATAATCAACATATAAACATATTATTTTCATCATGATTACTCAAATACCTTAGCTCAATATTACTCAATTCATTTAAAACACATCAATCATACACAACATCACATGAAACTGAGGCTTACCTGGGAAGAAGGGAGTTGTTGTATTGCTTCTTGCAACATACGTTGACCTTCTGGTGAAAGTTTGTTCCAGTTTAAATTCAGTTCCGATATTTTTCCAACACACCCAGCCAGACATTGTGTGGCGTGGTCATCCAACTTCCCATAATTCAACCTACCACCACCCAACCTTTTATCGTTTCTCACTGTAAGTTTGATCTGTGTAGAACAGAAATGTTAAAACTGAATATATTAAAATGAATAAATCTGTGAAATATATGTTCAATAATGTATTAAAAAATAAATACAAACCAATTTGAATATTTATTTGAAATATAACAAGTTATAACAACTTAGCAGCTGGAATATTGGGGGCAAAACATGATTTAATATCTTTGTACATTTTATTAATATAGTACCCCGTGTTGGAACTGTATGGTGATTCGCTGTTGATAGTCGTTACAGCAGGTAGGTTTATACTTGATAAGGCTTAATTGGTAGGTTTATACTTGATAAGGCTTTGGTTGAGCTGTCAATCAAATCAACGAGTAACTATGTAGCAAACTACAGTGTGTATTGGTACCTTTGATGTTGCGGTTTATAAGCGAGGACAGGTCAATATTAAATGTAATTTAAATTCCACATAAATTATTTGTTTATGTGGTATTAAATATTAAGCATTTTCTTTTTATTGTAACAAATTGTCTTGGTAGGTTCGATTCACTTCGACTGTGTATTGTAACTGCCAAATAAGACGAATAAAAAAATACACATGGGGTGATACGCAAATTCTTGGCGCTACATTATTTATTGTTTTATATAAATATTATCTTTTGACCAGGAGTTTAAAATGAACTTAGTTCACAGGGAACACTTAAGACACCAAGCGGTCCACACGAGGTCAGACCGTCACCAATGCTCTACAACAAGGCGGAAGAGGACGGGTTTGTCTTACCCCATGTGTACGCGGATTAGGAACATAATATTTCATTATTCAAACATTAGTTTATTTTCATGCCAAAACTTACCTTTAAAATTCATTTTTTTGTGTTTCATAAAATATATATTACAACTGGTTTATTCTTGTATTGGAAGTACTTGGTAGTAAATAGTAATGATTGGCATTTAAGCGAAACACAACAGGTTATATAGCACAAAATGCACGCAAAGAATGATACCTACCAAAGTACAGAATATTACACCCACATGCGGATATAATTAATTACAAGGCACAAAATACCTGTCGGGAAACCTGCACGAATTACTACATGGATAGAAATGAACTCTTTTTCACAACAACAACAAAGTTATATAATGAATTTTTAATTATTATAACTATAAAATTTGCAGCATATTTATTTAAACAAATAAAAAAGTATAATTTCCATCATGATTACCCAAATAGCTTAAATCATTTAAACTCAATTGATTTAAAACACATCAATCGTACACAACATCACATGAAACTGAGGCTTACCTGGGGGGAAGGGAGTTGTTGTATTGCTTCTTGCAACATACGTTGACCTTCTGGTGAAAGAACGTTCCAGTCCAAATCCAGTTCCGATATTTTGCCAACACACCCAGCCAGACATTGTGCTGCGTGGTCATACAACCTCCCATTGCTTCCCACTGTAAGTTTGATCTGTGTGGAACAGAAATGTTTAACACTCCACAAAAATATATATTTTGTAAAATATATGTCCAATAATCAATTATGAAATATAAATAAACCAATTTGAATATTCATTTGAAAAATAACAAGTTTTAACAAGTTGAAATATATCAAGTCAGGCAGGTTGTTCTAGCGGTTATGTGCGTCACCTTTCAACCGAAAGTTACGTATACAGCACACTGCAATAGCTCAGGTAACCTGACGATGGGCGCGAGGTGATTTGACGATTACCCGTGTGTTAACCCCCTTGGTTTTCCCATTCAGGGGGATAAACATGAATATTCTATACTATCCTATGTTATAAAAACTTAGCAACTGGAATATTGGGGACAAAACATGATTTGACATCTGTAGCAATTTCACGGCTTGTCATTGTTTATTGTGCTGCATGTTGTCTATATCAATGGTACCATGTAGGGATGCACAATATAGAATTTCGAATCTTTGAGATTCGAATCTCTAGGTATTCAAATCTTTAAAAGCAATTTAATAAGAATAGTTAGGATTCGAAATTAAAAACGTAAAATATTGGCTGCGATCCAACGCGCAACAACACACGTGATGCCGATTATGCAGACGTCAGCGTATCGTTTCAGCAAGCGTGCAACAGTGGATAACTATGATAAGAAAATTTTGGTGAATCGTCATTTGAAGTAAATTCGTAATCTCAAAATTGTAAAATGGCTTCTTTATTCGTATGTAATACCCGTAATGCGTTTCTCCATACCGAAAGTGCATCTATCATGCGAAAGCGTCCAAACAATTTCTAAAGCGGTAGCTCGGAAATACAACTTGCATCAAAGCACAACAACATTATCTTATCAGTTGTCCCATACACGTGCATCGTGGACAGACGCGCTTAAAACGAACGCACGCACAAAGAAAGTAGGTCATGTTCGCCAGTCTGTAATCACGTGGTTAATCGCACCTTTAAATATGACGCAATTATTCCAAAGGCAGAAGAGTTATTTACAGACGAAACACGTTAGTATTTGCAATATATATTTTACTTAAACAACTATGTTTTCAATAAACACAATGAATGATATCCTATGTATTCAATTTAATGATATTCTATGTGTTATTTAGTTAGGTGATTTTGCAGTGATTAATTTATTATACTTTTACCAATGTATAACTGTGTTAAATAGTAAATTATTGTTTAATTGTGCAAGGGCATTAATAGCTAGTCTTGATACCAAACTAGTGAAATAAAAATTGTCTGGTGTTTGTGAGCATTTTTCTCAGCCATTCATTTCAACAACAACCTACTAGACTATTATCCTCCCTCATGGCAGATAGTGTTTAGAGATGTTACATATGATTTAAAAAATATGTAATGGTAAAATATTGTTGGACTACGTAAATTGCTTTCATCACAGTTTAAAAGCATATGGCTAACTCACTATAAATGAGAAATTATATGCACAGCATAGCAAATTTAAATACATGGTAAAACATTCTAGAATAGGATTCGAAATTCTAGATTCGAAATATATTATTCTAGAATATTCTAGAATACCTAACTATCCTATATTGTGCATCCCTAGTACCATGTGACCCTCCCTTCACACGGTTGTAATGGCCGCAGGCTTAAATGTTCCCAGAAATTCCTATTTTCCCAAATACTGTCATGCTATTGAGTCGTGCCCGAATTATTCATCATATGCCTGTTTTGTCATGGTCGCAAGTTATCTAGAATAAAAATCAACAACCTTTCGCGACGAAACTCGAATTTATTGCAAGAATAATTGATTGAAAGTCCGATCTGGACTATGGTCGGGACAACGGATGGAATTTTGACAGAGTAGCTAAAAACGAGATGACTAAATTTGAATGTCTTGACATGTGATCATTCAAATTTTTTTTAAAATTTCTTGTTGAAACTGCTCAAGTTTGGTCTTGTTAATAAGCTTAACGATTAACATATCTTGCATTTATAATTTTTAATTAAAGTTTTTTTTGTAGTTTATGACTATTTTAGTTTATTTGTTTAAACTAAAATAGTCATATGTCTAGAGCGGTAGAAACAGTTTTGCTTTTTGGGATGTCCTGGATGCGATCTTAGCATTTTTACGCTTTTGGGGGATTTAAATATATTTTCTGTTATTGGCCACATTATGTTCCAAAAACTTAAATTTTAGATAATTTCACAAAAAAGTAGTCAGAAAGCGCGATGTGGACTTAATAGAAATCTAAATTTCTTCTACCATTTTTTTTACAAAAAAACTTTGGGATAGGTGGATCTGTATCATAAAGTAAGTGGCATAATATTATTTTGATGATGTCATCAAACCAAAATTATAATATACTTAAGCAAATTTGAATATATAAATTTGACCGCTTTGTCAACAGATTAAAAAATGCAATGATTTATAAGGAAGATTATGACGTGGACGCCGGGATTGTGAGGTAATCAAAATAAAAACTTTAGAATTTTTGAACAATTTATTTCGGAAACAGCACACAATTTGGCGTGATGTATTTTAAAATCAGGCTCATTACAGATAATGCTTTGGAAGGGGTTGTGGGGATTTTATAATAGTTATGAGAAGATATCTAGTGATTGGGGCAGAGTGGTATTGTTGTATGGACTTACTGGTAATTCAAGTGGAGAGGGCATAAATGTGGTAATGTGTTTGTTTCATGACAATTAAGCTCATTATAAACAACTCAGTCCATTTTACACACAACCGTGCAGAAAAAGGTCAGGGTGAAAATCAAACCGAGAACCTGTCTGGTTATAACCTCCTCCACTCTTGTATATTAGGTATTATATGAAGTAACCTGGTTCCAACCATAAAAATGATTAAATAATCAATTAAACCAAAATATTTAATTATTTAAACATTAGTTTATTTTATGCCAAAAAATAGTTTTAAAACCTTCAAATACATATTGTGTGTACACAAAAGTTCATGCAACTCAATTTATTTATATTTTTAATATACAAATAAAATAAGATAATTTTTATCATGACCCAAATAGCTTAAATCAATATAACTCAATTAATTTCAAACACATCAATCATACACAATATCACATGAAACTGAGGCTTACCTGGGGAGAAGGGAGTTGTTGTATTGCTTCTTGCAACATACGTTGGCCTTCTGGTGAAAGTTTGCCCCAGTTCAAATCCAGTTCCGATATTTTGCCAACACACCCAGCCAGACATTGTGCTGTGTGGTCATCCAACAACCAACATTTGAACTTATAACCATCGAACACATGACCAATCAAGCTCTCATAGCTACCCACAGTAAGTTTGATCTGTGTGAAAAAAGAATGTAAAAACTCCACGATAAATATATCATATGTATTATATGCTTAATAATTAAAACATAAATACATACAAAACAATTTTAATATTTATTTGAAATATAACCAGTTACAACAAATTAGCAAATGAAATATTGGGGGCAAAACCTGATGATATCTTTGACATTTTATGAATATAGTAGCCCGTGTTGAAACAGGACCCATTTGCTGACGATAGTTTTACAGCAGGGTATGCTGGAACCAAATTGATTTGGTCCGACTGGTGTTTAGTGCGACACATTCCAACCGAAAGTTTGCAAATTTGAGGAAGGCACTTAATGGAAATTGCCTTAACCCAGCAAAACAATTGCTTCTACTTAATTGAAGGAACGTATGAATCATACACAACACACTGCAATAGCTCCGGTAAACCGACAGTGGGCGCAAGGTGATCTGACGATTTCCTGTGTGTTAGCCCCCTTGGTTTTACCAATTTCGGGGATAAACATGAATATTTTATGCCCTATACTATCCTAAGATATTATACCCATTATTATACAAAAACAATAATAATTCTTAGATTTATACTTGATTAAGGTTTGGTTAAGCTGTCAATCAAATCACCGAGAAACTATGTAGCAAACCACAGTGTGCAGTGGTATCATTGATCTTGCAGTTTATAACCGAATACAGGTCAGCATTAAAAGTAGTTCAATTCCCACATTTATTTTTCTTTATTGTTGTATTAAATAATAAGCATCTGCTTTTAATTGTATTTATTTATTATTATCTTCATTAAGGTAATAAATATTAAGAAGTATCTTTTTTTATTTATTGTTTAATATAAATATTAAAGATTTTTTGGGGCCTATGTGTTGTAATTTTATAACGTTTTACAAGTTTATTAAAATTTATCTTAGATTTGATGGCCACCTCTTGACTATACCCACCGTAATTAATTATTTTTGAATATAGACGTGTTTTAACGAATGTAATTTTGCCGTCTTTTTTCCAGTTTTAATTTTTTATAATAGTCTCTGTCTCTGTTGCGTGTTTTCATCGTGGAAATGAAAATGAAGCAAACTAGTTGATCAGTTGCACCATCGTACACCACACAAATGCATATGCCACATACACAATGTAGTATGTATGAAGTACAGAGGGTAGGGACTCTAAGAGTTAGTTTAAATTATAAATTTAATAACAAAGGTGATATAATGTGGCATAAGACAGTACACACGTATTCAATGCCTCAGTGATAACGTTTCAAACATGGTATATTTGTTGTTTTAATGAATGTTTGTTAAAACAGCCGGAAACAGCACATAAGATTTTAAGGTAGTCGAATCAAAATATCAAGCTTTGGGAGGGGGTGTGGGGATCTTGTAGTAGTGATGAGGATATCTAGTGATTTGGGCAGGGTAATATTGTGGTATGGGTATATCGGTAATTGAAATATTTCGGCAGAGTATAAATGTAGTAATATCTATCATGGCAATATATCTCATTAAAAACAACTCAGTCAATTTTACCCACAACCGCGTGAAAAATGGTCTGGGTAAAGATCGAACTGAGTACCTGTCTGCTTATAACCTCCTCTCTTTGAGTTATTGTTAAAGTAACCTGATTCCAACCATTACAAATGATTAACTGATCGAGTAAAACAAAATATTTGATTATTCGAACATTAGTTTATTTTCGTGCCAAAAATTAGTTTTAAAATTTATAATTTTGTATTCTATAATAAATATAAATTACAACATAGTTATATAATGCATTTTTAAGTATTTTGAATAGAAAAAATTTGCCGCAAGTTTAATCAACAAATAAAAAATAGAATTTTTATCATGATTACCCAAATAGCTTAAATCAATTTAACTCAATTTATTTAAAACACACCATTCATACACAACATCACATGAAACTGAGGCTTACCTGGGGAGAAGGAAGTTGTTGTATTGCTTCTTGCAACATAAGTTGACCTTCTGGTGAAAGTTTGTTCCATTCCAAATCCAGTTCCGATATTTTGCCAACACACCC
Organism: Ciona savignyi; assembly: GCA_000149265.1. NCBI lineage: Eukaryota > Metazoa > Chordata > Ascidiacea > Phlebobranchia > Cionidae > Ciona > Ciona savignyi. The sequence goes on along the minus strand of CH000271.1, from coordinate 49,932 downwards.
AGCCAGACATTGTGCTGTGTGGTCATCCAACCTCTCATTGCTTCCCACTATAAGTTTGATCTGTGTAGAACAGCAATGTTAAAACTCCACAATAAATATATCCTGTGGATTGAATTATTTATATATATCATAATCATATATCAATCAAACCAATTTAAATATTCATTTGAAATATAACAAGTTTGTACATTTTATTAATATAACGTTCATTTTGCTTATATAGTAGCCCGTGTTGGAACTGTATGGTGATTCGCTGGTGATAGTTGTTACAGCAGGGTATTCTGGAACTTAACCAAATTAGGAAGTCACTGTAAACTGCATTAGCAACAAATTCAGGTGCCAGAATGGTTAACGCAACCGATACCTAATACGCATTATTATAGAGGAATAGTCTTACGGTCAAAAATTAAACAAAAATTTTCATTTCATCTATTTTGGTAACTCATAATCTGCTAAATAAAAAAAACATTAAATTAATTCCTAATGATACACCGGCATTTGAATAATGTCCTAGTAATAAAAGGATGGTGGGTACTTTGTAGGTTTATAATTGATTAAGGTTTGGTTGAGCTATTAATCAATTCCCTAAGAAGCTAAGTAGCAAACCAGAGTTTGCAGTGCTAGCTTTGATCTTGTGATTTATAACCGACGATGGATTAACATTAAATATAATTCAAATCCCACATTTATTTATCGTTATCTCCTATGTGGTATTAAATATTACGCAACTTCTTTTTATTTAAGGCCTCTAATTTTATAACATTTTACCAATTTATTAAAATAAACCTTCTCTTTTTTTAATCTATTTAATTATTTTGATTATAGACGTGTTTTAATGAAAGTATTTTTGCCGTCTTTATCCAGTTTTAAATTTGTATAAAAAGTCTCTGTCTCTGATGCGTGTTTTCATGGTGAAAATAAAACTAAATCAAACTAGTTGATCAGTTGCGCAGTCGTACACCACACAAGTACATATGCCACATACACAATTTAGCTTGCTAACATGGCTGTGGGTGGTTGGTGTCTCGTGTTATAACTCCCTACATTTCCCAAACTCCAGGGATAAACATGAGTATCCTTCCCCACTATGTGATGGGGGCTGCTAGGGTTGGGATTGACCAGATTGTGTCTTGTCGGCAGGTGATGTTATTAATTCGGTGTTCTTTATACAAAATGATCACATGAAACTAGAGGCATGTGACCTTGGGACCTGGACTAGGATCGAGTTGTTGTATTGCTTCTTGACAGCATAAGTTGACACTTCTGGTGTAAGTTTGTTCCAGTCCAAATCCAGTTCCGATATTTTGCCAACACACCCAGCCAGACATTGTGCTGCGTGGTCATCCACCCTCCAATCGCCTCTCACTGCAAGAAGTTTGATCTGTGTAGAACAGGAATGTTAAAACTCCACTTTAAATATTTCCTATTAATTATATGTTCAATAATCAAATATGATATAGAAACAAACCAATTTGAATATTCATTTGAAATATAACAAGTTACAACAACTTGGCAGGTGAAATATTGGGAGAAAACATGATTTGATATCTTTGTACATTTGATTAATATAGTAGCCGGTATTAAAATTGTATAGTGATTCGCTGCCGATAGTCATTACTGCATCCTGAAACTTGACTAAATAAGGGAGTCACTGTAAAAACCACCTAAAAAGAGTAGTAAATCCCGCAAACAATCGTTCAATTGTTTGCAATCCACTAATCGAAGTTCATCAATATGTTGAATATGAGGAACCAAGTATTCAGCTACATTTCTTAGCTCGGTTCTATTTAACTCTAACTTGTTAATCTGGAATAAAAGTTTAAAATTTTTACCCAAAATTTTAATTGTTTTATAAATAGTTTTATTATCAGGTTGTTCAACATGCTGTTTATTGTACATCATTATGATTTATATGGGTTTGGTGAGCAATTGCTTTTGAGGTCATTGCGGAAAAATTAATTTTGCTTCGAAATTATTGTTTATGATTGGTATTTGTGATGAACAATAATAAGCATCAATTTCTACTAAATTACCACCTTTAATATTATACTGGATCGGTATAGTTACTTAACTTGTGGGGTTAGTTTATACTATGTGCCTAACATTTGGCTCTTGATCTGTCCTGACAAACCTTAGCAAAAATTCAAATATGAAGATTGGGTTTTATTCATGATTACTTGCAACCATGATCAGACACGCAGATAATGATTTATTTAGTATATGCAGGTGTAATGGATTGGTTGATGTAATGCTTTGGGGTTATTGTTGTTTTGTTTTTTTGTTATATTTTTTTGTAAGCTTTTCACTTTTTGTATTTTTTGTCAGCTTTTTCACAAGTGTCACTTTGCACTTATATATGGTCAGTGTGTACGTAAGTTGCACCTCTTCAGGCATTCTAGCCGTTTCCACTCGCACACACGGTTTATCGAATGTTTTTTGATCTCTTACCGTTGTCCTGTCTAAACGAATGTGTCAGAGCAGTTCTTGTTGTACCTTTGAACAAACGCACAGTATTTTTCCTTTCTTGAGCTTTGAGTATTATTGTTGAATATATAGAGTTTTGTATGGCGTAATGAGTATTGTACGGTGTACTGAGTGTGTTGTGTATTATCTTACAAAATAAGTAATCGTTTTAAACTCAGTATTCTATTTGAATGGGAATATTAATAATAATAATGATGTAACAAATCTTGTAAAAATAATCACGGGCAAAACACACGTCTGAGATTCCTATATTTCAGATTAGATTGTTGTAATATTGTGTTTTTTTTCAAAATTAGTGGGTATTTGCGTATATTCTTTGATAATAAATCTGATCAGAAGATTAACTGGCTTACATTACTCCGTTAATATTACTCTTTCAATCCGAAATGAAAGCTTTTATTCTTGTTCTTTCATATGCGGACACAGTACAATCAATACATACAGTATAACAGATTCAGTAGGCATGTCTGGAGGTGCGCTACAAAGCAGGAAACTACATAGCTCGTAATTCTAGAACGTATTTTCCACTTTAATTGAATAATAAGTCATAAATAAAGCAACCAAGCCAGATGGGAGCATGTGACGTAATGTATGAGGGATTAAAAAGGTAGCATTGAGCCTAAATTAGTACGATTTATCCAAGTCACAATTAAATAAAGGAAGGGGTTGGTACAAAACACGTCTGTGAGCCGCAATGGCAATTTTTAAAATTTGATATATAATGCTTACACAAATATTAACTTAATTCAGAAAATTCACTACAATATATATGAAAGCAAATTTTGCTAATTATAATATATCTAACTTATTAATTTATAATGATCAAGAAAAGCATAGTTTTGTTTTACACAAACAAACTGATATTGAATATTGATAAAACTTCCATGTACTTTTTCAAACGTCAAAAAACCTGACCCACCTCCATGTCTTACTATTATAAACAACCAGAGAGTGTCAACCACGTGTGAGCCACCACTATTATTAAAACCCCTGTTGAGTTTACACTATATTTTTCTGCATGCAAAAACAATCGGATACCCTGCCTACCTCATCACCCTTGGTTTATCTTATATAAATTGTGTAGTGTTTGTTTTTGCAAGTAGGCACTAATGGGTTTTCGAAATGCTTTCCCAGGCCTTATTGTTAGAATCAATTACAGCCTCTCCAGGCTTATCCTAAATCTAACACATCTATTGTCGCATTCAGTTTTGTGTGTTCATTAAACATCACAGCGTACTTGCCAATTTAAAAGGTGGTTGGCAATCATTCTTTCTGTGCTAGTTGGAAATAGGTTAATAATAATAATTTAATTGAGCTGAGTAAGCGTTCATCAAAATCAAGAGAGTTTTACTTTGTTATATTTTTACCGATATAGTTAATGTTGTTGAAAATACACGACTACACATAGAGTGTATTTGTGTCAGTTGAATGAGATCAGTGGTCAAGTTGAACTCCGAAGCTTGATTTTGTCACAACAAAGGTGACAGGTAGTGGTTGGAGTGCAGGTAAGTGATAAGGGGTTTATGGGAAAATGATTTATTGTGGGTATGGCGTACCGAAATCTTTTTTTGCCTTCAAATTAACTCTCCATTTGTATAGTTTCAAGTGTATAGCTGATTTATTGAAAACAGTGTATTGTATTAAGTTCAACAAATTTCCTGTGGTATCTTGCGGTATGTAGATTAATTCTATTTCTTAGTTAATTTTATTCACATTTAAGCTTTAACTTTCCTTTCAATGTAAAGCTAAATAATTCTTTCAAATAATTAATGCCCCACATCCGCAAAACGGCCGTCGATACAATATTTTTGGGTCTCTCGGGAATTTCCCTGACGCAAATTATCCATAATTTACCACTGTAAATCCAAACCATATTAGCTAAATCCACAAACAATTTAACACAATTGAACATTTTCTTTCATTTTGTATAGGGCGAAAATGTGATTGTTCACTGGTTTAACTGGAATCGAATAAATGGGGGATTTACAGGAAAAGGGTTAAAGATGGGAAAAGGGGGCACGCATCTTTTTTCGTCAATATATACATAATACATTCCTTATTTATTTATTTACCTAGTTAAGTGTTTTACCTGTTGAGTGTTTATACCTACCTAGTTGAGTGTTTTACCTAATCCATACGCGTAATAAGATTGCATTTATGACTGGTTATGCATATTTTTTCGTGCAGTACATTTTTAATTTTTTTAGAAATTTAAAGTAAACATTCCTTTCTAATCCTGACAATAGAGTAGTTGTTTTTTTTTACATTCACCCCGAAAGCAGGAATTCCCTTGTTTTAAAAAAATTAAATATTAATGCAAACTGTGGGCAAGCCAGTTAGAATTTAACATTCATAATTCCATAATTAACCAATTGAACAAACTTTAAAATTCTCGAGGTTGAATATGAATGCAAATGTCTTAAAAAAGTTAAACAGAAATTTTCTCATTAACCACCCATCACTCAAAACATTATTTTATTCACTGAATATTAATCCTATAAAATACTGCATATCCACCTAGTGTTATAGTAACACTAAATTACTTATCAAACTAGAAGTAATAAATATAAATGATTTTTATCTTCGGAAAACAGTATGCTCAAACTTGATATCTTCTTAATAATGAATAATTGTAAATATAGCAAGATATCCCTTCAAATATTACATACAAGGTATTAGGTTAAAGCAATAACCGCAGAAAAACATACCAATTCATAATTTTATACTCTAGTAAAACGACTACTCTACAATCAATAAAATACATTGGCCCCACACTTTTCCACCAACTTTTAACCTTTCTCTGATGTAATGTATTAATATACCAATACAACAACAACCATTGGGTAATTCTCACCCTCTTTATTAAACATCATTGGTTGTCTTCACTATTAGATGACATTCCAAATCCAGAGTTAAACTATTTTTTTTAACTTTATCAAACATAATTTTTCCTATTTTAAATTATTTCCATATAACTTATTTCCATACCCTAACACTTTTATAAATCCATTTCCACATTTCACACTTGGTGAGTCTCTCTTTCAGCAAAAGGATTGCAGCTTACTACGCTAAAAGGGGGAAATCAAAAAACTACTGTATATACATTTCTTTTTACATTTAAAAAAATACATTTTATCAAAGAAACCTTGTATTTTAATTTTTGAAACACATTTCAATTGATTGTTGGTTGTCTTTCAATAAAATTAGGCAAACCACATTAGTCAAAATGATATTTAACTTTTATTGAAGACCTATTTTATCACTTTAACTTACCCTGGTGTTCGTTGATCCCGTTAAACCACGAAGAAAAGTTGCGGTTTCAGGCGTTGCAAAACGACCATCAGCTTCCACCGTCAAGTTGTGAGGTTCTGGACAGCAGTTAAAGGCAAACGCAAGATCACGTGCTTGGGCTGGGTTTGAAGGAACTGTCATTGTTATGTCAGTTGGTAGACATTGTTCTACTTGTTTTATTATTTCTTTATCATCAAGTTCATGCATCCAGCCTGACACTTTACCAAGTAAAGTTTCAAAGTCGTCTTCCTCTGGATCAATTCGTTGTCCTGAAATTATATCCAGAATCATTTTCTTTTTTTCCTCAAAATCTTTGATCTCTGAAGTTGGGAAGATGAGTTCCAGATTTGTTTTGGAAGTCGAGTTGCAAATGCCAAACAAGAATCTTGCCACAACTTCCCACTGGAATTCTTCGAATATGGAGCCGTAACCTTGAAATTGTTGATATGGCATGAAGAGCATCATGTAAACAGCAGTGAGAAATTCCTGCCACATGAGGTGAGAAAAGTAACTTTTCTTATGTCCTTCTAATATTTTCATTTTCATGCCTGATGCTTTGTCAACATATGTGTGCATAAAGTTATTAGCCATGGACTTCTCGATGTTTACTTCCTGAAAGTCCTTAATATTAAAAACCAGTTTTTGTTCTTTAAATCCGTTGAAAGCAAGTTGACATAATTTCACCAGTTCCAAGCTGATTTGTTTTTCCCTCATGTTTGATTTCAAATGCTCAGACGTCAAGTAGTGAGTTAGTGCATATATTAAAACTTGCGTCATTGAGTTGATCTGTTTATCTGTAGATAAACAAATGAGAAGGCAAGCCATGATCAGGATGCAGTTAACCGGGACATAACACAAAGCCGAAAGATTAGGTCGTTCCTTTAGAAATTGTTTGACTGCTGGATACCTTTCACCACAGATCTGTGTTCCGAGTTCATCTATGGCAACTTGATCCAGACCCAGCACTTCAAGAACGAAAGTTGGTCGACAATCCTGGTGTATCTGATAGAACTGACCTGGTCTAGAAGTGACAAGTTTCACAGCATTGGGCAAAAGAGTGGAGTTAAATAAATTTGTGATAATGTCCACTGGTTTTGACTTTCTATCCAATGGACAGTTTTTTGGTGTTTCATAGAAATTGGCTGCCGCTTCATCTAAGCCATCCATCACAATGACAACATTTGGATTATTATGCAACAACTTAATCAACTCTTTGTTTTCCTTGTCACAATGAAGCCAGTTGCCTAAGCTGTTGTCAGTTAGAAATTGAAAAGGCGTTACTTGTTTTTTAAAGTTAACATTTTTTATTGAAATGTAGAACAAATATTCTGTTTCTGGTAGAATCATTTTATCCAGTATGGATTTGGTGACCATCTTGCTGGTTGTAGTTTTCCCGACGCCTGGCAGACCAATTAGCCCTATAGTGTTACCATGTCGTTTGATGTACTTTGCTTTAGCTTCATCAGTTTTACACATTTGTGCAGCTAGTGTTGCAGTTTCTTTAGCTTTATCAAACAGTTGGTTTATTGCAATGCTTGATTCATCTGTGGTAGGAATCGATGGAACGTGTCGACGCTTCATATGTTCCTTCCAGTCATATTCGTCGCCATTATTAATATGCTGTTGAAGGACTTCAGTGATTTGAAGTTTCACTCTCGTGATTTCACGTTCAAGTTGAATTGGCAGAACGATTTCGCCGATAATTTCATTTGCCCGTACGGTCAATTTATTTTTCAATTCTTTAGCTAAAAGATAAAAATATAAAGGTAAATAAAATTATATGTTCAAGCAATAATTTCTTATGGTAAAGGTAATGGAAAGTGTAAACCCAATTAGTGGAAAAATGCAAAACACTTATGAGCTATACCTCTAATTTATTACCTAACTAGATGCACAGTGCTAAATACGTGTTTTCTTAATCCGCATTGAATAAAATATTTTCTGTGCAACTCTATGACAGGCATGCTTTATGTGCACCTATGTTTTATGCAAGGTATGTTTAATTAGATTTTCCTTTATTTCTTTAGTATTTCGTTTTATCAAACTGCACATCTCTCCCACAAAACTTTGCTGTTTGATGGTTATTTGTATTCTGTAAGCAGATAATAATAACTTCACTGTTCAAAAAATATTATTGAGAGAAAAGGTTTTCTACCCATATAAAAATAATTATTTAATTTGCTGAGTGTTGGCAGTGAATTAAATCAAACAAGGAATCTTTAGTTCTTTCATTTGGAACGTATTTATCATCATTTAAATAATAAACGCAATGTGTTGATTGTCTGGCACAAATCTCATTTTGTTTTATTATATGGCATGTAGTTGATATGCATTGGGCAAATATAAGCGCGACCGCCAGTGTGTATTTTCGCCCACTTTTATTCGTTGATAGCCAATATTTTAGGACTGAAAAACATTATTTACTATTTTTAAGGAAGATAAATGAACTACGTGAACAAAGGTGATATCAAATCAACACAATTTAGCAGAAAACACCCAAACAATCAAAAATACATCAGAAATATAAAAACTAATAATTACCACGTTTGTAAAACAAAACTGAAAACCAACATAATTCTATATATAACTTCAATAACCTAAAAGATAAAACTGCCACATACCATTCTTAAATCGTTTTTTTTAACAATCATTCTTCCTTAAACCATCAATAAGTTAGCTATATTGCCCGTATTATCTAATAACTTCTAATGTAAAAACAGAAAAATATTTTAATTGAATATTTTAGATATATTTTTGTCTTATATCAATGTGACTAATTTACTCGCGGAGCATCGATATCAAGAAGCAAATCAAATATATAAAAGCATTTTTAAATCGCTTGCAATAAAACAGTATAAGCTGAATAAATTGTATCCGTTACAAGTTTAAATTATCTCCAGTCCGCTTTTTCCGACACGGTGTGGTTTCAACTTAATTTATCAAAAATAATATTTGCATCATATCCGCCAAATTCAGGAGCAAGTAACAGGTCTTATATGCGTATTGGGAAGTCGATGGCAGTAGATTTCTATTGTCTACAACATAGTATACTTAGGATAGAATAGGATATCCATGTTTTTTTCCGTGAATGGGAACTAGGTGGGTTAACACACGGGCAATCGTCAGATCACCTCGCGCCCATCGTCAAGTTACCGAAGCTATTGCAGTGTGTTGTGTATGATAGACACTTTCCTTCAATTTAGGGAACCCACTAATCCACTGGGGTTAGGCAATTTTTGTTAAATGGATTAATTTTCTTATCGGATATAAACTTTTGCGTAAATAATAATAAAATATGTTTGTCAACATGGCAAAACAATCACAATTTTCTAAAAACAAATTAAAATATTTTAACTTTTTATTTTTAATGTCCTTGTAAAAATATGAACGATATTAAATGACCACTGACCAAGCCGGTTAACATCAACAGGGGGAGGTCCCTGATATTGGTTAATAACAATGTCACCCTGCGCATTATACTGTGTTGCGCCGATCGGTTGTCCCTGCTCATCTACGTTGGTGGAGTTGGATGTTGAAGGTTGATTGCTCTGTGGAAGACTCATGTTACTGATTGCTACAGATATTAGCTTTATGTGAACAATTTCTATGTTTGCATGAATCTGTGTAATGTGTAATCTTTCCTTTCATATGGTTTAAAACAGTTTGTTAACCATTTAATATCAACACAACAGTAATCGTAAAATTAGTGTTTTTAATTTGATCCTTAATTAATAAGATATATAACTGATTAATTTTTTTATTAAACAGGGGTTAAAGGTGGGTGATCTTCGTATAAATCCTCTTTAATCAATCAACGTTAATCAGTGGGTTACTTTATGTATAGTTTGTTCCTTTGTGTTGCTGTTCTACACTCGGCTGGCGCAGTAAATGCTTCCAAGTTAAGCGATCATGGACGGCAATACTGCAATTAACTGATTTTTTTAGAGAATTGATTATTATTTGTGATTCATTTTATTCTGGGTACTTCGTGGTTTGTTTATTTACACACAGCCTTTTTTTCGAGACGACACAATACTTTTTAAAGGCAATACGCCATTAAAAGGTAACAGAAGATATGTTTTGCTATATCACCGTTGTTTCAAGGCAAATCTAAAAACATTTTCTTAATTCCGCTGTGGGTGTAGTGTTGTGACTATAAATTACCTCTCATACCACTTGTTATTCGATATCCTTGTAATATCCCGGATGTAAGTTAATTAAACATGATCCTAATTATTCTGATTCTTTCACAAGTAAGATACATAACAACTTAACATTAAGTGTTGAAAGCGAAAATATATATATATATATAAGGCACACAACATTGGGTAGTGATTTGGGCTTGTACTACCTGATATATTAAATATTTTGTACTGCTCTTTACCTAACAACAGAAAAGAGTTGGAAGACACTTCAAAGACCTTAAACCTAATTAATTATAAAACCAAAAATAAACGGTAGACTTTTTTCATATATACAACATGTTACTCCCCCGTGAATAAGCGGCATGCTATATGATTGAGTGGACATAAGGTAATTGATAACTTCTTGCATGAGGATGTCTATAGTGTGTTTATTATTGCATGAGGATGTCTATAGTGTGTTTTTATTATTGCTGTTAAAAATGATTTTTATCAAAATTAAGTTTTCCATTTATAAAAAAATATTTTTCCGGCTCGTTGGTCTAACGGTTAAGTGCGTCGCCTTTCAATCGAAAGGTTGCAGGTGCGAAACTGGTCGCTAGCTAGTTGGTTGTGTTCTTGGTCAAGGCACTTTACGGACATTGCCTGAACCCAGCAAATTAATGGGTTCTACCAAATTGAGGGAACGTGTCTATCATATACAACACACTACATTAGCTCCGGTAACCCGACGATGGGCGCGAGGTGATCTGACGATACCCCGTGTGTAAACCCCCTTGGTTTTCCAATTTACGGGGATAAAGATGAATATCCTATCCTATTTAAAAAAAAAACGTTTACTTGTATAGATTGCATTAACTTAAAATCAAAGCAGCAGTTTAACAACGCGTTATGGTAAGTATTGTAAAGTATTTTATTTCTATGTGGTTTAAATTCCTTGCATTTTTAAAGGTCCGCCGATGTTACGTTATTGCCTTTTTTGTTGATTACTTAATTGCCTGCTTTTCTGTATATTTGGTTGTACCTTTTCGCCTTAAGTTAGTTACGAGTTGTGGAGTTGACGGTTGTGTGAATAAATTGTGCTGAAACGCTACAGTATTATTGCCATTTTAGTGTTAAGACGCGAAGCAGAAACTTTTGTTATAGCTTGTAGATTTATTTTTAAATTGTAATCGTACAATTCTGTATATTTTATATTTTGCTTTTACTTCATCTAATATGGAATTTTTGCCAAAGTTGTATATAGCCAGATACTCTTTATTTTTATTATTTCTTCATTTTAATCATTATCCATGTTATTCTCAATGTTTGTGTTATTAATTGCCTAGGAAGAAGAGACCCGTATAGTAGTCACTTTCAAGAGTATTTATTAATAGCCATCTAGTAACAGCCCAGATAGCAAGCGTCGGTTGGCTAACCGTTTGCCAACCAATAATTCGTCCGCGTTGGCTGAACGTGACGATTATAACGTTGGCTCAACGTTATCGGAAGTGAAACATGTACATAAAAAGTTAAAAATCGAGAACAGTTCTGTAACAATATATGTAGTTTAAACGTAGTTGTTATTTTTTTTCTTATTTTTCCTGAATTAAAAAAAACAAAATTTTAGCTTATTTTGGCTCTTCATCGCAAGGCCAACGGTTGGCAATCCGCGGAAGCCCAATGTTGGCCCGTTGATGTTAAAATACAAAGTTTTTTTTGTCAATCTGTTTTAGTTCATGCTATAATAAAACTTTTTATCTTATCAACTCCCCAGCGCGTTAGATATAATACGAAGCCGATTTTATACTGTGTTAGAGATGTCGCATGCCAACGTCGTGGTTACGTTGGCCCCATGATGGATGCCCAGCATTGTTTTAAAAATAAAAAAACACAAAATATTAATAACAATATGTACTTTATGTTCTGAATTTTACAAGTTACTAAACAAAACATCATGTTTTGTTTTTTAAATGTCGGTTATATATAATAAAATTAAGTTATTGTCCATGGCAAAAACTTAGATTTAACCAAAGGTTGGTTTTTAAAACAAACTGATTTGTTTTTCATTGAATTCATTGTTTGTTATTAGTGTAAAGGTAAGAAATTTAATAAATATCGTTGAGTATGAAGATTACGTTATTAAGTACATAAATACTGTATTATCCAATTAAAAATTAGAAAAAAAATCGCGCGATTTTTTCATTTTTTTTATTGGCAGCTCGGGTTAAAGTTAATTTTGCTCCAACGGCTTTTCCGCATTTTTTATCAGGACTAAATGTCTAACCAGTAAGAAGCTACGAGAACAGATGTTGTACAGCCAAACTGAGCATTTGGTATGCAATAAAGTAAGTATATATGTGTAATAGATGTAAATTTTTTCTATGCTCATATTTTCTTACTAATGTTTTATTGTTAGCACGATAGTGATGGTGATGGTGACACGACTGTATTATCTGTTGACCTAGACTATTTTCGTGATGACTCACCTTTTTTCAAACAAAGCACTTTGGGCGTTGAATCAGCTACACATTTAGACATTAATCTTTCTGGTATGCATATATGCGTGTTTATAAGGCACTTCTGCATTTCCTATGTTAAACTACAGCTGGGAAATGTTATAACAATTCTGCGAACATCAATTAGATGTGAAGAAAACGTTGAAATATGGAAGCTGCAGAGCGACTTAAGGATACAAAGTAGAAAACAATTTGGTAAGTCAAATTGGAGAATATGGCAATAGAACATTGTGTGTGTGTATGTAATGTTAATTTAATAGTGAACTTAACAATTAACCTATTAAAATTGCATACATACCAGTAATGTTTGAATTATTTTGGTATTCATATTACGCTATTTAAACACGCCCCACGAGGTCGTAAACTCTGGGATAAAACCTTGAATGGCCTTATGTATTAGAAGTGAATACAGGTAACAAACAAAATTTATTGTTAAAAGATAATTTAAATCCGCACATTTTATGTAACAATTCAGGTGCAAGACGATAAGTTTAACAAAGTTGTTATTGGCGGAAACTGTTTTAGTGGAAATTAGGATAGGAGAATAGGATATTCATGTTTATCACCGTGAATGAGAAAAGCAAGGGGGTTAGTTAACAAGCAGGCAATCGTCAGATCACCTCGCGCCTACCGTCGAGTTACCGGAGCTATTGCAGTGTGTTGTATATGATTCACACGTTCCTTCAATTTGGTATCCACTGGGTCCAGGCAATGACTGTAAAGTGCTTTTCCCAGGGATACAACCGTCTAGCTACCGACCAGTTTCGCATCTGCAACCTTTCGATTGAAAGGCGACGCACTTAACTGCCATGCTAGCCGACCGGATATTTAAATTATTTTTTTGCAAACAACATAAGTATAAAATGCCAATTCTGGTTTAACAGCAAGCTGATTATAATAATAACAGTTTTTTTTTTTGTTTTTCCGCCTTGTTGTTTAGACTTCAGTTTTAAAACCACCGCATAAACTTATTAATTTTTTTATAATCGTTATACAAACCTAAAAGAAAAGCATCTAAATAATTGATATTGTATTAAATGACTGTTATTGTTTATTGAATTTAACCGAAAGGTTTAAAAAGATAAAAATATGTAAATTATAAATGTTGTCTTAGTGGGTGAAAAAAAGATTTGCTTTAATGTTCAAATAACCGAATTCGCCTAAACCAACATACCGCCGTTACATCCGGTTAGGGGCGTAGGTTCTAGATTTCATTGATAGGTGTAATTACCTAACTCTTGGTAAAACCTTTATTACATTATAAAAAAAATTTACTACAGTTGTGCATTCATCCTGAACCTTTTTTTAATTGATATCACCTTTCTACATTTTTTTCTTAATAAATAAATAATAATAATAAAATATCGGTTAATTATCACGATTTCTGGCACGGGGTCTTATAATAATTTGACCGGGTATCACGATTATGACGCTATATTTAAGATTTCAGAGTTTTTTCAATTAAATGGTTGTTAAATTTTCCGCAGGTAAAATGACTTGTGAAGTTCACAAGTTTTCCCACTGTGTAAAATATTTAAAAATCCGCGAATTTTTGTATCATCCTAACTGTTACGGTCATTTTAGAGCCCATTCCCAAGTACCTATAATTCCCGATTTCTGTGTGCTCAATGGAGCGTCACGGCGTCGCTGCCGATTTAAAAGGTCATAGTAATTTCTGTCTTTACTGCGTGGAAGCATGTTTATGGATTGAGCTGTTCTGGATCGCACGAAAGCAAACCCAGAAATTGTGTTTCTGTTTCTATGTGTATATGTGTCTATCTGTCAGTATTTCTATACTGGATTGCGAATATCTCAACGTTAATTTGCTAGCGCAATTACATGACAGCACAAGAGGGTATTTTATGTCAAATATAGAAAATAGAGCAATCACTGGTCAAGTGCGTGGAGCAGCTCAAATTCGCCAACACAGGGTTGGTAACGTAAGGTAGGGCTTTGTCCCTGTTGAATCCTACACTAACGTAAAAGTGGAAAATAAGTTTAAGTTAGAAGAACGTTTTGATATTGCTGGAGTTAGTGTAACAAGTAGTCCTTTTGTGCTACTTTTAGTTAAGTGGGAGCCGGGGGAAGACGTAACACGTAAAATGCCAGGCAATTTTGGTTGGGTTGGAATAGAAGGATTTTATAAAACGGCCAATCACAATCATTTAGTTATCTTATGCTCTCGGGTTACCGAAGCTAGG